>OY720627.1:32398304-32998304 GCA_963170105.1 Cantharis lateralis
TTTGGAAGAGGCTTTTTGTTTGTTTGAAGAAGGTAATTTTTTCGGTATGAAATTTTGAAGGGACTCGTTCTTTGTTTTCAACTGGACATATTTCCCATGCTAATGATTTTGCAGCAGGTATCTTAAAGTGTAACAAATTTAAATATCATTAAATCAGGTTCAATGCTTGCCGAAAGATCAAACGAGGAGAAATGATCGTGAACTGTATTCAAATCGTGGTACGTTCGAACGTTCGATACAGCTGAGTCATATACCAAAGAAATGAATTATAATAATGAAATAAATTGCTTATATTAATGATTCATTACTACTTTTCAGTGAGCGATGATAATGGTTATTATTTTAGGTCGATTATCGTTAATACAAACCAATACAACTAATTTTTGTATTATTTTGTAAATTGTTTTCTTTTTTTCTTCTTCTTCTGCTGCTTCTTCTTCTTCGATTAGCTACCGAAAATATTTTAAAAGGTTTTAAATTATCACTAAATGTTATGTTTAACTAATGTTTGATAATGGTAATGTTAGCTGTCAAATTAGTATACGAGCTTTTGCATACATTTGCATTCAAACGACGGACGAATTTTTCTTTTTCGCTTCTTAATGCATTTTTGCACGAAACCGAAACGGTTCCATTAAAAATTTTAAAAGCACACGTAAAAGCTTACGCACTCATTTGATATTCCATTACTACTACATCATTACCTAATTTAATTCAAACATATTCCTAATTTCAAATTATACCGTTTTTAATTGTATTTTAAACATTCTTTAATTTTTTCTTAGTTAATCAAGAGAAATCACGGATATGAATTTAATTAACAGTAAAATTAGTTATGTGCAAAAAACCTTTTGTTTTAACTCTGCAAATTCGTTTAATATTACACAGAAAAAAAGAAATTTAATTTGACGTGCAACTAAATTTAATCATGATTAATTAACATAAAAATGTAAAAGATCATCCAACATTTTGAATATTTATCATTCACAAATTTTAAAATTACAATTAAAATTATTCAAAAATTCATTCTTTTTCTACCAAAAATTTTATATTTTGCATACAAATTTAATTAAATATTAAAATTTGTATTATATCACTTGTTAGATTTATGAGATACCTATGAATTTTTACTTTTAATTTTCAAAGCGTAATTTGCATGTTAACCAAATCTAAGCACAATTAAAAACATTTGCATAAAATAACTAATTTAAGATGACATGAGAATAATTTTGTATTTAATTGTTAATATAATAAGGCATAAAGTACGGTTTACTTATTAAAATTTACACAAGTTTTATTATAGAAAATAACGCAATTTCAAGCATATTTACATAATTTGAATTAATTATCTTGTTTCCTTTCAAAAATTCTTTAGTATTAAAATATTGTTTTAATTGATATACAGTATTCGTTTACAGTTTCTACACGCTCCGCAAAGTCTCGTACTTAAAATTTTTAGAAGTACACAAATTTACTTTTCCAATGCCCAAAACTGAACATTTTTTCTTTTCAATTGACTTTAAAAACAATTGCAAGTACTGCAGTGTCACTTTTACTTCCTAGGTAGTAGAACAACGTTTTTACAGCCTAGGCAGTAAAAACTGTCTTAACTGTCACATTTTTTTTGTTTTTTTTATTTTTTAAAATTGTCATAAAATTTGATTCTGTAAATTTTTGACAAGTTTAGAAAAATTAATACTTTTGGAGCAGTGCTAGGCAAAGATAAGCAAATTTTGCACTGGGAAGAAAGTAACAGTTTTCAATTACAAAATTGAAAACAATGTAAACTAAGAGTTTCTACCGTTAAGTCGAAATATTAATATGGCATTTTTCTTCGAGTCAAAGAAAATATTATATTTTGCATTTGGCGAAAATGTAGTTTCACGTCGAGCCTAGACGTTGCCTCATCCATGAATTAATTAGCAATCACTATTCGCGGTAGTAAAACTGCCACTTTATTGTCTAGCTAAACAAATAAGTATTGTGTTTACATAAACAGATGTCTTAAGATTGGCAAGCAATGAATTCAATTTTTGTACAATTTTAGGTGCAAATGACATAAAAGATGACTTCTTATTATAATCAGTACGCCTACCGGGTGGTCCGCTTTACATTTTAACATAAGGAAATAGCATGGTAAATTAGTTTGTTGATTCCTACTTCCTATTGTATCGGACAAGATACATTTCAGATCCATCGGATTTTTTCGTGTTTAAAAGAAGGCCAGCAGTATGGTATTATTGCGATTTTCCAACCACAAAAAATTAAAACCCGGATTATCCGATTAAAATTCAAAATTTGCGAAATGGGAATTTCGTTATAGTCCGCTAAACTGCAAGAAGCTTAGCAACCACGGTCATCCGAGTTCCGCATATAAAAACAATAATAAGAGTTGTCCCAAAAAAATTTGATTATTTTCATCACAATAATAATGTTTTCGATTGATGATAAAAACTTAAAAACTGATTTAATGTGTTACTTTCCTATGGTCGGGTGCAAGGCGGCCCAGCAAATTATAATATAATAATAATCATATTTTAGCTGCACAAAATGCAAGTTAGAAGTTATTGAAAGCATTTGAGAATTGAAAGTGACAAAAAAAGCAGCCCGAAGTTCGGTGAGTTTTTAAATTGGTAGAAAAAATCATTCTCACGGCCATGTATAGGAGGCTATTGCTCTCCCAAATAATTCAAATCTACGGGACGAATTTTACCATTAAATTTTAATATTATTAAAATATTTTACAAATTTGCAATAAAGATTTTTTTAATAAATTAGAAGGCTGCATTAGTTAAAGTACCAACTGCTCAATTAAACTCACGCGAAGTAATCCGAAGAAGCACCAATTAAAATGCTAAACTGAAGCTTCCTAAATTTTAAAAATTTGAAAAATTACAAGGCAGCATTAATCAAAAGTACAAACGTCTCAATAAAGCACAAGAATTAAAAATCTGGAAGAAATGTAACAATAATTTTGAAAACTGAAGCTCTTTCCAAAGCGAAATTGCAATTTTGTGATTTATTAGTGCAATAATAATTTTTTAAGTTGGAATCAACAAATGCGAAGCTTTAAAGCTGGTTTTATGCAACTATCAAGAAAATTGAATAGAATAAAAGCTTGGGAAGCTTTTGTAAAATCAACAAAATACCTCAGTTTCTTCCAACACAAAAGGTGACATTTTTTATAGCCGACAAAAAAATATTAGTTCCAGATTATGCAAAGGTTTCGGACACATAGAAAGCCGCGAAAGCTGAAAAGTTTTTGTATTTAAAAATTAACGGTAATCGGGGGTCACCGTTACGAAATTAAAAGTTGTCGATTGCCAAGATAAAAATTACCGACATATTTTGATTACAAGCTCATCATAACGAGGTTGACTTTTCAATTTTATGTAAGATTGGGGAGATAGCTTACGCAAATTTTGATTTTGATGTAGGTAAGCAAACCTGAAAAACTCGTAGCCCGTTTCTAATTGTTAACGATTTCCGCAGGTGTAAATCGTCCAGCGATTTTGTGGTTTCCGCCAGGTTTTTTTATACATTTTTGACATTAACTTCATACTTTTTAATGTATTCATACGTTTTTTCTCAGAATACATTTAAATATTACTTACAATTTTTTGGGTATTATTTTAATTTATTCGCAGTTTTGTGGAATATTTATAATGTAAAGCTTATACTAATGGTTCTCTCATACAGAGGCAGGCAAAATTTAGTTTTTGCGAGATCATTCGAATGTTTCCTACCTGCAATCTGTTGGCTACCTATTCTCGTTATATTTAACAAAGGCCAAGTGTGCAGGTGTCAAAAATGTAAAGAATATATCACATATCAGTCAGGTAAGATGTGTTGGAGGATAAATTGCGATTACTTACCGTCGCCTCTCAGTGCAACAGGACTAGGGGGTGGCGATCTGGGTGATCCTTCCGGTGGTCCATCGTCGTCCGAACTACTCGAATGAGACGGGCTGCTACCACGGGTAAAACTTTTATTGTTATTACTTCTATTAAAATAAACACCATTGTTTTGCAACAGCATCATGTGCTGATGAGCGGCTAAATCGTTGAACTGTTTTAAATGCGATGCAACCGTGGTGGCGGTTTTCGTTTTGAATTTGGACATGGTGAAATCCAGGGGCTGGTCGGCTTCGTGGCTCGAGAGTAAAACGTGAGAGGGCTGTTGAAGTAACATTGGCATGTTATCCTCCTTGTGTTTCTTCCAAAATGTTTGCTCAAATCCTATGGTGTTGTTGTTTAAATTATTTTTGAACAACTTTGGCGCAACTATCTCGATGTTGTTATTCTGGAGGTTGGGTGTAGGGTTAGATTCAACCCACCTCCTCACCGTATCGCTATTGTAATCCGCCAGATTCGCTAATTTAACAACAATCCATGCAAAACTCTCCAAGATGACAGTATCATGCACCTCTCGAACATAACAAATGTAAATAAGTCATTGCGGATTGCACCGATAAAAAGTCTTACACATAAACAAAACAGTCTTATTATCAAAATTAATAAAAGTGCACTTCACTCTTGATATGTCAACCGGTCAAACAAATGGCACTATCGCGTGGTCTCTTTCATATAAAACACTATGACACCTTCGTGTTATTGTACCGAAATAAAGTCCTTTCGACACTGATTATCATTTAATCAAAAATCGTGGAAACGTACAAAACTCCGGTGCTCCCGGCGCCACCGTCTAATGCCATATAACAACATGTATATGCATCGTGGGATGCTGTGTTCTGGAGGGGCAACCGACTCCGGGGTTCCGTGTAGTGGGAGCTTCTTAGAACCAATCGCGACTCGCGCTATTCCAATATACAATAGTATATAAATTGTATGGATTATTTATTTATTCCGTATTTTATATGTATGTATTTATATAAATAAAAAGGACATAAAGAGTTTTGCAAATTCAATTTTTAAATTTTAATCGAATTTAAATTATCGGATTAACTCCAACCTTATCACACAGCAGATAAAACCTCCAAGCTTATCACAAAACCTCCGGTGCTTAATTCAATGTTAATTAGGTAATTATTCCTAATTTTTATAAACAAACATTAATTAATATTAATTGTATTATAATAATATCTACGGAATATTTTCGGTTATGTAAAACTTTTACAAAAAATTAGTAATTATTATTGTTTGGAAAAATTATATCTACATTTAAATTTTTGTTTATGCATTAACTCATTTGCAAAAATTAGCTTCTCTTTAATTTTATACATACACCCGCCGGGTTAAATTGTAAATCACTTTTTTCCAACTCCTGCTTCCCATTAACAGATAACAACGAGTGTTTTCATACATTTCAATAGATAAGCGCTTTTCAAAAACATCGCATTGGAAAACAATCTCCGGCAAATTAAAAATTCATTTTGGTTATTTATCACAGTAATTATTTTTTCTTCTTCCCCTAAAACTCGGCTTTTAGTTCCAAATTTAATTAACAACTTTTAATATTTTTGTACATCCGAGTGACATTGAGAAGAGTTTTTCGATAATTTAATCTCTTAATCTCGGAAAATCTCGTCATTATTCTTAATTGTGGACCTAAAAAATTACAGCATTTGCATAAATGGTAGGGCGGTTGTAACCCGCCTGCTTACGATCAGATTATACCATAAGAGGATGCCCCCCGCAAGGTAAACACTTGTTTGTACTAAAAGCAAGATTTTTACTGCACTTATCATTATTATGCGTTAAAGAGTTATTGACAAGAAACGATAATGGTTGGACAAGGGATAAATTCAATTAGATTTTGACAGGAAGAACAGTTAAAACGGTAAGTTTCGAGTCTCGAGGGTTGCAAAGTTTTTCTCCAAGTTTTTGGGCATCATTCACGCATATTCAGATTTGATATTGGCGCAGTCGCGGGATAACATTAGATATGCACCAATTGCGCGATCTATCTACCCTTAACACCGACGGGGGTGGCGGACGAAAACGATATTTTATTTTAAAACGGATTTCTATTGGCGGCGTATGATTTTGATATCAATCTGAAAATATTAAAAGTGCTAGGTGACGAAATTAGTTTAGCAACTTTGGGCATGAAAAAAAGTTTTCGGTCATAAACTATTAACGATATAAACGTAAGTTAAAGTTGTTCTTTTTAAGATTTCATTGGCGAGGATGTTGAAGGTAATAAAATTCCGTAAATAATATGAGAGGTCCTGTAGGATAATTGGTTTATCTCGGACGCTGGCGTTATACGTTACCCCTTTTATAACTTTGTACGAAGCGGACTACCTTTAATATAACAGTGTTTATTATTGAAGGACGTACTGCGAATCCACATGTACAATATGCGATCCAATATTCAACAATAATAAGGGTGAATATTGTCTGCTTAGACATTAAAATCAATACAACTTCGTATATACCATAATATATCTGCAGTTCGCTATTTTTCCGGAGCGGGTTTGAACAGAATTACAATCAGATTTACAATTTCTATTTTATGATAAATATAATCAAACATTTTTATTCCGTCTCAAAAATGTTCCGCGCGAATGCAAAATACGAAGGGACCATGATGATGATAATGCGATGCTTTATTGTAACTGGTTTTTCGAAGAGGGGTAAATCTAAAATAATTTTCCCAGGAAATTGGAATCTTAAAAGCTTTTTATTCACCTACCTTGCGACCTACTTATTTTTTGTGTGCAAAGTAAATTTTAGCTTTAACGAAAAAAAAAGAGAAGCTCTTCTTTATATTGCTGTATTCGATCTTAAGGCAATTTGGAATAGAGGCAATTTTGGTGCATTTGTGCTCGAAAAATCTTGTTTTTTTATCGTTTTAGATTTAGGTCATATAGTTATGTATACAATGGGGTGTTTTATTACCAGAAAGGTAAATTCGATTAAAAATTATAAAACAGCCCCATTCCTGAAATTTGCATAGCGTGCTTGCTTAGGGTGCGGATGGTACGTTACTTTTTTTATGCGCACGAGAGGATGAACGAAATTTTGAAACATCTACCATACGATATCATTAAATTAATAAGCGAAGACATTAAAATTCCCTTGTAGTTAAATTTCGTTGTGTGTATCTTTCCGTTCGAATTTCCGTTTCCAAGTTATTTGCTAATACGAGGGTGGCAAAACTTGCAGGTAGTTTTTTAACCCTCACTGACTAAACTAAGGTATGATGTTACTTTGAAATAGGTAAAATATTTCATCCCATGTTTTTTTTGGTTCGCTAACATTTCTCTATTAATGAGTCGTTTTGTTCTTTATCAGCATTTTTAATGACTTCTTCAAGTTCAAGACTCAAATTTTTGATTTTATCGGTTTAAAATTCTTGAAAAAAACATTAGGTGTATTAAAATTTTGACCTCGAAAACTTTTATAATTTAAATAAAATTGATGATATTTTTAAGACGTCACAACATATTTGGGCAAAAAAGTTATTCGCAATGCTACTCTTTGCATATATTTAACATCAACAAATAAAATTTATTATTTACTTATTTAGTACAAGGTTAATTAATTACCGTATATTATATTTAAATTGTTTTACGAAATTATGAACAACTGTTTAAATTATTTATTTTTTAGTTTTCAGGAATACACCAAGGTCATCATTCTTCAATTAGGGGTGGACTGGCCATAAAGCCGTATAATAATTGATTATTCAGCTTGCACAGGCCTTGATAAGGACTGGACCGAGTTAAAATTTTATATTTTATATTTTAATTTTAGTATTAATTTAAAAGAAACATTTTAACGAGAACTTCTTTCTATGTTAATCTAACATTTTTATACATAAAAATTCATATTAATTTGTATTGTATTATTAAATTGTGGGTTTATTCCAAAAATTGTACAATGATTTTTCCCTAGGTAAATATACAATTATATAAATTTCAAGCTCTGTTGAGTTTACTAAGGAAATTTAAAGAATTTTCCAGTAAGAATCAATTAATCAACTGATACGTAGGTATAATTCAGTATTATATTTTTGAAGCTTTCTTTGATACAAAATTTATTCAATACGTTCTGCTGCGAATTTCTAGCTCACAAATATAATAATAATCTTTATAAACGGAATTATATTTCCATGTTCGATATAAAAAAAACACATATTTCGAACAAGCTAAATTGAAGCGCGTGGAAGAGCTGGCAAAGAAATCAACTTCAACTTCGTTGGAAGATTCTGCAACCTTGCGATAGGAAAGTGCATCCCAAAGCTTGTTTGGTGGAAATCTATCAAGGAAAGATTTGGCTTATGAACTGAGAACTGCTGAGCCCAAAACTCAAATATTACTTCCTTATAACAATGATGGATGATTTTTGTTGTTCAAGAGTTGGAATAGACATTTTCTTCTAACATCCAATCTTGATAATCCTAGTACTTCAGCAGCAAATCGTAAACCAAATGTGAGACTTAAAACTCCTGAGGAAGAAACGTTTGTACGCGACGCCTTTTGGACTTGAAGTCATTGGGAAAATATTCCCGTCGGCACCAGCATCTACTTTAGTCATTAGTATGGTACGGAAAAGTAGGTGGTTATTTACCATGCTGACTTAATACATGAAAAATTCCCCAGTGAAATTAAAATGCCCACGCGCTTATAACTATTTTCATACCGACAATGTCAGTGCATTTGTCACTTACACGGCTAAGATATTATATTATTATTTAATTATTTGTGTACTACAAGAACTATGACAATTAATTTCTTTTTACATATGCTATTTTTTAATTTGTCTATCATTTCGTTAAACTTACTTGTTTATATTGTTTATGTTTTTTCTTCATCAAATGTTTGGAAAAACCCAAAATTTTAAATTTAATATCTACAAATCGTGTACTTAATTCTAAGCTAACAATAAAATTAAAGCAGCAATTTTTTATAAACTGTTTATATGTATTATACTTTTTCTGCACATTTTTCAATTTTACTGCACAGTTTGCATTTTTACTTCATAATTATTCTACCTTTACATATAAAATTTCTTGAAGATCCCGTAACGCAAAAATAGAAGAAAACTACAAAAAATATAAAAACATAGAAAAATTAAAGAGTGTTATTAAATTTTAAAACATGAGCTATAATGGAATAAAAGCAGACAGAAGTCAAAAATCAAAGATAAGTAATTAAATAATTAACGTTAAAATTTTTTACAAAAAATAAAAAAATTACATTATAACAATGATAACATTTTGACGGACACTAGAATAACTTATGGGCGGTTATAGCAATATATTACGATCTTTTACGGTCGTAAAAAAAAATTTATGTTAATATATCAATATTCAACCTGTTCCTAATTTGAATTAGTACATATTGCTTAAAAAACGTAATGTTCGTTTAATTAAAATTTTTTTATCCGGAATTTCGCTTTCTTAGCGGATTATTACATTATTAAAATATTTTAGTACTTTTTATATTTATTTATTCTTGATTTAATTTATTATTATTTTAATGATTAATTTTTAATTAGCTTAATTTTATTATTGTCTGAATATAAAGCATGTGGGTTCAAGACCATTGAAGTTTAGGGAATACCTCAAACGGTAGTTTTATCGTCGAATTGACCCCAAAAATCTAAAATATTGCTAATTATTTTAATTTTGTTTAGTCTGGTTTATACATAATACATATTTTTGTAATAGAATTACAAAAACTATATCTAGGCCAAACATCTTTACTTCAATAAATGATGTAAAAATTGATCATTCAAAATTTAAAATTAAAGAAATATTGCAAAAGTTAAAGCAATTACTGGAAATTTTATTAAATAGAGTGAGAAAATATAATTTAAATATTTTAAATTATCTAGCAAAATATTTCAAATATTCTAACCACAGACAGATAAAAAAAAGGGTTTTAAAAAAACTTACAAAAAATTACTTGGTATTCATGACGATTATATACATTCATATTATTTAAACCACTCATTTAATTATGTTTCATTTTTATCTTTAACTTTTCGCCAATAAATTTAAACAGTAATATTTAAATCAAAATGTGTTGTGGTGAGTAAAATTTCGAGTAAAATATCAATTTTTAATTATAGGAAGATCTCGCAAAATATAAATGTTTCAGCATTGCAAAGTTTTGAAATCAACCCTCGCTTTCAGTTCGTGGCGATTTCTACAGCAAAAACTCATTCATACATTCCATAAGTAATATTCTGAAAATGTTAATGCGATTGGTAGATTATAATAATTATATAGAAATAATAAGAAAAACTAGAATTATCGAAAAAAAATTACTCTGAGCAACATATATTGAAATCGGAAGAACTCCCAAACAACGGTTCAAAAAATTGGAAGTGCAAAATTTTTGGCAAATTTTGAAAATTGCAATATTGCTTTTACCCTCCCAATGTTTTTTTCTTAATTTTCCTAGTTACCTTGCAGTTAACTTTTTAAGTTACTATTTATTATAAGTAAGTTTTGTACTCAAAAACTTGTTTATGAGATCAAGTAATTGATAATTTTATCTTCAAATTTGCATGCCAAATTAATGTAGGCACAAGTAATTTGACAATTAATTTTGATGAGGAAGTGGTATCCTTGGTGGTAGGCAGTTCATCAAAGTTTGACAGTTAAAGAATCATAAAATGAACAACTGTATGTTTAAAATGCAGTAAAAAATTTTAGATTTCCAAATTATTTTTGGGTTTAATATTTCAATCAAAAAATGTAATATTGTTATTTCTTTATTTTAAAGATTTGCAATTTTTTACCATTCGACTACAACTCTTTTTCGATTTTTTTATAGTTTAGCAAATAATATTCATATTTTCCAAAATTGCATAAAATCCATTTCAGGAAAACTAAAGTCAGTTCACCTATAATAACTTCAATGGTATAATCATTAAGCCATCGTCAACCATCTGTCATCGAAAAGTTTGGCATAAGGGATTTCGCAAACAAAATAGAATCATTATGAAAACAAAAATTATTTTTAAACTCAAATTTTGAAGTCTTATGAAAGCTTCGAATACACACTGCTAAAAGTCCATAAAGCGCTTCCGTTTAATTTAATCTTCAGCCGCTTAAAATAAATTTTTAATTGATTAGAAATGCAACTTTAACGTCCAATCGTTTCGCAATAACGGATAAACATTTGTTCATTTTTCAAAGGAAAAGGCCAAGAAATTATTAGGGGCATAAGGCGATTGTAGCAATCTTGACACACGCGCATACCCATTCAATGGTTCTTTTAAAACGAATTCGATTGTCAAAGGGTTGTATGTCATTTACAATTTCAATGAGCTAACCGCTGCCACGTGGCTTCTATAATCGACATTTTAAATTCTTTTAATAAAATGGTGACGCCATTCTTATTCAAATTTCGGTCGGCAATCACCGCCAAAATCTTTTGTTAAAATATTTGAAAATCAAATTTTTTTGTAACTTTGTGTTATTAACAACAGAAAATTAAATTAATTTAAATTTTACATTAATTTTCAAATGGATTTTTAAAATGTATTAGTTAAACCTCTACCGCCAACATACCTGACGGATTTTGTGTAGGCAAACTGTGGCAAAATCTTTAATTTAAGCTTTGTGAAGAAGCTGAAATGCATTAGCATATTTAGTGTGTGTAGGTAAAAACCGACTAGGATGGACAGGAATATTTTAACAAAAGAACCAAAAGAATTTAACGCATTTACTGCATTGTTATCACACGCAAACTAAAATCTTTATGCGTTCACTAAGAGGAAGAACTTGTAGTTTTTGTTGTACTTTTTTTTGCAGCTTACCTTATATTTTTCTAAAGACGAACATTCATCTGCATACTTACATTTTAGAAAGTTAACATTCCAAAATTAATGACTTCTCAAAAAATGTTAAAGAGAAATATTAAAAAAAAATAATAAAAATTTGGAAGCAAACTTGAGAAATAAAATTCAATAACCAGAAATTTACAATGCAAAAATAAATAAAACGCTTTAAATTTCATCTCTTTCTCGCGAGAGGTAAAAGACGACATCTACCAATCTTATACTGTAGTACATCTAAATAATGACTAAAAATTATTTTAGACATGAAAATAATTTCTGATTTCTGCTTATTGCAAACTGGTATTTATACATCAGAGAGCGGTAAAGGGTTAAAGAGATAAGTCATAATTGCTAATATTATAGATACTACGAAAAATCTGTTAAGAGTCACTCAAGGGGTAAGGCAGATCAATTTTTATTTGAGGTGAATATTGAGCTTCTGAGTGACTAACTATCAAGACCGCAACTCGCGAAGCTAGATATATGAGCAATAAGGTCCGCATTAGATATTTTGACGGATTTGCAGATGAAGAAAAGATGAAAAGGTATACATCAGAGGTCGTGTGGCCGGAGGTAAGACCTGCATATAAAGATGCTTCATGATCATTTCATGAAGTGCAAAATGGATTTGATTTGTCAAAAACAAAGACACAAGTTCTGAAATGTTGAAAATGCAGAGGAAGAAGATCATATTCTAATGGAACAATTCCTGTTAGAGAAAAATGCTTTGCGGTAGTTTAATGCAATTGCAAATGTTATCTAGGGACGAGGTTTCAGTATACAAAAATCTTATACTACTAGATCCAATACGAGCTGATGGTATCTTCCGTCTTTCATATACAAAGGAAACAAAGGTTTCGTTTTAGTTTAAGGTTAGGTTCCGATTAAGTTAAGATAAGTTTAAGTTAGGTTAAGTTAGACTTTGCAATGGATAGGTTTCTATTGGAATTCTTGAACTAGGTCAAATCAAACTTCAACTTTTCGTCGATGTTTCGAACAATATTTTGTTCATCATCAGGACTCAAGTTCAGTTAGCGACCAAGGGTTACACAATAACGAGCAAAACCGACCAACTCCATGTAATTAATAAAACATCAACCAATTACAACTAATATTATCCAAAGTCCAATAAATTACTAACGACAATATATCTACTAATCAATATAAACAATATAATAATCTATATTTAGTATATTGTATACAATATTAGTATGTTAACGTTAGTAATTTAATGTATTTAGGAATTAGGATAATCTTAGTTGAAATTGGTTGATGTTTTTTAAATTACATGAAGTTCGTCGGTTTTGCTAAATTTTTTGTAACCTGATGATGAACAAAATATAGTTCGAAAAGTCGATGTAAAGTTGAAGTTTGATTTGACCTAGTACAAGAATCCCGATAGAACCCTATTCATGGTAGTTAGTAATGGACGATTACGGAATCACGGAGAACTATATTAGATTTTACCTTTTGTTTGAAATAGATTATGTTGGTTTATATTTTTGGCTGTGGTACTTTTTGTTTCTTGTCTTTGGTAGTCAAGCAAAGTCACATATGAGAAGAAGGATGAAACCCTTAGAAAGAGGTGTTTATAATATACAGAAGGGAAAAGACCCAAACGGACAGAAGGACGGCGAAAAAAAAAGCTGAAAGAATAAGAAACTTTTAGAATTAAAATGTGTTAACCTGTTTTGTATTACACAATTCACAAATAAAATACACTGTAAGTATAACTAAGTAAGTAAATTATAAATAATAATAATTATGCCCATAATAATATAAATGATGTAATTTTTTTTATCAGATTAATTAATTTAAGAAGCTGTTGTTAGAGCGGGGCATCTCAAAAATTTTTACATCGTAATTTTAGTATCAGTCTACTATTGTAAAATACTAATAAAAAAACTACTAACATAATAAAAAATAATTTTTAAAAGCAATTGTGAAGCATTGTAATTTGTAAACATTTCTTAATTTGTTCAATACATATTGATAAGTTTTCAAATGAAGACCACAATATGGCAAACTGCATGACGTAATTTAAAAAACAATAATAATAAAAAATAATCCGTTAAACAATATATTTACATATTAGATATTGAATAATATATGGACACATATGCAATGTATGTTGAAGGTATGTACATACTAAATACATATTAGGTACAATATGCGTAATACAATAATAATGTATATGTGCATAATACATTATATTAATATGTAATATGTACAGCAACGCGCAGAGGAAGGGATTAAGTATATTATGGTAAATTATCGTGACACAAAATAGCTTTATTAGATCGTTATTATTAAACAAAAGAAGAACACATTGAGAAGGATAATTTAAAATATAGTTGCTGAGTATTTTAGAAAGTAATAAATAAACTGGTTTATTTTAATAGTTAAAAATAAATTAATTATTATAAAAAAAATAAAATGGTTTGGTTGGTACGTTGAAAATTGAAAGGTTGTTGATGACGGTTTCTTCTTGCTGCATTTTATTATGCAATTAGTGGCAACTAATTGTAATGTGAGGGAGAATACGTAATGCAAATTAGCGGTTCTTAATGTGAAATCAGCTTTATAGCAATTTTATGTTTGATTTATTTCTGTTCTCACAAAGCAACATCCATAAAAGTTGAAATTCTGCGAAGATCGAGTGCGACAATCTTATATTACTTATAAACCTTTTATTCTTTTTCATTTAGTGCAAACCTGCAATCGTGAATAACCTTTTTTTTTTAATCGAAAAAATACACTTATGCTACAGACATTTTTCCACTTGGTGAACAAGATGAATGCATAAAAAACTAAATTTAAACACCCGCACCAAGCAGAGCATTGTAATACGCATTTCGTCTGAGCTAGGGTTTTTGGATTAATTCTGCTATTTTGTTGTTATCTGCGAAACAGGTATAGCCGTATTATTATATTTCTTATTTTTTAGTAAAATTTTATAAAATTGACAGGCGAATTAAACTAAAAAGCTCCGTGCGAAAATCGCCGTGATTTTGAATAAAATGTTTTGGGTGATTGAAAGATGAATAGAAAAAAAAAAGTATAATTATCACCGCGGTTGCTGAATCTAGTGATTTTTATATAAAAACCCTTGCTGTGATTCTCACGAATCGAAGAGGGTTTTATTTTTTTTACAAGTATTTTCGGCAAAAAGGGGAATTTTAATAATGAAAAGGGTTTCTTATAAATTTATACAAAACAGGAAAGACTTGAGCTTTTTACCCTTTCGTAACGGATTCTTTGCAGTTTTGGAATGAAATTAAATTGGTAAGAAAATAGAGCAATAAATAAATATTCAGGTTTTGTCACATAACGGTCGGTGAGGAAATGCAATAATTTACATCGAAGAAATAGTAATAAAAGGACAATTGGGCAATCTAATGTCCAGTTTTAACTAAAATTCGTTCTTGAATATCGAGACCCGAAGGTCTAAATTCATTTGGAGTGACTCTAACTGCACAATGCCTTACTTAAGTATATTCTAATGCCTTTCTTAGCGAAATCCATTCGTATTCTTATATTGTGATTGTGTAACCACCCTCACAAAATGTCATTGCTGGAACTTACCGACAGCTGCTGTTAAAAAATGAAGTTTTCAACCTCCACCTTAGCTACAGTTAATTTAACCCGGGATCTCTTGATAGTGAGCCAGATGCTTTAACAAATAAACGATATTAGAAAATGTTTTAGTAATTTAATTGTGTTGGTCGGAATACAATTTTTTATCCGACAATTTGTTTAATTTACTTCCATCCTTTCACAAAATACACAACTTTTTACAAATAAAACTTGTCGAGCTATTTTGAACAACTCGATTTACTCGCAGGTGTATTTATATTTGGGGACTTAAATCAATTTCAAAGTGAATATTTCATTATGGTACACATTTTTTGCCATACATTCTCTGTCACGACCAATTTGTAAGCCCAGGCTAATTTAGTCGTTAAATGGGTGGTTAAAATCTGTAAACGAGTTGAAGATGCTTAACAGGCCTATAATTTGCCAGTTTACTTGTTTCCTTCAAAAAATGGCACGAAATTATAAAGAAAACTAGAACATAGTCGAAATAAAGCCAACCACGATTAGATCGTTTACAAACAACGGCAAAAAAGAAAAGAAAAAAAGGTTAAACAGTATTAAATTATAATTTCATAAATTTGTTTGATGAGAGCTTTCAAAGTTGCATCAAGGTCACACACCATGGCGTATCAAACACCGGCGTTCCATATTACCATCTTCTGGCGAAGCGGCGGCATTGCAAATAAATATTATGATTACCTTAATGATGCGATTTTGAAAACTCAATATTAAGTTATTTAGGTGGATTTTGTTTAACAATTCGACAGCTGTTTCGATATTTATGTCATTATCAACCTATACACATAGCATGTATTATTATTTGACAATTATGTTACGTAGCAACAACTGCTTAATCAATTAATGATTGTTTTTTTGGAAAGTTTCTATTGTTGACAAAAACCGCAACAATATTTAATAATTTTAACAAATTATCATAATTTCGAGGAAGTCGTTGAGCTGTTGCATGCACACGTTTTTTAATAACTAAATACAGCTACCCACATAATTCTTTTTCCACATAATTTGGATTTATACAATTTATCGGAGGAGATTAAATAGTTTTGTTTTTCGTTATTTATCCCATCACTGATTAACGACAAATTTATTTACTTTAAATCAAACTTAAATCAATCAAACGGCGTTACTGATCCTGCCCAAATGATAACGCATTATACATTATCTGCAGATGTAGGGTTAGATAATCCCTTTTTCTGATGCTAGTTAATTTAATAAATAATGATGCGTAAGTGTCATTACATGTTACACGAAAGAGAGCTGTTACGTAAAAGTAGACAGCTCCTGTAATGAAAAGAAAAGTGAAAAGAAAGTTTTAGCAATAAAGAAATAGAAAAACAAAAAACATATAATGGGAACTTCGTAGTAAAGCTACCACCACGCTTGCGATCCGAACGCTGTTACAACAATCACAACGAAAATTTTATATTGCCGCAGATTGCAAGGGTAACTACCACCAAAGCATATGTATCGCTGACGTTAACGCTGACGTTGACGCTGACGTTGACGCTCAAGTATACAGATAAGGCTGGCGTTTCGTAGTATTTCGTAGTAGTTTCGTAAATATTGATTACAAGTAATTAGAATACTTGTAAATGCTCTCAGATTACCTTGTGAGAGTACCAAATATATAAAAAGGCTTTTGATCAGGCTTCCAATTAGAAGGTAGAGGAATTTCTCTGTGATATAAATTATACCCAAACAGATTGATATCTGCAACTGGGGAAAAGTTCTATGAGCTTTCCACTGCTCTACGGCAAAGGTATTTTCTTATAAATTCAATTTATAGTTTAATATTTGAGCAGATCACTGTGTAATTGGTCAAGAATAACTATAGGCTAAGTTAAGTTAAATTTTTATTATTAATATATTATATTTATTGAATTTTTAGGCTTTGCTGTAGAGATTCTTGGTGCATGTTATCGGACTCAAGAAGTTTTGTCTGTTTTGTTTTAGGTAATAATTTTAAACTTTGTAGACGTTCTTCTCCTACCCTCTTTGTATTCTTGAATTTTTTTTTGGTTTTAAAATTTTTCGGCAGCTTTGCCGTTTCAATATAAAAAAAGATGCTGGAAAAAATATTTTAAATAGTTGGATTTTTATAAAATTAACTTAAACATAATATTTAAAAATTAACGAAAACAATGATAATAATATATAAAATTATTATTTAATACAGTGGAGAAAATTCTGGAAATATAAGAAAAAAAATAGAAATTTCCACAAAATTGTTAAAACAGAAGTTAGAAGAAAAAAGTAGAAGAAATAAAAGCAGTAAATAAAAACAAAAAATTGAGTAATTTGAAAAAGAAAAATTGTAGAGTACAAAATTAAAACAAAAGTTAGAATTTTATGACAATCCCAAAGTACAATTATTGTAAGTCATAGCAATATATAATAATAATTATATTCAGGTTTTTTTCCTTCAAATCTGATTACATCTTAATTTTGCCGTAATTTATATCTGCCCAAAGAAATAATCATCATGCTAATAATAACGGAAAGTAGGCCATTTTCACATTATATTTTTTGTTCACACATCAAGAATTTAGTTTATTCTTTTTAAAAAATCTTTAATTTAATCTGATAATCCCTTGAGGGCTCTGCCTTGCCCTTAGCCTTGTACTGTTTTCACTAATTTTGGCATTTCCAATTAAAAATTTGCAACAAATTCTGTGATTAAAAATTTAAAAAGAGTTTTTATTGTTAATAAAACAATAAAAATCGATTTACCTATTTCGGATTTAATTTAATTTTAATATAAAATTATAATAATTGCAATTTAAATATTTAAATTGGCATTGAAAATAAACGGTCTGAAATGTTTAATTTTGTATTCCGGAACCAATTAAAAGCAGTTCAATTGCTTGGCGCCAGTAAAGTGGTCCTCATTGTAAAATTAATTCTATTTAACCGTATAGTATATTTTTGAAATTTTTTTAAATTTTCCGAAATGGCAACCCACCCAAGCTGCTCTAAACCGTAAAACATTAAAAAAAATTTGCAATTAATAATAAAGTTCTTCAAGCTTTCTATAGAGCAAATAAATTAATATCGGTTTTACCATATAATTTGCGCTTCCGACGTGAAATTATATTTTATTTCTAATAATATTTTTAATTTTAATTGTTTAAATTACAATTTCTATTGCATGTGATGATGTTTATTACAACAATTACATTAAACAGTGTATTACTTAACATTCTTGAAACAAAGATAAAACTACCCTAACAACCGGAAATTTGCTATTGGGGAATGCAATTCAAATCTAATGAAAAGATGTAGAACAGTTAATTTTAAAGAAGCTTAATTAATCATTTTAGTATATTTTACCTTGAATTTTGCAGCCCCCGCTATATTGCGAGGGTTGTTTTGGCACCTGGAATAAACCATTGAGTCGGCGCTTGTGATCTTTGAATGACCTAATTTCTTAAAATGTAAATTTCCGTTAATAATAAAGATTTGGATGGGAACAAAAAGTGTAATTAGAATCTTCAAGGATGTTTTAATTTTATTGAAAAAATGGAGTGTCGTATTAAAATTTTCACTTGATTTTTATTAAAATATGAATCATTCATTTTTGGCGGCTCGACAAAAGAAGCAAAAAATTTATATAATCCAACAAATTAATGTAAATTAGCGATAGTTTAGAATTAGCATGTCACATTAACCCCAACTAACACATCCTTAGCTTTTGATGAGCCGCCAGAACGTTTTACACTAGAAAATTGAGATAATGCTAATTATTCATTCAGTAATAAAAGTCGCGTGAGTTCGTTTAGAGTAAAATGGGTTTAATTAAGAAGTTAAAGCAAGGCTGCAGCTGTTTTAACTACGCATTCGGAATCGGCAGATTGAAAATTAACTTATTACCATCATCATGATCTGTCGATGTTTTAACAATCTCTCATTTTCATAACAATTTAAAAGAAATTTTATATTTGCTAAGTAGGTAGGTAATAATAAATCCAGACCAAGCTTAATGAGCGAATTACAATTAAAAATATGTAAGTATATGCAAGACTTGTACGTAAACAAAATAAAAAATAAAATTCTTTAATTAGTTTGCAGCTAAAATTATAGTAAAAATGCAATTATTAATATTTAATTGCAATTAAAACTACAAAATTGCTTCCTACTTGATGAAAGGAAGATAATAAAATTAGTAATTAGTTACATTACTTTGCTTGTAATCTTTCAAGCGTAATGCTAGAATCAAATTGAAAAATTTTGATACAAGAATCATCGTTATTAATAAAAAACGAAAAAATTTCCAATCTCCTCATAGAAATTTAATAAAATCTTAGTACGCTTAATTAAAATACAATCATTCTGAATTTTTTCAATAGCTGTCATAAAATTTTGTTCCAGCTACTGTAAAAAAAATAACTTGTGAAATCGTTGCTAATCGGCAGAACGCGATTGAAAAATTAGCTATATATTAGTACTATAGCAGAAACGGCGGTCCATGAGGAGAATGTAAATAAATCTATTTAATGCCTGGTTACACCTTTTCAGTTGTAATGCAGAATGCGGCGATTTGTTTATTTGGGTTAGATAATTATTTAGCAAAATATTAGTAAAATATTCACAGATTTTTTGCATCTTTGCACCAAATCATCCGCGCCAAACAGTCGTGCCGAATCGGCTGCACCAAAATGTTGTAGACCGCTTTAAAAAACGCCACACAAATCGAAAGCCGATTTATGGAATCATACTGATTTGATTTCAGAAAATATGCCATACAAACTTTTGGAAATTTTGGATGAGAACTTGTGTTGTATTATATGTTGAAATACGGATACCAAGAGCTTCCAATTTAGAAAACTAAATTGAATGATTTACTGATTTTGCACACGACTTCAAAAAATCCTTGGTACAACTAATTGAATTAAATTGGGACAATAATTCACTGTATCAGAGTTGTTACTCTGCTTGAACACTACTAACACCATAAAAGTCTGCTCCCAGTGAAAAAATTGTATTCACTCATAAAGATGAGGTTATGGCGAACTGGCGGGCCGCATAACCATTTAGTTAACATATTATTTCTTTCATATATCTATTTGTCTTTAATCTGGGCCAACTAGAAGAAGATGACAGCCATTCAAGTTGCAAAAGCAATCCAGTACCACTATGACCACTTAATAGAAGGTTAGGGTCCCAGGGACGGTTCCAAGTGAATTTTTTTTGGGGAAGTAGTCCTCAATTTGCCAACTACTGTCGACTTTACCTTATTTTCACAGACATTGGGGGGACACTCCCCCCATGGAACCGTCGTTGCAGGATCCATGGTGTACATTTAAACGACCAACCTTAAATTTGCTGTAGATTATATGAAACATCGAAACAATGTTAAAGAGAGTTTTCTATTCTTAGGAAAAAAAGGGGAGATTGGACTACACTCCATTGCGCTGCTAACTCGCTCTCTCACTCTTACTAACTTAATGGCGCTAGGTTGTTTGTGACATTTCAAATTAAAACACGTTTAAAATGCTATCTTTCTACGCAAAGAAAATAAATTCTTTCCTGTATTTCTAGTAATTCTCAAAAAATTGGATCGATTTCAAGTTAGCTTTGAATTTTACATTCAAAAACAAATTTTAAGAAAACGTAACAACTGTGCAGGACGTTCCCTTAATCTTTAGTTTGCTAGAAAGCGATGTAATTAAATATCTACCTTAATGTAACCATTGGTGACGTCATGAAAAATGATTTTGCGTTCTAATGTAGTTTATGTAAATAATAGTTTTTTTTTGTATAAACAAAAATTGTAGAATTAATTTTTTTCCTGTAAGTTTCTATGTGTTTCTATTGTATGTGTCACTGTTTTCTACGAAACGTTGCAGTTTGGACAGTATTCCGTCCAAAAATTTGGCAGTTTGGTTTCGGTTTGTTCATGTAAAGCCGTTCGAATCGCAACGTTGGCGAACGTTTTGCGCGGATCGGCGCGACAGTCTGGGTACGTGGGACGGTCGATGTTTTACGCTTTCGAATTTCGGCGAATACCACAATAGGTGGTAGTAATAGTCTATATTATAGTAAATATAAATAATAAAATTTGCGGAATATACCAATAGTTTTTCGAAAATTACAATTTCAAAGGTGATCTCCCTTTACTGGAGCGTTTTGGGCCGTTTTGACAAGCGCTAAATTTATTTAAAATCCCCCGGGATGCGACAGAACTCAAAATGACGAAATTAGAATACTGGGATCCGATATTTGCGAATGTCGCTCATTTGCTTCACTACGGGCGGCTCTAGGCGGTTTTCCTAACCCCTGTGCTAATTAAAACGATTCTCGGAGCGTAAATGCACTCGATAATGTAGGAACTCGAACGATGTTTCCTCTGTAACCGCATGCAGTGGAATGAACACGCTCTCTCCCCACCTAAATTCGGATTGCTAAGACCCACGTAGCGTACACGTACCGTCAAGTGAATGTTTTTAAAACTAACATGAACGTAAACTTGTAAAATTTACATCAAAAAGTCGATTTTCAAAATTAAATTGTGAAGTATCCTTTAGGCCGATTTTATTCATCCTCAATTCATAAGAAAGTTTAAATTTTGCTCTTTCAGAATATAGAAAGGTTTTCTATCGTACTTTTGAAGAAAAAAAACGTGGAAGATCGACGGTAACAACATAATTTGATGAACTTGCACGTTTTCTGAAAGTGCATCCAGATTTCCGTATAAAACGTTCGGGAACGTTGCAGTTTGGACGGCATTCCGTGCACAAACCAAGAACAAATTGGTAGGTTTACTCACGGGAAGCCGTTTTAGATTACAGATAGAAAATCTTACATTCACGAAACAACTATAAATATTAGGAGGAAGAAAGGAAATTTTAAATACAGAGCCAAAAGGTGAAAAGTTGTAATTGTTAGAAGCTGTAAGGATTAATAGAGATTGAAATATTCGTATTGATAATACAATAATTAGGAAATAGCACGCATTTTCAAAAATTTAAAAATTTTCACACCAATAGTGGTGGCGCTTGTCACATGGGTCAAAAATGTATCCCTATATCTTCGAAACTAATAATTGATTTTGAATTGAAAAATTTGAGGACTAATAGAGTAAATAATTCCCCCTCCCCCTCAAAAGAAGATTATTTTAGAAAAACGAGTTTTTTCAGAAAATTTCCAATACTTTGGGGTTATTAAAACTTGTTTAGAATTTTATATTTTTAAAAATTAAAAATCAATGGAAAAGCTATATTTTTGGGTTTATAAGTACTAGTATTATTTATTTTTTAATTTTAGAGTAAAAAAATACGGGTTTCTTGTATAAACAACAACATATTACTTTAGCAAAATCTAATTCTGGATTCCATAATTTGAAATGAAATTCTATGCAGCACTTCATTATGTCCTGATGAGTAGAATATAATTATAAAAAGCAACCGCGGGGTCACCAAACGATGGAAAATATTTTTGCTGTATTATTTCTCAAATTTTATTATGTTCATTTTGAATTCTACTGCAGTAGCTGAAGCTGTTAAGATTATTAAGTTTAGGTGTGCAATAAAAATCGAAGTTTGTCGAAATACACGCAAATTTTAAGCTTATCAATTTAAACAACAGGATAATTGACGTAACAAGACATGTACATCGTTTTGTTATTCTTCTGTGGAGATTACAATAGCAAAAATGTTTTGCAGCCAAGTACGCACGTTGATAGCTCATAAACATCGTGGGACACCATTATGTGTTTGTAATAATAATTTGCAAAATTTCACCCTTTTTAAAATGCAATAAATTTTTATTACTTTTAAAAATATGCGTGCATACGTCTGTTGGCTTTTTATGATTTGTCTTCATGTACAAATTTTTACTGCAAGTTAATGGTCACACTTTTTAATTTTCGAATAAATATTTTTACAACTTGTAACGACACTTCAATTTTCCACGTGGAAATACTTTTTGCTTACCAGAATCGATATTTTTTAAAACGCAAGAATTTTTACTTTTTTCCCCGGAAAAATTTCAATTTTAAATAAAAAGTGACCGTTGCAGTAAAATTCGCAATTTTCTCTTTATTTGCACGTCGCTTGTCTTGAAAAGCCAATAAAATTTCCCGTCAGGTCTTCATACTAAAGTAAACAAATAAAAGAATTTATTCAATTTTTTAATTAAGTTAATTACGATAAATGAAGTAATTTGATAAATTAATTTTCTCAAAGGTACGTAATTTCATATAACTGTCGCTGAGTTGTCCCTGCAACAATAGAAGTAAATATAAAATTTTGGAACGTAATTAAAAAAATTAAGCTCAATTAGAAGTAATTGAGTGTGACTGTTTGAATTTAAACAACATTTGCATACGAAATAGAACATAAATAAAGGTGTACCTACACATTCTTTAATATAAACGATTGCTAATGTACGAAATATGTGAGGAATTTTCTAAAATAATTTAAATTAGTCGCATTAATAATCCTGACTCTTAAGTGCTAAATTGTGGTAGCCACTTTTAAGTTTATTTACGAGAAATACAGAGAGCTTGAAGTTTAATGTGAGGTAGCAAGTTGGAAGTGTAAATGCAATAAGGAGGTGTGTGATTCCCATTCAGACCAAAAAGTTAATTTGGACAAATTTTATGCTTGGAAGCCACCGCAGAGGTCATAGAAAATTTAACCCTAGACTGCACATTTACACTGAGAGAAAAGAAAATTTGTGGCAAATAAATGGCAATTTATTTGACCAATTTATTTGAATTAACTCTTACCTATATTCGGCACAAACCTAGTTTATTTGAAACACATATATCTTTATTTGATTCAACATCTACCTAATATTTCGCCAAATCCAAGTATATATTTATTTGTGCCAAATAAATTGTTTTTTCAGTGTACTCAATGCCCGTGAAATGTTGATCTGAAAATAGCAATTACCATAAGCAATTTGCATAAAATAAAGTTACCCATTATTTTATGTTTCGAAGCCTAATGAAGCATTATCAATATGTACGTTTGTAAGTTATGGCTGTGGTTTGTTCTACATGGTCTTTCCATTTACATACCTACAATAATTAATTATTACTTACCTTTATTACCAAGAACACACAATTTTTAATTTTAAGCACGGTAATTAATTCTTCGTGCGTAATACAGTATCGTCTAAATTATTCCATGTCGAGCAATTATTGCAGACATCACCGCAGCGTTCTTTAAGTATCAATCAAGGACACACAAGGAAGCTCCGCTTAATCAATAATTTTTCTTCTTTTGCTTATTCAGTCGACGCACTTCCCGTCAACTGCAGAAATTTTACTATCAAATCCCAAAAGGAAATCCAACTGACCATGTGATTGCTTCAAGATGCATTTACAAAGAGGAAAGCAGCGATCGAGGAAAAGTCGAGTAAAAATTCAACAACCATTATGGAAATCAAAACTTAATAATAATTAGTATTTCATAAATTAATTACATAATAACTAACTACTCGAGTACCCATACATGTACCGAGCGTTACATATACCTAAATGGAAAATGTTTAGCAAAGGTCATTTGCATTTATGAATATTAAACGTCACCTGGTTTAACACCTGTGTGTTATCAAATTTGAATTCAATTTATAATCTAGGAAGATTATCCGGTGCTATTTGCAAGAACTTAATTAAATATACGGCATACTCCATTATCTTTCAAACAATCACGTCTTCTGACTTACTTAATTATGCTAATTTATTTTAAAATTTATGAAGACTACGCTTAAGTAATTATTTATTAGCTGATTACTAACGATTTTAACGTTTAGACATCGAAAAATGAGACTCGTAATATATTCTAAAAAAAATCGGAAACTTAGAAAAGTTTCGGAATCGATAAATTTTGAGGAATGCAAATTTTGAACGAAATATTCCAATAATTGTTTTGAATGTGAAAGTAGTAGTTTGGTGGAATAATAAAAAGACGTGCTCACGAAATTATGATCATACCCTAAATTTTGATTGGATGCAAAGTGAGCAAAAACGAATTTATAATACATATTTTTCCCAAAGTTTTCAATTGAAAATTTTCAGAAATAAATATTTCAACAATTACGCGTCAGGCACAAATGTTTTTCCAACAAAAGTTATCAATTTTTTATGAAAAAAATATCAAAAACTATTGTAGCTGACCTAGACCTACAACCTCTTATTTTTTGGTTTCAATTTAAGAAAAAAAAAATCAAAAAAGAAAAAAAAAAAGAAAACCAAATTTTTGGTTTGTCCTATTTCCATGATGAAAATAGGTCTATACTATGATGAGCTGTTAAAAAATATAATCCAGGTAAAATTTCAATAAAATATAAAACATATCATGTCAATTAAAAAATAAATATCTTCTTCTTCTTCTGCATGTGTTAGGTAATTATACCCGTTATGTCACCATCAATCTCTGGTCGTTCCAAAAATATATATACGATTATTTTTTACTTGCAAAAGAAAGTAGTAGATTTTATTTACTCTTACTGGCTTCTCTATAATTTATTGTCAACCCTACAGACTTCCATAAAAGGTATTGTAATTTTGTCTTTTATAAAACACTTATTTATTGTTAGTTTTAATTTTTTATTATTTTTACTTTCCCCATACGTATACGTATGTACTCGTACCTACTCTAAGGGAAAGTATTGTAATCCACTCAAAAATCCAAAATCGAAATTTTGGTATTAAAATGTTTCTTATCATGATCGGATACGATTGTGATGAAGTAACATGTTCGTCTGTATGCCAGTATGGGGTCGTTGGGTTACGAATAGAAAGAGTATCAATCGCACAAGTTGAACCGCACAATAAAATGTTATGAAATTCGGCATAAACGTGCAATCCGTTGAAAATTGCGGAAATGATGAACAAAATAAAAAAGTTCAAGTGTCAATACTTTTAGACCACCATTTTGTTACTGTCAGTTTTTTTTTATTAATTTTCATTTGAGGCTGCCGTAAGTGTAACGATATCGGAAAACGTAGAGAAAGCGATCCGTTCCGAACGGCTTTGCGGATGAAAAATCGAAGCATTAATAGACCTTGCGAGAAAACGCGACCATTTTAATGACTCTAAGTTTAAACCAACAACAGTATTCAACATAATAAGTGATATTTAATTATTTTTTTTGTAAGGTTATCATAAGAATTATGAATAATTTGCTATAACATTGCATTTTTATCGTTTCCCGATAAAATATCGATAAATGTTGTTTCCCGATAAAATAGTATACCTACTCTCTTCTAATTGAAATTTTCTCGTTATTGAACTTACAGCTTTAAAAAACTTTGAGCAATTTTCTAATCTTGACAAGCAATATCCTATGTACGGAAATCAAACAATCCACTATGATTAATTTAATATAGTACCAAGATTTAACTGATTTATTTTGGTTCAAAAAATAGCTGAAACTTTAATCAAAAGCTTTTGCGTATATCTCTAGTTTAAACCAATTTTGTAACAGCTTTGAAGCCAGTTTAAAAATTTTAATTTTAATGTCAACTTAAAGTGAACTTATTTTTAAGGGCGCCGTAATGGGGGTATAGCGGGGCAATGGCCAACTTCAAACCTTCGTATTAAAACATTGCCATTGCCATGAAAGTCGTGTTTTTCCTTGCATAACACACCTCCGATTGATTTATTTTAAATTATCAACGTAAAAAGATTAAGACGTTACAGAAGAGTAATGGGTTAATGCGGCATTCAGGCCGCACACTTTGAGTAATCTATAACCTATCTTACAAATATTTCATTATTTAGGTTATTTTCCTGAATATATAAATAATGTGCTTTGGAAATTTTTTTTTTTTAATACTCGAAATTCACATTTGCTTCAAATTATAGTGGCGGAAAAACTTGAGGAAGCTCGTAAAATTAAGAACAAATTTAATATAAATATTAAGAAAAGAGGTTTGAATTTTAAAATTTTAACTTTTTTCCACCCTAAACATTTTTTTATCGTACTTATTTTTTGAGCTGTGACGACATCAACAATGACAACCCTTATTTTTCTTGACAACTTTAGAATAAATAGACTATAGAAATAGATAAATAGACAACAAATGAACTAGTCAATTATTTACTATTGACGACCTAAAGAATAAAATTTTGCAATCAAATTAGTTTGTTTTTTAATTTTCATTGTTGTTGGTTGTTGGTTTTTGAAAAATTATAGGTTTCAGCACCCCCTAATTTACTTTTAGTTGTTCTATTTTGAAAGTTTGGGGCCGATTATTACGAATAAATTCCTCTTTAAGGTAATTTTACATGTGTACATTGTAATTAGAAAAATTCAGTCTATCCAAAACCCCAAAGGTTACCATTTAAAAAAATTTACGATAACGTCACAATTCCAAAACAAAACACCATAAAAAATTTCAATGGCAGAAAAATGTGACATTTAAACAATAAGGTTGACATGTCTGAGGATTTTCTGAAAAAATTCTATCTGTTTTATTCTAAACTTGTATTTTGGGTTCTACAAATTTCAGAAAACCTTTTTACATTTTCGAAAAATATAGAAAGAAAGTCAAATAATTATAATATGAGGTAATGCAAAATAAAAATTTTAATATTATGTTTTCCATTTTGTGGTTGGCAAGTTTTTAAATTGGAATTCCAAAATTCAAAAAAAAATGTTTGATCTTCCTATACAAAATTTTAAAGACTTTTTCTACTCGTCTACATTTTTAGAAATCTTCCACGATCCTGCAATAGAAGAACTTCATTTTGATTTTCCAACTTTTTTTTGAGGTTTTCAATTTCTAGGTGATTTCCAAAGAATATCGAGATTTCCAAAATATTCCACCATACAAAAATTTTTGGGATATTTTCCGCTGGTTTTATTTAATTAGGCAAATTAAGACTTCCTTTTGGAGGAATTCATACGACTTAAAATCAGTTTTTCTTCTCGAATTTTCGAGTTAAAAATCTAATATTTGGTTGCAAAAATTGGACAATCTGGCTTTGGCAAAACATCTAACTCCAATCAATCATCAACATGTATCGATATCCAATTATTCTGCAAATGCATTTAAAAAAAAGTGAAAACAATTTCCAGTAACTTCGGAAGCGATAATATTTTAATAGGTTTAAGCAAAGTGCATCTAATAAATAGTTATGCATATAATAAGATGGATGTGTAAGGAAGTGACGTATTTAATTAGAAGTTAAGTTGCTGGAATGTGACGTATATCGTGACAATGAACTAACATGTTATCGACATCGCAATCTTTTAACACCTACACATTCCCACTCTAATTCGGGTATTTATAAAACGTTTAGCATGCCACAGTATCCTGCAATATATTTAATAGTATAATTACCTATCAACAAGTCAGGAAAGTATCAACTTTAATTTTAATTACCACCGCGAGGAGCTTAAAAGCTCGGACTCCTCGCAACAAGAAGTTAATCAAGATAATCTAAAATTTTCTTAAATATATGCAATCTGATAGTACTCTTGATAAAGATACGAGTAAAGCACACAATGGCAATACACATTATCATGCTCGACTTTGCGTGCTTTCTGGACGATCGTGCCAATTATCGGCAGTAAAGTGTTCGAAAATAAAACAAACAAGGACGAAACGTCGATTTTTTATTCTTCAATAAGACCCTCTTCTCTTGCAATATATTATTAGATACGTGAATTTCATTTTGCTCTTTTGCATCGCTGCGTCATTGTTGTTTTGCAAAAACTTGCGCTAATAATTCAAACGAAAGCTCAATCAATCTTACCAACTGCGCGGTGCAGGAATTTCCTAAAAAATAAAGCGGGGCTCCCCCGTTTGATAAATGGAATTATTATTACTATCATAGGTGTTCACATGATCCGAGATTGTAGATTTTGTCACCAGATAATGGGTAGAGCCTCCGGCGAAGTCTGCATAGATGATTACGATAAGGTCCTTCGTGCGGGTGGTCGAGTTACCAATGAACACACGAGCACTCATTTGAATACGATCGTTCTTTACGTTGGCCTTCCGCAAGGCTGGGAAATCTGCATCCGTGCATTGCACAGGTTCTCTTACGCCGCCACCACCGTATCCTTCTTACACCGTTTTAATGATGTGTTCGCTTTAATGAGATAAGACAAGATGCCAGATAATATAAATTTAATACTTTGGATATTGAACTCGTGCTTCTTTATAAAAAATAACAAGCAACATTCCATTTTATATATAGCACATACCTACGCATATCGAAAACATTGTTTATATATTTTTTTGCATCAGATATAAATCAAATTTATAATTAAAAATTTTATTACGAAATACCTCCAACATTTTGTTTTGATTTTGTGTCGGATATTTCAATTTAGGTCAGGATCCTACATTCTTCGCACAATATCAACGCAGTATCATCGGGCTTTTCGAATCTGTCAAGCATACATGTACATCCACTACGCATTTACTAGGTAAACAATTTATTTCGTTTTTTTTTTATAAAAATAAAATTATTCTTTTAGAAAAATTACACTTCGGTACTTCCCAAGAGGCATATTGCTGAAGATTTTTGTTTACAATTAAAAAACATTTAAAATGTTATTAAAAAAAGTTAATTATTTAAATTTTTAATGTATGCCTTTTAGTTGTAACCATTATATTGAAATAAAATATCGGTTATAAGGGAAATCATCAATCACATAACACGTCATAGTGCTCTGTAATTTGTGGCTAACAATTTGAAAATTTAGAATATAAAAATAGAACTAAGTAGCACTAACTATCGAGGTATGGCAATTATTACCAAATTTTGAAATGTTCGAAATTTAAAAATGCTAAACATTTGTGAATGGCGCCAAATTATTTTTTACCTGACGATGTTTCAGTTTTACCTTACAACGCTTTTTGGTTAGCGTCAGCCTGGTAAGGACCGAGGAACCTTGTAAAGTTTATGTGGTAAGGATACCTACATGGATACATCAATCAATGCAAAAGGTATATTTAAAATGACAGGTGAAAATTTTGGCCTGGATTAGAATATTATGGCGCTGCTTCATGCAACAAATAAAATATTTGCTGGCCGATAAGAACGGTAAGTATGTGCATCATGTAACGTTAGAATGACATTTTAATAAGATGTCCTTTGACAAGTAGAGGAGTGTCGTCGGTGTATTAGAATAAACAAGATCAAAAGCTTCCAGTTTAGCGCCGTATAATTAACAATGTTCGCTAACGAGAGTTTGAGTAGCGTGTGAGCTTTTTACAAACAATTATGGTATCAATTAGCGTTCATGAAAAATGAATTATAATGTACTTGAGAGTTTGATAATCTTATTAAAGTTATTTGCTTAATTTTAAATTGGCTTAAGAAATTGAATACAGAAATGAATTTTAAACGGAAAAAATTGTTATGAAGCAGCAGTTTTTTCCTGCCAAACCAAAGACGCAATTTTAACCGGCAATTGCTGCTGATTATCAACATAATTGAGTGTTTGCATAAAATAAAGTGAATTTGACTTCTAAAATTTGTCATCAAGGAATGCAACGCAATAAAAAAATTACAAGTTACAAAAACATTCGCATTCATTTTTAAATTGGCTCAATTTGTTTATACATTTTTTTTCGAGGACCGACTTATGGCATTGATTATAAATTTGGAAAGATACGCAACACAAAACGCATATTATACGATCTTAATGCCAAGGGCAGCTCTGAAGGAAAAGTAGTTTTTGATAGGGGATGCTCATGGAATTTGGAAAAAATTACATAAAATTACAAAATTCCTAATGTTAGAAAATAGCACCTGTGCCACCCCTGACTACATACCAGGCAATTATAAGTCTTTTGACACTGGTTCTTGTCAATTACCTAGCATGGTGGTTTTGTTCAGTGCATACATAATTTAGAAAAGGATAATTTCCTTTTTCTTTCTACCAAAAGGAAAATATGATGCAAAGGTAATCTGTTTATATTCCAAATCAGAGACAACAATATAATTAGTATTGAGAGATATAATGATTCAAAATAAATAAATAACAGTTGCATTTCTCTGAAGCAGTAAATCCAATAAAATTGAAAATTGCACAAAATGCCATCGGAATATTTTTTAATAGCCCCTTAATAACATGTTTTTGATAATTTTAACAACGATAAATTAAATAATTTATACTTACATAATGTTACGTGAAACAATAATTAATTCTCCCATATTTTTGGAAGCGAAGTGCTTTATTATGTTAATTATATATAAAACTAATATAAATAGTTTTAAAGTCGCTTGACTTCAAAGTAGAAGTTTATTTGAATTAAAGTGACATTAAAATTATTATTATACCTAGTGCCAACTTTTAAATCCGAACATAGAGCAATAAAGTTGTATGAAAATAGTAGCAAATGCAAGAGATTTTATTTCTTCATTTCAAGATACCCAACATTTGATATTTTCTTTTTAATTATTGTTAAAAATTCAAGAATATAATAAGAGATTTTATCAAAATTTAACTGGCCTTGGACAAATAATTGCAAAATATCCAAATTAAATTTGAAAACTTATAAGTTCTATTGTTTTTCAAGGTAAACTATATTTCTTCAAAGAATTCTTATTTTGTTCTTTATTTGCGATTTTGATAAAGAAAGTCACCAGTGACGGCTTGTCATAAAGGGCACAGAGGCACGTGCCCTCCCATCCCAAAACCAAAAGCAATAGAAGGATAGATTTTCATTATAAATAAATATTTTTAATACTATTTTTTTCATTTTGTGCCCTCCCACTCAAAAATGTCACGAGCCGCCACTGAAAGTCACGTGTATAAATACTCAAAATGGCCGCTAGAAATGAGTAGTTTTAAAACCAAATATTTTGGTTTTCTTCTTCCTGAAATTTGCAAATTAAACAGTTGAAAAGAAGCACTTATAAAAACAGTTAACTCCATAACATACAAATAAATAATATGAGACAGCTACTCATCAAATTTAGTTTCCTTTCTTCCGCCAGACGTCGCTTCACTTCTAGCTGGTATCACGAATAGAATACAAATATTGCTAGTCGGAGAAGCTGCAATAGAATCTACATAGATACAGTAAAAGCTCGCATATCGGACATTCAATTTATTATTAAGCATGACAACCGCATTTATAGAACATAGAAATGACTCGCTCTTAAAATACAAATATTGTATATCTTCATTACAACCATCATCATCGTAATTATCCAAGTGTTTAAACAGTCAATGCCGATTCTACAAGTTGCACATATGTATTCTTGCATTTTATTTAAGCTTTTAATATAACAAAAACTTATATTGTAGCAGTACCAGTAAAATTTTCTTTCAATATTTGCTAATTATTTTCATATTTTCGTGAAATTTTTGAATATTTTACGATTACTATAAAGACATAAAACAGGCATATTAGCTCTTACCGCTCAATGCAATAGAAACTTTCAATTTAGTAATATAATGTTTACGGTCCCAATCGTGCTTAATAATTGAGCTTTTATTGTGTCGATGCATAATTATCCGGCGTATTTTAAACAATATTTTTTATGAAAAAAAAAACATAAAATTTTTACAATTTTACATTTTTAACAGATTGTTCCTAAGCATAGTCACCATCTACTTCAATATATCTTCTTCCCATTTGTTTGGAAGACGGTTCATTACATGGATGCAATTCATTCTTTGGCATTGGCCACCAAGCTATCCCAATCGGTATAAACTTTATTCAACTACCAATTTTTCAGCGATCGATTGATGTAATAGTCCGTAGGCCATCCTGTGGGAGAATATAGTTAATGTTGAAGCAGTTTGCTTCAAACGACCATAGACGTGCATTATCGTGTTGGAAAACGATATAGTTGCTTTTGCACTGCTTTTAAGCCTTTTTCGAAGTTGTAAAGCATTTTTATAACCTGATAACAAACTAATATTTTTATTAAAAAAAAGAGCAATTTGTAATTTAAAAAAAAACGCCGGAAAAATATGCATCAACCCAATACTACAAGATTATGCAAATGTATATAGAAGAACAATGAATTAATGGAAAAAATTGATGAAGATGATATTGTGAAATTTATAAAATCCCAAAGATTAAGATATGGTTAGATTAAAACACCTGGAAAGATGAGACAACGCCAGTGAAATAAAGAATGTATTAAGATGGAGGACCAGATAAGAAAGAGCTAGAGGCACAAGCCAGTGAGATCGATAGATGGAGTTACTGAAGATTTGGAGAAAGTGGGAATAAACAACTGGAGAGAGCAATGTATGGACAGAAAGATTTAGAGGAATATAGTGTTAGAGGATAAAATCTCACAGTTTGTAAGTTTAGAAATGGAATGACCGGCAATCCACCTCTTAAACCGACTTGTAACGAGCTCGTAAGAGGTTGCCATGTCTCATATGAAAAAAGCGCATTTATGTACTCGTATTAGGTAACAAAAACAAACCATACAATTTTTTTTAATATCCTTAATATTGGATGTTACAAGGAGTTTAGGTTTGGTAAAATAAACCGAAAATCGAAAATATACTTCATTTAAATAAATTGTGTCTCCGGTTAAGAAGAAAACAGTAAATATTGTCGCGTGAAGGGGGTAGTTTACCCTTAACCACACTTGGGGGTAGCTCAGTTGGTGGTGTTCCTCATAATTAAAACCAATAAATTTTATAAAATTAACTATATTACAATAAAATAAAATGTACAAACTTAAATTAGCACTTACCCTAAAACTACAAACAACATCTTAGATATGGAAAGATTGACCATCTTGGGAGCTAAAGGCTGTTCCGTGGTGTTCCTAAGTGGTTCACTGGCGATGAGTGTAAGAGTAGAGACTCTACTCTTATCTCGATCGACCCCGTTGATCGACATTTTCCGATATCGATCGTTTGATTGTTTATCAAATCGACACGACTTGTGTCGGTAGCGGATATGTCACTGGTCACTGCCCTTATGGAATGTACCAAATATGGAAATTCTATACTTCCTTACAATCGTTATTACAATAAATTTAGCCCGAGCTTTTACATTCTTGATTTATAATTATAAAGTATTTTTATCAAAATGTAAAATTTATTTTTTGAGTGTGACAATATAAGGTAGCACAAATATCTTCTAATGTAAATAATTGAAAAATGATATATTTTGATTCAACTATACCATAGCGAGAAAAGCGATTAAGTTTTCAATATTCCTTTTCAATTTTCAATTATTTTCAAAATAATCCACATTTTGATGATTTAACACAAAACTGTCACTAGTTTCGGTGTCTTTGGGCAATTTTCATAGGGCAAGTGTCATCTACAGGTATTACAAATTTTCCTATCTGTCGATATAGGTATGTTTTTCTTCTTTTTTAGGTATCTTTGCCGACATTACCAGCCTTAATATATTTATAGGTTTCTCCCATTCTTCTCTAATCCGAAAGGATGGAAAAATTTTTGAATTTTGGATTTGGCGACATTATAAAGCTTTGCATTATGACGGTTTTGATTGTGAAGATATTAATTTTAAGTTTGAATTATGTTTTTATTTTATCACAATTTTTACCTTCGATAAAAAGTAAAAAAAAAAATTTACCCTAAAAATAGTGTACAGGGTGAGCCAATTTCGATAGTTCTTATGGGAAACTCGGTAACTAACAGAGATATGAAAAAACGGATGGCGCATCCTCCATCCGCATAATATATAGTTATATATTTACCTCTAAAATTGATGAAAACTGGATGCAACTGGATTACCACCAATTTTAGAGCTAAATTCATCTCCAAGTGTACTTAATACTCCTATTTTTACGGTAATTTAAATTTTTTTTGGGTAAAATATGAAATTACACTGTTTTTAGGGTAAATTTACTCTTTAAGTAAATTTCACGTGTAAAAGTACACCAATTTTTTACAGTGCATACACACAAAAATTCAGTCTTTAAAAACGGGGTTCGGTAGACCCAGAGTATATTAGTATATTGTAGACATAATTACAGAAAAATTTGGTTACATTTTCGTAAGAATTCTTGTAAAGATTAAGTAGCGAAATTTTTATTGTATTTGAAATTTTATTGACTGATGAAAATCAATATAATTTTATTTTTAATTAACTTTTGCTTACTTTTTCTACAATCAGCAAGCGCTATTCTGGCAAATATTATATTTCTCTTGTTTCTGAACGGATATTTTAGTATAAAATTTTTACATAAGAGGTGAAAAATATATGGAATATAATTAATTAACATTTTTTTATGCTATTTATGTATGATGATGATTGACTTATAAGTAAATAGAAGAATTTGTAGAGATAAAAATGTTAAGTGTTTCAAATTGTTTTCATAAGAAGTTTTATGCTGTATTAAATTTTAATGTTTATTATTATTATCAAATAGCCGTTAAGGAAAATATCACGAGTAAATAAATAAGATGAGTAACAAGTAATTCTGATAGTATTCGATCCTCGGTAAAGTTCACAGCAGTAAAAAGCTCCACCCGCTCTGCAACCGTGATCAGAAACTGTTCTCATAATTATAGTCGACTTTAATAATATTGTAGTCGATCAATTTGATATTCCTTAAAAATTATACCTTTTTTAAAAATTAACTTTACTTTGAGCGAATATAAAAACCGTCTTGTTCTGGAGAAGCTGGTAGTGCATAATTCTGTTCATCATGCAAATTAGTCAGCAAATTCGTTCAAGCGAAAAATTAGAATTAATTTTTTCCCATCGCTCGCAGTTTTATAGTTTTACAATTTTTACTAAAAAAGTGTATTCGTTCGATGCGTTTCCGATCGAATCTTCCCGCAGGTTACTTCCTCCAAGAGAGAACTAGCAACTAATGTTGAACGCGTGAAAAAGCCAATTATTATTATTATTATTATTATTGGAAAACGTATTTGACGCGTGTACGTTGCGAATGAGTTGAAACAATTGAAAATTTAGACAGGGGAAGGAAGATTTGGTGTGCCACTATTAAGCAATGGTGAACAGGAGTGGATAATTAAGTATCGATTTGCTCGATTGGATGCAGAAATGTTTTGATTTTTAATTTATGTATAAATAGTGGTGTGTATATTATCCATATTCTGGTTATAATGAGCCATTTTCATATCGACCGATTTGTTTCATGCATAAGCGATTTAGGATTATTATAATACTTTAAAACGATATAAAACGTGATAATACCATTTAGATTGGATCTAAGAAAGTGCATAACTTATAAGAATCTTTTAATAATTTCATCATTCTTTAAGTATGGTTAGGAGGTAAGCTTCCGCGTTTTCTAAATTTTTAATCAGTCCATTAAAATCGATCCGAGAGGGAATAATCTTAAACATAGTAATTATTCATTTTGTATGTTGGTAAAAGAATCGATAATTATTGCCAACCGTCTTATTAAGAATTTTTTATTAATAAAAATTAAAATCCGTTTTGGTCGTTTTGGGATTATCTACTTCCCTACCCTACCTTTAGGTTGAAATTTTTAGCTATAACTTTTGTTATCGTTATCTTCGCTTACAGTTCACTGACAAGCTGCGCATAGAAATTAAGAATGAACTTAACATTTCTCGAAAGAGCAATCTTGAGTTTGCACGCTTGCGATTTAATAAGTTTTATGTCTTTTCATTGTTCGTAGAACAAAGTTTTAATTAAAGCGCAAAGATGTACGTATCATTACAAACGGGCTCGTACATGATATGAATATTTTCATTACAAATATTGCGAAAACATTGTACTAAATTGAAATGCTAAATTGTTTTCCCAAGCACTAAAATGAAAACAACTTCAAATTCCCACCAGTGTTTATTACAACCACCACTGCATGCCAAAAATACTATACCGGTCATGCTTCCATGCCTCAAATTATATCATTCGAATGAACATCTAAATTGCAGAAATCAAAAATTACCAAAAACATCTGCTCAATTGTTTAATTTTATTGAATTTTCTAACCATATTCTTAAGACTTTTATTCATATTTCTTAACCTCACACTTGAAACTTGATTAAAATAATGCAATTGCTAAAAGATCAATTGAAAATCTACGTACTTCGTGCCCGTTTGCACAACTCTGCTTAAATGTGACGCTTGTCTAAGCGGCCCTTAATTAATTCTAAGTGGATTAGATGTTCCTTAAGATGTTAAGCATTACTTAATTCAGTGGTACAATAAAACTAAGTGGTGCTTAACGATTTAAGGAAAGCTTAACACTTTTAAGTGTAGGTGGTGCAAACGGGCAATACACTTAAAATTTAAGTGTTTCTTAAATTGGTAGTGTCGCTAATTCCGTTTTTCTATTGGTTGGAATAATATTTTAGGAAAACTTAAATTTTAAGTGTACATAGGTGATGCAAACGAATATCAGCAAGGGCATCAGAGGAATCTTTGCAAAGTTATTTAAAAATGAAGGTCAAAAACGAATTTAGATAACTTCACTTTTCAAAACCACATCGAAAGTTCTTTTGTGATTTTTATAATTATGTCTCATAATCAGTACCGTATCCGGGAGATGGGTACCTAATCTTGGCCAGTAGTTCACTTTAATAATTTTTTTTCACGTTGTGCAAATTCTGGCTTCTCTTTGACACTCTAACTCTACGCCATACTTTTGTAACCTGTTTGTTAATCTTGTCGTTGTTAGTTTGTTACTGAATTATTTTTACCCGATTGACTTTCCAAGTGCTTAATTCGGTCCACCCAGGGATGGTCTAAATCATCCGATCTATCTTTTCTATGTATCTTTGCATAGTACTTTCTAATTATAAGACTAAACATTTTTAAATGTTATTCTTTCTGTTTTTCTGGTATGAGATTTCATTACAGATATCATCAAGTTTTATTGCTGTTTAATAAGTAGTAAATAAAAAATAAAAAATTAGTATATAATATCCCTGAAAAAGGACTTGAAATTCCAAAGAATACTAAATGATTTTGATTCAAATGATTTTAAAGGAATTCCAAAGACATTTTGGATTAAATTTTTTTTGTCCATTCACTTTTTTTTAAGTTTTTCACAGTCCTAACATCAAAGAGCTATTCTAACAACTAATCTCTAAAACTAATCGCTTATTTATTATGTAAATTTAACAAAATATATTGTCGTAAATTTTCCTAAAAATGAGATAATTTGTTTAAATTTGGAGTTTTGTTTGTTTTCTAATTTCCGAGAGTTAGTTGACTTAGCGTCAACTAGCGTTGGAGACAGCACTTTTTGACGATACATGAAATTCTGTATTTTGAGTATTAATTAAAATTTAAAAGTGAAGTTTGATGATAAAGATGATTTGATTTATGACTTGATATTTAAAACTTAAAATTTGAAAATTGGAATTGAAAGCTACCGGTATTGATTGTAAGATAAGAGAAAGATTGGTGAAATTTTTATTGATGATTTGGAATAGTTTGGGAAGGCGGTGAGATTTTGATATGTTATTTGAAATAAAATTAAAGAAAATTAATACATAGCTCAATAGCCACTGACTCTACATTAATACAGGTACATTTGAGGGAAAACCATACCTCAGATGTAAAACAATATAATTTGTTAGGGACTGTACGAATAATGACTATAAGCTTACCAAATGATTTATAGAATTCAATATATTGTCGCACTCTGTATGTTGCATAATTTTATAGAAAAGGAAATATTACATAATTTCCGGTAATTATTCGCATACTATAAAGTGCTATTCCATAAAACAAGCAAGAAAGAAGCCGACGATCAAGATTAAACACGGATGTTGGAAAATTCCATGCAAATTAAAATTCAGGAAAAAATTAAAATAGTTTAAATAAAGAGCAGATTTGCAGGAAACAAATAAATTAAGAGAAGTGTGAAAATTGGCGTTGCGTGTGCTGTACGGTAAACGTGAAAATGTGGATGATACTGGTCAAAAAGCGGACTTCGGGCCGCACAATATAGACAATCTAGTTGCTACTAGTACATATTATGTGTGTTTTAGTTGAAGCTTACTTCTAACTAATTGTATATCAATAATCTCAATACAATGTTCATTGTATTTTATGAAATCCTCATTGGTGGAAAACATTGTAAAATTCAGTTTGTCATATTCATAGGTTATATTCCGAGAATTATGAATTTTTCCGGTGAAGGACGGGTATAGTTTTTCGAAAATTATGATTGAAAAATGTTTGCGACTTAATAATTCACATTAAAAGCTCAAGACCCTACGGTCGAAAACTTTTCTTGAAAATTATTAAGTCGACAACATTTTCTATTTCTAGTGCAAAATTTAGAAATACTCGTGTCAAATTTATAGCTCGAGATATTATGTATATACTTAATAATATGTATGGCAGTACATCCGAAATTAATATAATATGCCATCATATATTTTAATTTATTGTTTTATTTTTCAAGCTCGCAGTCAAAGATTACGGATGAAAATTTGTAGAAAAAAAAATATGAAAAAATATGTGTGTCTTTAGCCATACCATTAGCTATCCAATATTTCAGTCATTTGTTACTTATTAATTGATGATCCTCTTCACCTCGTGGTAGGAAGTAAACGGATCAGTCCATTTTCTGTTCGACTAGCGAGTAAAATAAATAAAATTTATTTTAATATGCTTTGGAAATAAAACAGAAAATGTATTAAAATTGTGAATAAAAAAATTAATTGTTTTCTTATTTCAGAATTAAAATAATTAAAAAAAGTGTAAAAAATTATGTTTTTCATAGGAAACTCACTTCAGACAATTTAAATAATCTACATTTTTTAAACGAAAAACATGAAAATAGAGCAAAAAATGTATTAAAATTTAAGCGCCGGATTTGAAAATTTTTAAAGTTGATCCATTATATTTATGAATATATTTTAAAAATATAGTCGGGTATGAAATAATATTGATTATACTATTTCGATTTTATTTAAATGACAGCTTCGCTATGATTTGGCTTAATTATAGCAGTTCTATTTATATTTTCTTCATTCGTGGTGTACTCTGTTCTATCTTTGCAGAACCATCATTTGGCTTGCTTCTTAGCTCTCCTGGCTTTGAAACAACCACAATATCGTCAGCATTACATATTGTGATACAATCTTTCTTTTCCATTTTTGCTTTATTTGGACATTAAAATTATAATTTATTACAATCTGACCAAGCCGATTCATTATAATAAATTATTACTTTCTACAAGTTTTATTGAACGATTAAACCGGGAGAGCTATCCTTGGTGTTCAAATTACCATATTATTATTTCATACGCTTTACAGTTTCATAAAATAAATGAATACGATTTATTACATAGGTATTGCTAATTTTAAAGTTTAATAATAATTAAGTATTTAAATTATAAGTAAAGTTACTGATACAAATACTGTTGATAAGACAGAAGATATGAATTAAAATGGTAATAAATGAAGATAATGAATGTAATAAAGTGTTGGAAATTTATATGATTTTTGTAATGTATTCAGAAATGCACTTGAATGCACTCATACGAAATACTTGTAATATCATTATTATTATTATGCAAATTTTTATTTTACATTTAAATCAAGTAACTTACATTTCTCTTAACAATCTTGTTAATTTCAGCGCAATAAAATATGTTCAAATATTTTTGTGAAGAAAATGAGCCGCTCATTTAGAGCTTATTAGATTTCTGGTCATTATGACCAAATAATTGCACCTCGACAGCTAAGGTGATATATATTGATAGTGAAAATGGATGTGATGTGAACTCGATTGCTCCCTAAAGTTTAATTTAAACACATAACAAATTATAACTTGGCAATAATTATTATTTATATTTTCTATACCTTTAATCAGATACAGCCACCCACGAATAACGCATTATAACTCATATTTATTCCTTTTATATTAATACCGTTTTTCAAGCGGCAATGCCCAACATAACATATACAGTACATATCTTTTCATTAAGTTAGCGCTGACCTGATATATCATAAGACTCTAGTTTCTGACACATTTGCAGAAGAGCGGTCTACATTTTTCATAATATTAAATAATTTATAAGATAATTCGTATAAGTTATCCCTCATGCATTCGGAAAACACAATTTTAGAATAAACGAACTAACTTTGATCCATTCCAAAAAAACGTGACCTCACCTTTTTACATCCAAACATTCTTTTTATATGATACAAATTTAATTTTCATTACCATATCATTAAATTTTGGAAAGATATATTACAAAATTTGGGATGATAAATATATTTGTGCCGCATTTTTATGTTAAGATACGAACTAAGATAGACGTAGGGGTGAGGAATTGCTAAGTTTTCCTCATTTCGTTTCATCTGTACGGCTGATATAAGTCTCGTCTAGTGCGCCTCGGCATACTGATTAATCCATATACCATTCCAAAGAGGGATTAGAAGATGTCTTCAAGTATGAAAACTCGTTTTGTTATTAAAACTAATACTAACTTTAATTTTATTATCAAATTTTTAGTGTGCACACCCCAATTTCTATAATAGCTTTCTCGCTTAAATATACTTACCCTTTGACTTTTTATCTAATTTTCTTTAGGACGCTGTCCCCAGATAAGACCCGGTGAATGAGTTAACTAAGCAATCTTTTACTCTTATCCCAAATATTTATTGCACTTAATTACTCTAACGCGAAAAATTTTCTTTTTCACAAAGCATTTTCTTTACACTTTTTAAAACCGCTGATTTGGTTTTCCCCTCATTCACACTGTTTATAAAATTATTGATAAATGAGAAAATATAGAAACAATATTTAACAAGAATAAAAGATTTTCTTGCCGACCCCCCCCCCCCCGTCCTTCTACATATCTATAATGTTTTAATAACTTGTTGAAAATAATAGTCTTAGAAAAACTGCGTTACGATAATATAACAGAAACAGCATGTTACTTCCGGGGTGAATTCATTAATTTTATTATATTATTGGGGGCAATTCAACTATGCGCATAAGGAGTAAGTCACCCTTTGACCGCATACACAAAAATTGTATCTCTTATTTTCATCAAGAAATGAAACTTCTTTACACTTCTTCATAGTTGAATTTCGTAAAACTCAAAGCCCTTGTTCGGCAAATCATATTTTGTGAAGTTTACAATGTTAGTTAATAACTGAAGTTTTAACTTTTTTAGATAAAACTTTTGCAAATTTTTCAAAAATTAAATATTATAATATTTATTTATATTTTTTGCAGAAGTATTATGAAAAATAAGTAGGTACTCTAAAAGTCTCGTTATCCATTCACGCGCATTACTAATTACGCATCTATCGTCAATCGTCAATTTAGAGTCTTAAATAACTTTTAAGAGTATGAAGAGGTCTGTGGACCACAAAATTAGAAAAAGAGTGAATTAGATGAAATATGTCAAATGAAATTAAACGCTGATATTGAATTTATTAGAAAGATTAAAAATAAAATTATTGAAAACCTGAAATTTAGCAAATCCACCAGTGTACTAAAGCAACTATTTCAAGATGTGTGTGTTTTCACTCAGTATCATAAATATACCCCAAAAGCCAGTTTTTAAAATCAAAGGTATCAACTACTGTCGGTTATCACCTCCAGAAACTGTACTGTTGAGTATCTGAGCATATTTAGTTAGTTTTCTCTTGAAGCAGGGGCCCTATTCTCGGTGAGCTCGAGGATAAGACCTCTGGCTTGAGACTAACAAAATTATTAGAAATGCAGATCAGAACAGACCTACAATTTAATGAAAATTATTGATAAATCATAGTAACTGGATTTCCAAGTTTATGCGGCCTGAAGGCCGCATTGGAAGGCTGTAAATTTGAATCCATCTTTCGTAATTAACTTAAAAATTACATGTTATCTTGACCGTGTGGCGTCAGCTGTAGTGTAAACCATTTCAATACAATTATATTTCTAATTATTTTTATTTTCAACTTTATAGTAAGTTTTTCAGCTGTACATTTGAACAAGTGAGAATTTGTCTCTCTTACCGCAAATAGAAAGCCGCCATTGATATCAACGAAGTAATCTGCTATTGATTAATTTTAATTTAACCTTTTCCGAAACTCTTTCCAAAAGTCTATGGAATTCTAATAAAAGAAGGAATACATGGAAAAATTTGTTTAAATTTCAGAGATATTTTGTTATTTTAATTTTGTGATAAAGAGTGAAAAAAGTGAAAGAAGAGAACAAACATTTTGAGAGTGAGTTGTTAATTGAATTGATAATAAGGAAGCAAAGTTGAAATTGATTTGAAATTTGGATAAAGTTTTGGGTTATTAAGAGAATTAAGGTAAATCACGAGCTGGAATATTGGAAAAGATATAAAGGCTTGCATTACGGAAAGAGATATAATAATTAAGAATAAAACAACCAAAATTGATAAAACTGGTAAAAAAAACTGAATCAAGCGCATTAAGAAACAAAAAAGCTCAACGTGCGACACAAGCATTTGCTTGCTATAAATTGATCGTGCCATATAGGCATTAGACGACAGTTACAATTTTAAACCAGAAATCCGGGCAAATTAATTAATAACTAAAATAAAAAGAGGGAAATGAAATTTAAATTTATTCAGAAAGAGTCTCATGTTTTTAAGGATGAATGGTACCGTATGGCGATTTTATTAAATTAAAAGAAACCACCTCGAACATTTCAATATATCGTCCTGTTATTTGTTATTTAAAATTTAAAATTTTGTAATTTTATATTTGAAATTTGGTGTTAGTACTTTTGAAAATGGAACTTGCTAGCAAGAAAATTAAAAACGATGCTTTTTCACCGACCCTGCTCGAGGTGAGTGGACCTATGGTCTGCTAATAATATGTATTTAAAAAGTGAGTTTATAAAAGTTTTTAAAATGTTGTTTTGCACCGAATATAAAATAAATAAAAAAAAATTGGATGATTTACAAAGATGGAGATTGGTTTATGGAATATAAAATAAAATTAAAATTTGGATTCAGGATGAAGAATCTTCTTGGTAAGAAAATTATAAATTATAAATTAAAAATATTAAATAAAACAATACATTAAAATAATTTAATATGTATTCACCAAATATTTCTTTGACCTTGTTTATCGAGACCTTCAATAATAGGTAAATATTACCAAAAGTTCATAAATCAGTTTGACTTTTCTGATATCCTTTAAAGTTCAAGGCATAGGTCGGCTGAAACAGAAACTTAATTATTTTAATTTGAAAATTACACTGTAAATTTAATTTTGACTACCCTAAGGTGATAGATATTATATTTGACTACGAGCAATACATTTAATTTTTATCAACTTCATAAATTGAAATTCATCGTAAAAACACAATGCAAGCGAATACTTGGCCATCAATCTTCATTAAGGCAAAAAAAGATAATTTTCAAAAGTAAACAATAACTTTTCTACTTAATACGTAATTTTAATGATCTATATAATTAGAGTCATCATTAAATTTTTTTTAATAAATTCAGTTGACTTGCGTAATTAAAAGTGCAATAATTACAAAATAATCAAAACGACAAAACTCGCAAGATTTTATCTTTTCTTTTAATGAAATTATGAAAACGTTTCTTCAATTTTAAAAAAAGTTTTAAGATTAATTTTGGCATTTTAAATTATTTTTTCTTACAAATGAGGATGTTGTGTAAACATTAGGTTGAATTAATTTTATAAATTAATTTTTAATTATTTTTTAGGTATAATGACTTATGCGGGTTCTCATATTTTTAACACAAAAAAGGAACTTGCGGTACTACGGAAACATTTCGTTGCTTGTCAAGATTTATCATCTCGTCGTGTAATGAATAAAATTAAAATCTTTCTTGAGTTAATTTGCTAATAATAATTCGAAAATGTAACACATAATTACAATATAAAAGCAGTAATTATCCTTATGTAAAAAGGCTAATAGTAAAAGACTTTGATTTATTTGCACTGTGGCCGATTAATTCTCGTACCTTACAGCTTTGTGAGCGGTATTGTAACCGAGTGCCGCTCGAAGAGCGGCACGAGATTGCAATACGGCTCACAATGCTGTATTGGCGATTATAAGACGACCGCACCACTTAGATCTCGCATCGAACTTGCAAGTTTCGACTGTGCACTTGTGGGAGTGTTATAATCATTGTTGCAAACTTACATTTATTTACTTAAATTGTTACAGTTATGTTCTACGCTTTGTATATCCAGCTATGATAGCTTTGATTTATTTATTTCTACGGTAATACAATTAATTAGTAATAAAGTAATTATAATAAATTTTAAAATTTATAGTTTATCTAATTTAAAATATTTGAATTTAGCGCCAGTTTTACTTTGTCATATTTTCGCTGTCAGGTGTGACAGCTGTCATCAGACATGGAATCTTAATCATGTAACGCTACATGGCCTTAGAACAATAACGCATACAAATTGTCCAAAATTACAATTTCGATTAGCAAAATTCGTACTATTTTTTACCGTAATCGTCTGCTAACTGAAGGAACAATTCGAACCACATAAAAAAATTTGAAAGTTAGATTTACAGAGTCTAATGTTTTGCTCTATAACTTAATTAGCTATCACACCAAGATACAAAAAGTCTCCACAACTCAGCCTGAAACTGAAGCAAAGCTACCACAACTTCCACTAGGTACTGAAAGCATAGATAGAAAAAATGTTATATTAGCTAAGACGATATTACATAAATACCTACGCAAAGCCGTATTAATAAAATGTATAGCACTTACCCTCCTACAAGAAGTAATAACAATTGTTCACCAAAATTAATTACACTACACCTATTAATGTAATTAATTTAGTTGTGTTAGTATATTTTTAATATAGACAACTATGCAACAATTTCTTTGTCGGTTTTGGGTAGCAAATTTTAGTGGTTCGGTATAATTAGAAACACTTTGATGTATTCTAAGTACTTGAATAAATTTTTTGTCCTAAGTTTGAATTATTATTCGTCATACTACAAGGAAGCTTGCTGTAATAATAAGTGGTATATGCAAGCTTTATTAATTTACCCGAGATCGCACTATAAAACATTTAAATATTAATTTACGCGGCTCTATAGATCATTTGAATTTGCCGATTAAACTTTTGAATGCCAAAAATTTAAATTTAAATTTTAAATTAAACAAGATATAGATTTTTACGAATATTTTAAACATTAAAAGTAATGAAATTTAATAGGACCCCCCCCCCAATTGATGTTTGCCGTTGAAAAACATTGGAAACTCTGGATCGCGGGTTCCCTATTTTGTAGTACAATCCCTAAAATAATGAGTCTAACTCCAACCCAAATTCTTGTAAAATTTCTAGTAGATTTAGTTCGGCCTTAGGCAGCAATTAGACAATTTCAGATTTCCATATTTTTCTCTACATCTTACATATTTAGCTTAAGTTCATTCCGCAATTGCAATTGAGTTGTAGCAATCTAGATGTCAAACTCGGGGGATCTGGGGGGTATGGAGTACCTTCCAATACTGACAATTTAATATTTTGTGTACTATTCATTGCGATAGATGACTTTTGTTCTCTGTCCGTGAATGACATTATATTGATCATATTATTTTTAAATAGAAAATCAAAGACCTTGTTCTAACAAAATATTACATTTAAAATGTAATCACATTAAAGTAAAGTATTTAGTCATTGGGTTTCAATCGAAACATACTCAATATTTTCAGATTTAAAATTCATTCTCATCAGATCCCTTTAAAAAGAAAATCAACCTTTAATTTTTTATTAAATTTATTTTAATTTAATAAAATAAATAATAATAAAATAAATAATAATAAAATATAAAAACCGTTTTTTTTATTTGTTTTCCTTTATTTGAATTAGATGCAGACACAAAGGCTCTCAGACTCCTGAGACCGGTTCTGATGATCGTGGTATGAGGTATATGATATTTTTCAAATCTTAAGTTGATGTTATTGGTATTTACACTTTCCTATTCTTTAAACTTATATATTTTAAATTAAAGGAATATAATGTAGGAGTAATAATAAATATTGACATACTTATAACTTTTTGCTGTTATTTAGAAAAAACCTATTGATAGATTTATCCGCCCACGATATTACGTTATGAAGTAAACGTTGCAACTTCTAATTTTGAGAAAAAATAAAATATATTACTTTTGCTCAGTGAGGTATTTCAGAAATACCTAATAGGGTTAATATTTAATTACTAATTTAAAGCAATCAAAATAAAAAATTTTTTAATTACTTCATATTACTACCATACAAAAAATGTTTTCAATCGAAAAACATTTTCGAAGAAGAACTTTCTTAAAGGACAAATACGCAATTTTTGGGATTTGAAAAATTGTCTTGATGTTTATCAAAAAATATATTTGTTTGCCAGGAATCTAATAAAATCGAAACAATAATTGTCAAACAATGTGGCTAAATCCAGATCTGGATGTATTCAAATTTGATCAATTTCAAAGCCCTTGTTATAAATTCAAGTGTTCTCCATCCAGGTTTTGGAGATTAATTAAGTGCCTTTTAGAACGCACAAGTTAATATTTCATTTTTACCAAAAAACTGCTAAATGAAATAAACGATTCTCGAGTATGTAATATACTTCTATATAATATACATAGCTAATAATTAATTTTAATTAATTGACATATTAATAAAGGTAATTATTCCTTACAAATTAGATAGCAAATATTTCAAAAGATGCTTCTATAAAAATAAAAATGAAAAAATGCGACTGGATACTTTGGTAGGTAGGTACATATAGCAGCATAATATAATAAATAATACATATATCCATCATACATACATTCATACATATTATATCTATATACGTCTTCTAGTCTGCCTTGCGGTATAGGAGGTATAATAAATAATAAAATTTTAAATTTGGACTAACTTGCACCGCAAATATTTGAGAGATTAATAAAAACCCAAGGGAATTGTATTCAATAGCAAAAGTGAAAATTAGCTCTCCTGCTTCCGGAAAAATTCATATAAATAATAATATTTTATGTATCGCGAACAACATTTAAAACATTCCCGCGTAAACATAACAACATAATAATCAAGACAATGGATTAATTAGGTATATTGTATTTTATAATTATTATTATTATTGTTCTTAATTAAATATTGCAAATTGCAAATTTTTTAAAATACACACTTCACTTTGATGGTAAAGAACGGATTTGTATGCATACATTCAACATTCTGGCATTTCAATTTCATCAAAACAATTTTTTTTCTTTTAAAATATAAATATAATAATATAAAACAATAAAAAATAAACGAAATAAAAATGTTTGTTTTACAAAATAGTAAATTACTTATTGTGTTCTCTAATGTAATTTATATATTTTTAAATTTATAAATAGTTTTTGGTAAAAGAAAATTTTAAATTCTATGTTCATTTAGATAATTAATTTTTTACTTTAGTTCTCACTGTTTCTTCATTTTTAAATGTTGTTTATATTTATTTAATTTTTTTTACTTAAATTAATTCATTTTAAGTTATCAGTTATATTTTTTAAATATAAATATAATGCTCTCTATGTATTTAAGGTTGAAAAAATGTTTAATCCAATTTGTAAACGGTCGATGTTTCTGTATAAGGATCGCATCTAAAATTATAATTTTTGACGGATAGTACCTATATTGCAAAATAAATTAATAAATAAAATAATTTATTACATTTACTTACACATAAGCAACAAAGTATTCCAATCCAGCAAAAAGTCACGCATACCTTTAAAATCATCTTCAGTTGTTGAATATCAAGTTTTTATAACAAGTCAAAGCACTTGTCACTTCCCAAATAAGATAAAAGAACGCACTTTATTGTTATTACGTAAACGGTTCTTAACAGTCGCTCACAAATTACAATTTACTTTCAGAACACAAAAATTCTTTAAATTTTTTGCCAAAATAATTGGCGAAATGAATAATTGATAAATTTTTGCTGATTGTGGGATTGTGGCTAATATACCGTATGAAATACGGTGATAATATTTAAATACTTTTTCAAATACTTGCGTAACATTTATAAAATATATATCATACAATTTTAAATTTTAAGTAATAGAATTAAAAAATAAAAATTTATTATTTTAATGTCCATTCCTGTTATTCATTAAAGAAATTTTTAGCGATAACACCAATTCGTGCTCATATGCAAGGTCAAGTATAAGAAGATTTAAGATTATGTGTAATGTTAAACACACTACGTGGATGGCATATGAAGAAACAAATAAACATAACCACTCCTCTCAAACCTCATTGGTTCATTCAACTTGTTGATGGCATTAAACATTGCTCAGTCCATTGGTTAACTCATGTAAAAATTTAAATTTAATATACCGTCAGTTGCTTGTTGGCGTTTTATTATAACCCAAGTTTAATGTTCATTGATCCTGCAAACAACAGCGGAATTAATCAACATTATACAATTCTAATAGATTTTTTAATGTCCGACATTAAATAAACCATTCGTTCCTTTCTAAATTCTACACTCAGACAAATAGCGCTATTAATAATGTGTGCATAGAAAATTAATTCTGAATTTTTGAAAATAGAATTTAAAAAAAAAACACAAAATTTGGAGTTCCTCAATGAACAGTTATAGGCCCACTGCTTTTTACTATTGCGCCCAACTCGCTAATCCTCACCCACAAAGCAATAAGAGTTCTGGAAAGCTTGCAGTGTACCGACAATAAACGTATTTTATTTAATTATTTGTTAATGCGTTTTTTGCCGCTTCATGCGACTGAAAATATGTTAATAATTTAAATTTTAAATAACCGTGTAAGGTATTTTGTTCGGGCAAATCACAAAAAAGTTTTTTTATTAAATACTTAGGCATCTAGCGAAAAATAAAGTATATGTAGGTACTTCATATTTTCTGAAAAATTATTTTCAAGAGAACGATTACTGTCGATTGATTTTTCAGTGACGACTTGAAGTTATTTCCATTCAATTTATTTCTAAGATTCAAGTTTGATTTGAACACTTTGGTACAATAGAACTACAAAACAACCCTAAATGTTACACAATTCGATCATTTTTATCAATTTAGTAACGATTGAAGTATTAACAGAGGTTGTTACTGAAATTTAAATACTTTTTAAATATACAATTACAAGTTAAATATTAAATAAACAAGATATTTATTAATTTAAATATTTAAAAATATTTGTTGAAAATTTATCATTCTCATCGATCTAAAGTTCGAACCCTTACTTACTTATGAAGAACCCAGGAAGTAATTTTCTGAAAACAAGTTCTACCTATACAATTTTATCGGTATCACCGATAAATAAATCACCCATTATGAAAAATTAAGGATTTAGTCGTTTGATTGCCTACCCAGTCAACCCGAAATCCTTTTTTCCCTAACTTATTGGCATTAGGTGAGATTTCCTTTCCTTCGAATAAATTTATTTTAATAATACTATAATTAAATTAAGATTAAACCTTGATTTCAGTAAATTATTCTGACCGAAAAAAGGATTAGGGTTTTTATAAAAAAAATTCGTTTAAAACATGCAGGATTTTCAAAGGAAACAAAAACTAAAACTTGGAATTTTTCACGAATTCTCTAGTTAATCAATAACTCGAAGTCCGTTCATTTTAGACAATAAAACATTAGAATCAAATTTCCAGATAATTCTGCCCTAAATATTATAAGACAAAATCATAGCAATATATAAGTCTGGATTGATGATTATCTCCATCAACTATTAAATAAGATTACAGACACATTATTCAATTTGGTTTAAGCAGCTGCGATGTCTAAATGTTGTAAACTCAAGAGAAAAAAGCTAGTCCTGCAGTAAACAGAAGAGACTGAAAATAATCGATTATTAATTTGTACATGTTACTTGTAATTGGTTAAATTTACTAAGCAACATAAATTCTCGCAAAATTCAAAGCGGATTGGATTAAATTTTTGAATTCACAACGCTTGATTGGTCGGCGCCTTAGTTATGACATCAGGGAAAATTACTGGTATGCTGCAAGGCGCAAGAATCCAGCAGACAATTGAATAAATTTAAAAAAAATTAAAATTTAAGTATTAAATAACATAAGTAATTTACTTACATTAGTTCACTTTAGCTGATCTAGCGCTAATAATAATTGGTCAAAAATAAAAACAACAACGTAATTTATTGTTGATTATAGACACCATGATTGCTGCAACCAATTTTGTAATATTAATTTATGTTCACTTAGGTTTAAAGTCAACTGATGATTTTCTTTGGTTTCTTTGAATTCTAGAAATCTATATATATTTAAAATTAATGTTCATAAGTTGAAAGATTTAATGTTTTACATTTTAAATTAATAAATTATATAACATACATTAATTAAGATCAAAATTTGAATTTCAATGATTGCACATTACTAATATTATAGTGTTTCGATTATGCGAATCGGATCAGATAAACTTGGAATTATCGAAAGCAAATCGAAATGTTATGGAATTAAAATTCGCTGTAATTAAAAGTTGTTTCTAATTGATATCAAAATAAAATTCTACACAAAATGTCAAAATGCAGTTTTCTAAAATTATCTGTTAATAATCTCGAAGATAGCACATCTCCATAAATTTTGCAATCCTAGAAAAACTTTTTGGTAAGAGAAATTTACATGTTAGCATTGAGTCAATCATTCATAAATTGACAAATATCATATTTTTTATTTTATTTTAATTTTGAAAAAAACAAGGGGTTATTCATAAAATATGTTCGCAAAGAGGGGGGAGGGATGGGTATTGCTAAACGTGACGAAATATATGAGGAGGGTGGAGGGGTGAGGAAGGAATCGCAACATACTAAATTATGTACCTACACCAAATTTCCATTTATGAGATTTTCTAAGATTTCCTGGAATTTCCTAGAATTTCCAATTTTACAATTTCTTCAATTATTCGACTAATCAGAATTCTTAATAAATTTCATAGTTCTATTGATACCGGATCTATTAACTGAAAGTTATAAGGAAAGGATGTTGAAACAACGATAAATAACAACTTTTTCAGTAACAACAGTGTTTGATGAACAAAGTGTTAAATTTTATTTTTTAACAATTGAAAAATTACAATTGTGTTTTTGTTCTGTGCTCAAAAATTGAACACTTATCGACAACTGAAAATAAATATTTGTGCTGTGTTGCTTTTTCATTTAATTTACATAATACTCGCAAAATTTCGAACAAATCATAAATTGGAAATTTTTGAAAAGAAGCGCAAAGTTTCACCAAAGAAAGCACTAAAATGAACGTCAGCAAAACGAACGAAAAATAGTAATTTATCATCAAGTGATGAAAGCAGTGATGACTGCCTATGATTTGTTACAAATAAAATTCAATAAATTTTCATAAATTTTTTTTAGTTTTTCTACATATTGTCATAAATTTTTCAATGGGTGGCAACCTGCAAGCGAAAATTTCAAGGAGTCGATTTAGAAACTTCCGAAAATTTACAGTAATTCTTTTTTTTTGAGGATTCAAATGGTTTCTAGCTCAGCATTGTGGCATTTTACTTCATGCAAAAATATTTCTTCTAGAAGGACAACAAATTCCTCAAGTAGCCACCCCTTCATAAAAATAAAAAACCGTTTATTTTTAACATCGTTAGGTACGTAAGCTTACCTCCACAGCAATTTGAGTTACATAATGAACCACTTTCACGCACTAGTGCGGAAACTGATTCACTTTCAACACTGGTGTTGAAGGTAAATTTGTGTTATTTAAATTCGCATTATCGTACTTCGCACATTCAATAATGACTTACTTTCCACACTGATCGGATATACTAATATCCTAATATCATTTTCTTTGGTAAATGTGATCAACTTGGCCAAAGCCAAGATGACTTACAAGCTACTGCTCTCATTTTCTTGGTGGTCTGTATAATATTTCTTACTTTTTATCACTTTGTTTTCCGCCAGACTTTTAAGCAACGGGACTTCACAGTGTTAGTCAATTTAAAAAAAAACTTGTTTTTTTTTCAAAAAGCAATTTTTAGTTTTTTGACCATGGATCTGTTTTTTGAAAAGAGAAACTAATATTTTACAATTCTTGATAACCTGCTGAATGCTATATGGTACCTGGATGGAAAGTGCGGTTTGAGTCTTCGAATAAGACGCTCACAGTTTTCTTCTTACGCCCGTTTACCTGCTTATTGTGAAACTTAAATTTACAAAATAAAGAATAGGTTCTTATTTGAAAACTCTTATATAGCTTGACCAATTTAATGAGAAAATTAAATGTTTACTGATATCGCAGATGCAACAAAGAAATGACCAATTATTGTATTTGTTGTGCTTTATGATGGCGGTAGGCCAGAGAAAATTCAATCTAAGGAATATCAATTTTTGTAATTGCTTTGCAATTCCTGCAATTTCCATGCAATCGCCATGCAATTTTCTCGCAATTCCTCGATCTTTTTACACTAAAATTCCTCTGCGATTTGCCCCATGATTTATATTAAATTTTTTTTTATTTCTTCAAATTGATAATGACACAATGTCATGTAATTAATATTTTGGAATTAATAGAAAGAAAAAAAATTAATTATAAAATTAATAAATAAGAGTAGGTACCTACTAAAAATAATCAGAAAGAATTATGATTACTTATGATATTCAACGGCACGTGCCCATTTCTATGGTTGTGTGACAACATACCACCATCATAGTATTAGTAATGTTAAGCAGCTTTTATTAAATTGTTGATCAACACAACTAGCGGCATTTTGTATTATCGCAAGTTTTAAACGCATGTATTAATAGACATCATACGGTACTACTTATTTCTTCGTTTGACAGTTGCTCGAGCCATTTTAATTAAAGCAATTATTTATCCATGTTTATACATACTACTTTTTGTCAACATCCTGCAAGATGAGCTCTGCGTAAAAGTAAAAGAGTATAGAAGAATTTCATATAAAATATGCAAGTTACTTTAATTAATATGACCCTATCGATAAGTGGACTTGCAAGAAACTAGGAAAGGCTATTCCAAGTTCAAGTTGATCAAGTTGCTTCCTCTCGATTATCGCGTTTAGAGGAATAGGTAGGTACGATATGGGAATTATTACGCCCTCTATGGAGATAATGCAACTTTTAATTAGGGATCGCAATTGTTTGTCTAGTCATACAATTAAAAAGTGTACGGTTGCCTTTTATGTAAAATTGAATAAGCGTCATAAGTCTCGAGAGAATAAAATTAAATTAAAAGAGGTAAACGATGCTAAACGTAATTGAATTATATAAAAACTATAATTGGAAAGCTGATGAAATAATTGTCATTGAGCTAATGCGATTAATTAAAGCTTCGTTACAGCTGTCTTTTATAATATATTTATCTGTTTAACTAATTGAATTATTGTTATAAATTGGAGTCTTACCGAGTTTATCAGTTAAACAAATGTCGACACGTCTAATAAAAATTCATTTTCTTATTTCGACTCAACAGTGGCAGCTCGATGTTTTTTCCGATGCAGCATCGTCCGAGTGGAGGAAAAAAGTTGCATTATAAGCGGTAGATCATCTATTAAAATTAATGACAGTTAGGCTTCTCTAACTTGTTCTTTCTTCACTATTGAATATGGTTTCCATGAATTAATACTAATAAAATTAATCCTTGCTTATACAAATACCAATGCATTTATTAATATATTTCCCACACGTAGGAACAGTTAACTGTTGCCTACTTAACTGCATCAAAATGCAAATAATTTGAGTTCAATGTATACCTTAAAGCCATAACCCAACAAAATAAAAGTCATTAATGAGCTCAATCTTGATTATTAAATAAACTTTTGCATGCCTATACCACTTTTTCATCGGCTTATATGAATGCCATGATTTTCAAATGACAACTTGGTCGGATAATTGCCAACTCCTCGATGGTTACTCAGTTTAACATTGTAAAAAACTTTAATATTTATGACGACGTAAATGATTCAAATGTTCCTTAATTGTGACAATTTCGCGTTATCGTAATTGTCATCGTCTTCATAATATTCTCATCTATACTTAGAAAGAATGTTTATGGCCGCAATGCTTAATTTACAATTGAAATTTATGTACACGTTTAAATATTTTAATTTTTTTAATTGCCAACTATTTGCCGCATTACAATAAAATTTATATTAAAATTTTAATACACCATAATTAATTTTTATTGCAATCGGCTAAGGTAAACGCGACATGCTTGCTAATACCACGATTGCACATTCTAAAATGTCGATAGAAAATTCGAACAATAGCAAAATATGTTGAATATCCTCATGTATTGCGTTTGCAATGGGAAAAACGTGCGATACTTTAACTCTGTTTTGTTTTATTATTTCAACCGTGAAAAAAAAGCAACTTTCAATCTAAAGCGAATTAAAACGAAACAGCTTCAGCACTGTCTTATAAAGAATAATATTTACACTGTCGAATAAATCTGATCAATACCATTTTAGAGATGCCTAACAAGAATGTGTAAGGACCTCGAGTTAGATTGGAACTATAAACTGTAAGACACGACTCCTACATATACAGACAATACCAGAATTTTTTTCAATTCTTTTCTAAGTTGGATATCAATTTAGTTATCATAAAAAAAGGAAGTCGCAATGTTATTTATGGATTATTTGAACCCCGTTTAAATGTACTACTGCAAACACTTTAATATCGTATATGGCAAAGACTGGATTGAGAAACAACCAGCACATATGGTAAATAGATAACTTGTTTGTAAACGAACTCGACAAACTTAATAATCTGTGCTTGTATATTTTTAATTAATTTATTTATTTCATAAATATGTATAGGCTAATTTACACTTAAAACTTAACCTCACTTTTTACATATCGACACGATGTGGTTAAAGACAACTTGATTAATTTACCTCTGCTACTTGGAACTATAAATTAGGAGTAATAAATAAACATTAAACAAATAAAAATTTATTTCTTGATTTAAATCCAATTTTGTATGGAGACAACAGGAAGTCCATATTAGGAGAGGTGACAAAAAAGGTATGGTATACCTAATACTGTCGACATCGTAGATACCTACATAATTGAATTGTGTCTTAAGTAATCTTACGTAATGAAATTCCAAATATTTCCCAATTGTCCGCAACGCAAAAGTTTCTGGAAAAAACTACTTCTAAATTTTGGCATCCGCATTTCCCATCATGGAATCTTGCAACAATGTTGCTTTTCGATTATTGAAACTAAGTATCTCGAAGTTAATTGTCAAGCCATGTCAAACATTGAAAACGTGATCAGAATTTCCACTTCGATTACATATTTAAGTGTAGGCGGCTATGTAGAACCAATAGCCGCCAATATGCAAACTGGGCGTGGAGATATCAGATTTTTATAGCAATCACACGACCACTTGACTTATCATTTACTTTTACACAGATAGAAAACTTGAAAAACCAGACTTTGAGACTAATAGCACATAACATTTTGTATTAATTAAATATACAAGAAGAAACAAGTTTATTATCATTTCTAAATTATTCCATCACCAATTCATTCGATTATATCTTGCTAATTGGCATTTAAATTTTGTTAACCAAAGCAATTGTAATGTCAAACTTAATTAAACATGTATTTGTCTCGTTATACAATTTTCCCCCAAACCCACCTAACCATATGTCAAAGATATGGGTATGTGCAGACGGTGTGCTTACTTTGGTAAACAAAATACTTAAATTCGCCCCTATTTTGCTCACTTTTTTCTCAGTATTGAATTTTATGTAAAATCATAATTGAAAGTAATTGGGTGGATACGGGTTTAATCGAGATATCTAAATATCAATGTCAATTTCTAACAATAAAATATACTTAATTTTAATCGAAGACACTCGGTATATCAAACAAATGCAGACGAATTAGGGACCTAACCGAAAAGCTTTTATTAACTTTGGGAAAGACCTAATCGTCGTTTAACTAATTTAATAACAATAAATGCAAGTCACAATTTTTGTCATTATACAATTAAATACTAATTAAAATATTGAAACTATCAAATGCTTCCAAGTTAATTTTCCCATTAAATTAATTACTATTAATTGACCTAATAAGTTAAATTACAAAAATTTAATAATAATAATAAATTCAAATAAAAATAAAAAATATCAAAATAGGTGTGAGCTCCGAGCAAGTTTCGACAAACTTAAATTAAGCAATATTATATTAATATTTTAATATATTATAAAAGTACAAATTTCGGATTCGAGTATCAAATTTTACGAAGTCCCTTTGCTGAGCCCTCGGGTAGTCTAACGAAAATTTATAATAAAAAAGCTGAAATATTTTTGACAAATTTCAATATAAGTTATATAACAAGTTCTCATGTTTTTATTAGAAATTTAAGATTGCAAATAAAAATATATTATTATTGTTTGTTTATTTTATAACGCAGTTTTTGTTTAATTTTATCTCCTAAAATAATTCCGTCTAATAATGACCTACGTCACTGTCGTGAATGCGTTGCTGTGAGAAAACCAGGATAGTCTTCTCTTTTCATAGAATGGATCTTTCTTATCAACATAAAATGCTATTATACTAAAATGGCACTCGATTAGAATATTCGTGATCGATCTTTGAAATCATCGTAAGTTTTAGATTTCTTACTTGTACAGGATGAATCACTAGTGCCGACTTCTTTGGTAGCAAATAATTTTTTTCAAAAATGTTTCATAAACTTATTGGCAAAGGAAAAATATATTTCAGTATGTAATATAATGTAATGTCAAATAAAAATCTGACAAGGGTAAATACTTACTGTTCAGTGCTGTAAGAGTCACTGAAATGAATCAAATTAAATTATGAATATTAAAATATAAATCTATATTCTAAGCCTTAAAGTAAAATGAAGAAAAAGATTAACGCTACAATAATTAATTTTGAAAGCAATTCAAGTTTTTAAGCATATAAAGGTTTTAAAAATTCTTTCCTTTGAGGCCTCAGTGGCGTAGCTATCATAGGGCAGTTTGGTGCGGCGCACAGGGGCCCACACGGTTTGAGGGCCCCGCAGGAGCGGAGCTCCTAACAGAAAATAATTCAAGACGTAAGCGTTAGCAATTTTTTACGTGCCTTTTTGGCTCATTGCCACAAAATACAAACACCAGATGAAGAAGATTAAGGTGCCAATTGCTTTTCATTTGCCACTCCGCTGCGCTACGCTAAGTGGCTCCGGGTGGTTTTCACAACTCTTGACATTGGCAAATCTCGGATCCCAGCATTAGAATTTTGTCATTTTCGAGTTCTATGGCGCCCGGGGGATTTTTTTTATTTCCAACCATGGCAAATTTCGGATCCAGGATTTTTGTTAATTTAGGATAAACTTACTGGACTCTCCGCAAATTTTTTTGTTTATATCTACTATATAGATCATTACCCAGTGCAAAAATTTCGGTGAAATTCGAGCTCTTAAAATTTCGACCGACCCCCTTTATTTTAGGACAGGGGGGCCTCCTCATATATTTTGCACCGGGGCCCCAACAACATTCGCTACGCCCCTGCATGGCCTATCCTCAAATCAGACAAATTTTTAAAAATGTTTGTAGTTTGCTTAATTTATTGTATTATGTTAATTATCACAATTCTATTTATAATAATTCTTCACCAATAACCATTAAGATCGTAGCAATAAATTGTATTAGGAACAGTACAATTTCTTATCGGTTTAGAACAATGCATTGCATTGGATGAAAATCGATAATTGCACTATTCGCACAATTATTTTCGTATCTCTTTCTGTTGGTCAAAATTGGAAGCAAAAGTGAACTAATACGATAAATAAATTGACTAATTGTGAATCTAATCAATAATGGAAAAAGTTTTTATCAAAATTTAGAAGAAATTGTTAATAATTTTAATAAATAAATTGATTTAATCATTTCAGAAATTTAACAAAATATAGAACCAATCGGAGAACCACGATTCTTCTTTGTCTATGAACAAGTCCAACCTGTACTCCTGAGGGGACCAATTCCTCAAAGCGTCGAAATGTGCTAGAACCCAAAGGGCAGGTGTGCAAAAATACAAATTTTTAATTTTGGTATTCCCAGAAAAAAGAATGCAGCAAATCATGTTATCAAAAACAGCTGGCTCATCATATCAGACCAAAGTTCCAATTTGTACCTGACACAAAAAATCTTGAAACTAATAATGATGTATATATTGGTAAAAACTACGAAAACAAAGAAATAACAAATATTAAAAGTAACAATACCATGATGTGCAATGTCACATCTACCATACGTAGAAAGCCGTCATTGTCTCTTAGACCAGTTGTCTTTAGAAAATCAATACTGACGGGCAAACCTTGTATATTTTCTCCTCTTCTGCCTAATATTGCCTTTGCTAAAATTTCTAAAGACAATAATATGAACCATTATCACTTAGATCACCGAATATTGTCCTATAGTAGCAAAATGTCCTGGAGCGAAATGTCTCGTAAGGAAAAGTCCTAGAACCGTGATATTATTATGACAATTTCAAACCATGTACTAACTAGAAAAGAGTCTCAAATTTTAGTAGTTCTACCTACCTTCCTATCGTCCACTGCAGGACAATCAACCTCATTCTCTGATGGAATGGTTTAGCATTTAGACTTTACTGCTGCTTAAACTGGATTGGAGAATGTGCCTGTAACCGTACTTTTATCGTGGTTGATGGTAGATCATCAATTCATGAACATTTTTTCAACAAAGCAATTTTCAAATTATCCAGTTAATTATCGGTCAAAATTATAATTGGAAAAATAAGAAATCATACTCACTCTTCTGTTTTTATCTTAAATGTCAATACATCTAAATTAGAAGTCAGGTCTTGGAGAAAATATAGAGCAAAATCAGATAGCGAACCCGACAACCAACTCAAACTAGGTTTTGGCTGGGTGGCAAGTCCTGTGGAGTCTACCGCAAACAAGCAGCAAAGAATTCCAAAAATTCAACTACGAAATCTGAAGAAACAAGAAAACCTTGCCCACACATAACCTACTTTTTCTATGGATATACATTTTTCAATAATTTGGTATACTATTGTAGATTCAAAAAAAGCAAGGAAATTGCATCTGCTCCTACTGTACTTACGATGATAACTATAAATACATAATATATCAACTTATCGTGCAAGTTTGAAGTTAGACAAAAACTTGAGTTCATGCAAAGAGGAAATTGGGAGATAACCCCAACATAACTACCAACATAGAAAATTTATATATAGAAGCGCGGAAAAAAAAAGCTTTTGACCTTTTTAAATTTGGTACAACAAAAACTACTTTCAGCACTAAAGAAATTTTTTAAAGGTTATTTACAATTGAAAAAATTGAATGCATTAATAAAGATGGAATTCGGAAAAACTTGAAATAAATAATGACATGAAATAAAGACATGTTTACACTAGGGATTAATAATAATTATTGAACGACCAGACGTCCTCCTAGATACTTGAAAATCAATTTACGATAAAAAAACTGTTGGTAGTATAGCTGATATTTGCAACAAGAAAATTTCAAGGTTGGTAATAAACGGAAAAAATTACTAGCGTATTATTTGTTTTTTCAGGAGAAAACTTGGATAAATTTGCAACGTTAATTTTCTTGCACCTAGGAAGCTTATTTTAGTTTAAAATTAAGTAAGGAATGTGTTAAAACATCCAAAATTGAGTTTTCTTCCGTATTACAGAAATCCCAGATTGTTGATATCCTAAAAATCCAGGTTTCTATTTTGGCAAAGCAGTTACATGGCTGAAGCGGCATGAAGCTTAAAATTTTAATTTTTAATAATCGAGAAAAGTTATTCGTTTCCTCACGTGATTTGAAATTTAAGTTGATGCGGAATAACTTTTTTGTGTAACAAGTTTTAGTTTATTTCTTTGGTATGTCGTGAGAGAAATCTCATATACAATTTGAACGATTGAGTTTTTTCATTATTGAAGAAACTTAGGTATTTTTTTGTTAGTGGTACAACTTTTTTGTTGTGTAAGAATCGAACATCGAACCCGCAAGTTATAATATAATTGCCTGGTAATGTATTCCATTCGAAATAAAAATAAGTTCCACAAACCTTGCCGCCTGCAATCGTTACAAAATAAACTCGATGTACTTATTTCTTACAATTGAATATCTCTATAAACCTATCCTTGTCCATATAATGTCATCGAGTGTCTGTTTCCGTCAGATTTTCTCTTCCATCTCCGTTGCAAGCATTGTTTTGCGGCACAATTGAAAAAGTAAGCTTCGAATGCGTACATACATATAAATTATTTAAATGTTTCTTGATACGTATGCAACTGGTTCAAAGAAGACCGCAACATCACAAAAACTTGGGTACACTCGGCAGTATAATTTTCTTCGTCTGATCACTTCACAATTTTCATATTTTCAGACATATTTATCATTAATTTTGATTTACTATCAATTTCGCTTCAGCTTCATCATCAAAATTCCAAAAAACTTTTTTCCTACTCTCTTTTTTGCATGAATATTTTTGCAACCTAAATTTCATCAAATCAGCATTCTACCGACTTACGATATGTAACTGTAAAATCTATTTTTTTAGGGCAGGATGAAGCAACCCCGTTTTCGGGTTCATCCGTCAAAATATTGCAAACCCGTTTTTCTTAAAAATTTCCGTCGCTTTTGCTTAACTCGATAATCTTTTCCATGCAACTTTGTTTACAAAACTAATTTAGTTTAAAAACGATAATGTCCGACATTTGTAATTCAGACAGTCGATGTATACTATTTAATGTAACAGCAATGTATCGAGTTTGGCTGAAGTTCAACTTACACTACATCTAAATTATGTCTGTTACTTTTAAACTTTACATTTTACTAAACAGTTCAGAACTACACGAAAAGTTTATCTAAGTATAAAATATGGAGCCATTGATAAGAAAATTTGCTTTCAACATTTATTATTTAGTTCGACCAGACAGCTAGAAATATGGGTTCGGAAGTCTACGTTTTAAACTCCGAACAGGTTACGTTCTAACATTTCAAGTTGGTCAGTAACGAACAGTAGAAGTTGGTCATATGTAAAAAAGTAACTTTTGGAAAATTTGAATGAGCATTTGGCAAAAAGTTTAAATTGATCATAATATTTGAATTGATATGCAAGGTTGGTAAGAAGAGCGGCTACTTTAAATATTCGCATCTGATGCCGAAAGGGCATTCAGACAAAACTAGCGTCCAGTATGAAAGCTTGACAAAAAGCGGTCGCGCTACCTCTGATTGATAGGTGACAGTTCCACTAGACGTTAAGCAAAAACTGCGAGTACCTGTCTGCAACTTGGAATCAACAATACCCTGTTCTCTTCTCTTCTCTGACTGAATTTCTTTAATTAAAAATTATAATTCCCTCAGAAAATTCCAACAATACTCGGATTTAATTGAGGTTTCAGAGTCTAACCAAAATATATTGCAAATGAGAATTAAATTAACAAAAAAAAAACATATTTTAAATAACAATGATAAATTTAAAATATATTTATATGGATAATTAAAATATTAAAATAAAATTTATTCATTAGTAAATAATAATTAAACTTGATATTTTACTTATTATCTTTAATATTATGTATTTTTAATTGCTAATTATATCTCTAAAATAAGAGATTTATTCTTAGAAAAAACAAAACATGAATTACTTAAAATGTTAATAATTATAATTTAAACACAATTATGGCACGTTTCATTTATCAACTTAAATTTTACTTCGAAATTAATTATGCTTACATCTTAACTATTGTTCTAACGTAACAAAAAGTGCAGTTATTAATAATAATTATCCTACTAATTAATTTTATGATAGGAAAGTTGCTACTGTATTCTACAGCATAATATAATAAAGTAAATTTCAAATGACGTATGTACACAGAAAATTTGAGGGTTTCTCATTTTGAACTTCAAATGTCCTGAGATTTTTTTCCAAAACTTTTACGTTCCTTTTACGCCCCCACAAGGGCTGGATTCGAGGATTCCGAGCTGAAGTGGACTCGACCAAGCATATTTGCTTGCTTGATTTGATGGCTTATTGTCTATAGGAAGAAGCTAAGTTTAAGCGATAATTGAAGTGGTCAAAATTATCAGGAAAGGAATTCGTCCTGTAACTATCCAGATCCAGGTCATGTTGATATTGTGGGATCAGAACCAAAGATTACAAGTCTACAAAAGTAACATCAAAGTTCCGAGCATATCGCATGGTTATTTCTGAGATGCGGAATTGTTGTGGTATATCATTTCTGTTCGGGCTCAATCTGCAGATTTCTTTCGACGACAGTGTACAAAGAACTCAGTCATCTTTCCAAAGCAGCCAGGTGGAAGTTAGATCGTCTGCGATATTGTTCAAAATTGTGGAGAGTGCAGCTATTTTGTCATATTGTATCTTGTGAACTCATTGGAACTCTGGTGCCGTTTTGGTCGTTGATAGCATTTTGGGTTTATTTGCGCCGATGACAAGGTTTTATCGACCTGTATTTACTGCCGATTTTAGTGAGTGGAAGTTGGCTATTATTGTAGTTATTTTTTAGGCACCACCGGGACTTTATCAACTTATGATCCTGGAGAACACCTATTCCGGGTGGTGTGTTGGTAAGAATAGCCGATTCTTTCAGAGATCAATTATTATAAATTATAATCGAATTTTTATGTAAAAACGGATTACAGTCGTTATACATATAGGTACTAGACCGAGATTTTCGAATTTGAGCTGTTTTAGAAAGTGCGAAAAAATTTTTTGAAATTCTGCGTATTGCAGCGGAAATAGCTTGAAGCAGCTAGAAATAAAGAAATAATTACAAAACACTATCTCAATACAATTGCCGAGATGCCGATTTCTATTAGAACGCCGCAGTCTAGCAATGTGTGTCACCATCAAGGGCTAATTAACCCTCAAAATTAGCGTACACAGGCTAAGAATTTAAAGGATTTCTGAGGAATACCAAATGATTTTCAAGAAATAACAAATGATTTCTAATAAATTCCAATAACCTATTCCTAAATTGTGAAAGAAATTCTGATTGCTTGAAGAAATTTCCAATATCTAGGTAAACCCCTCAAATGCTTCTTGCCTAGGTTAGTCAAGTTATTAGGTTACGCCACTGGCCCTCGACCACCAACTATTGGGTTAGTAGGTATATCAAAATAATTAACAGTTTTAATGGTAGATACTTGTTACGTATCGTTGCATTCGTTTTAATTTCAACTTTAATATTTGTTCAAAAATATATTATACTAACTCGTAATGACGTCTTTAGAAAAAATAATATTAATAAAATGGCAGTACATAATTACATATACATAATATTTCTTAATTTGCTTATATATTTTCAATGCACATTCATGTTGTTTATAACAACATATTGCAGCATTCCTTTAATGTTCTATATACTTTTGTATTTGATTTACTTTTTAATACCTTTCCATCTCATAAAATTCCTTTCATGGTTTCACGACATAATAATTTCTATATTTTTAGTTTATAGGCTATTTGATTTTTACATATATTTTCTGCTTTTATTAGCATCTATGAAAATTTTTCTAATAAAAATATTTAATGCTTTGCTGATGACAAAAAAAAATTACAAATAAATTAAATCAAAATATTTTATAACGGGCAACTAAAAACAATGAGTACAATCTAATTTAATAATAATTTATTGATAAAAAATATGAAGAAATTGGAATATTTTGTTCCGATCGCGAAACACCATCCTTGTCCAAATTGTGGAATTAAAATTTAATTAACTATAATGTAGAAATTAAACATATTATACCGTAAATATTATAAAATGTTATGTGGTCATGTAAGTTGAAAAAAAATTATGTTCTGTGTAAATGTCGGTAATTAAGAGTAATGATCGTAAAGGCTTAAAATTAATTCATAAGCCAAAAATGGTAGATAAATTAATTAAGTAATTAATTAGTGAAGATTATGTTTTACTAATTTATAAAACGCGCAGATTAAAAAAATATTAATCATTGATGCAAATTTTAATATTTGCAAAAATTAATCTTATAATTTTCGAATAACAAAAGACCTTTACTCGATATTTTAATATTAATTATGTTCTCGTATGTCTGTTAAAAGAGGTGAGATCTGCGGAGATAGATATGTAATGTTTAGCCTCATATGCGCATTTTAACGATTTTTTAATCGTTACCAACGTTTGAAACAACTTGTATAATTTTACTACTTAGTTCCGGAGTGGCATAATGAATTTTCTATACTGTATAGTTTCAGTAACTCCTTACATTTTAAAGTAACAAAATTTAATGATGGATAGCCAATTTAGCTAAAGTCGCTAATGTAATTCGACTCGCCAAGCAACTATATAAAGTGTGTCCAAACAATATGCCGATTTGAATATTCCACTACTTCTTTTGCGATTCCCATGTTTTCCGCAATCTTCCTACCTTTTCACTTCCATTCTCCATATTTTTCTGGTCGATCGATCCTCACTGATTCTTAGTAAATTTCTCATCATTCCAGTTGTCTGTTGCCTCTATACTCCGATATTGATGCAACTTCAATTCTTCCGCACATCGACATTTCTCTTTCCATCCATTCAGAATCTTCAAAAGCAAATTCCGTTAATTTAATTCTTTTTAGTTCTTTTACGTGCTCTTGACACTCTTGGCTTTGTTTCTGTCAATTCAATCATTTATCGTCGTTGTGCTGGTGTGAAGACTTTTATCTCTTTCAACTGTCTGTGAGTCTGCAGCAGAGCAAATAAACATCATAATAATTGGAATTTTACCTCTTATTAATATATCCGGTAATGTTCAATTTGTTGTTAAGGCAAAACCAAATGTAAATTACCTACCTGTTTTTTGTCCGTACTTCCTGAGTTTTTGTTTTAATAATTTTGGGATATTCTACATATTAAAATAAATATTACATAATATTATAATGTAATTTATGCTTATTAATTCGGCTATATGATTTAAATTGAATTTTGTTGAAAATTTTAAGTCGAACTCATAAATTTTTTTTAATACACAAAATTAATACCTATTATATTATTTTGTAAATCATGTGAAAATTTCTTTCCAATAACAATATACAATCATGTTACAAAAACGTCATTACCAGTATTCATAATTATTATTATTTTAATTTTAATAAATTTCAAGGTCATATTACAATGGTTCCGGTTCCGAACTATCTGATTTTACTTTTTATGATAATTACTAGAATAATTATTAAAAATTATTGAAGATTTTGTTAGTTAAATTACATTAAATACGTAAGAAGAAATACAAAACAATTCATCGTTATGATAGGAATTTCCAACAAATTTGCATCAATGTATAATAATTTAATGTTCAAGTGCAAATATAGGTACATAGTATAATAGACATCATGTATCTGCCTAATAATAGGTTTTAATATACAAACTATTTACATAATATTATTCATCTTCTAATTGAAATTATGAAAACAATTCAAGTCATTCACACAGAATGTATGTATCTACTATGTATTTATTATTAAAATGTAACACAATTATTATTAAACAATCAAAGTGGCAGACAAGCGGAACCTCTAGTTTAGTGTGAAATTTTATATACAAGACAATAATAATATAGTACGATAAATTCCAAGTTTTTCGTCAAAAGCTACCTTCAAACAGGCGCGGATACAGAGCGGAGGCAATGGGTGCAATTGCCCCCTCCTGACTCACAAGTATTGCGTGGATATAACAAACAAAAATTTTATATAATTTTCTGGTTAGAACAATTATCTGGAACATAGCTAAAATCACACTAAAATTGCCCCCGCCCCTCCTATAGGAGGGGTCCCAGCATGTGGCATTTTTCTTACGTGTACGATAATGTTTGGCCTTTTAAAAAAAAAATAAAATTTTTTCAAAATACTGTAGTAGCAAATTAATGTTACTAGATTTAAGTGATTTTTTCAGTCCACTTAGGAAGTCAATTTTACTATACCGGGAAGATAGTTTTTTGGGGATTATATTTCAAAACTTCCCTTATCTTTCAAACTCGGAACAGAAAATCTCATAATACGTGTACTATATGGAAATTTGGAAATAATCATGAAATAAAAATTAATATTACTCTCCTGATGGAGAAGTATAATTTTCTCTACACGCTGAAATTTTGCTCTTTTGTGGAGAGGGCCCTAACAGGTCTTGAAACTAATGGATAATTGCGGAAGCGAGACGAAATTAAAATCAAATAATCCTGACAAGTCTCACTCCTCTGAAAAAAACAAAATATTTATATTTTCAAATATCAGAAATCAAAATTTAAAACCCTGTAACGTTGTTACACAGGTATGTGTCGGTACATAGCTGCCAACCATATCAAATCTTGTAAATTTCTCAATACAGTTGACAGAAGCCTAAATCCAATAGAAGTTTTTACAAAAATGAACAAACACTTTGTCGTGTTTTCAAATATCATAGCAATCAATTAATTCTCTTGTAACATAATTTTGAGTACATCACCAAATGATTGATTACGTTCAATTGGATGCCATCATTTGGACGCCACTGTGACTTTTGGGCACCAGAAGTCTTAAACACCACCGTTTGGTTACGATTGGGATACCAGCTTCCAAGTCAACTAGAACAACACTTTCACCAACTGTGTGTTGTTTATTGAAATACTATCAAAACCGTGGCATTGTTACAGAAATTGAGGTATGTAGTTTCCAGAGAATAATTCTGGAAGAAACCCAATAAAAACATCTATAACATTAAATTAACTTATGGGTTACGAATTTGACTGCATACTTTTAACAAATATGAATTTTAATCATTTTTGAAAACAGGTTGAAAATTTAACCCTTATGGGGCCATACCTAGTACCCGGGTACTATTTTGACTTTTTAGCATAACTTTTTTCCTGTCGGGCCAATTTTTTTGAGCTTCGGCGACATCTCTATGAAGAAAGGTTCTCTGCACGCAAAACATTATAAAGAAAAAAAAGATAATATTAAATGAACGCGGTACTACGTATGGCAGATATATGGTGTAAATTTGTATGGCCCCAATGGGTTAACGTAAGAAAAAGAACAAAGCGTACAAGTGAAGCTCCAATAAGTTTACATGATAGTTTAAAAGATAATTTTTGCAAAAAAACGGGCGTTAATATTTGCAAAAATAGACATCCCAGAACAAAAATGAGAGACATTTGTATTAACTTCTTTCGCATTGTGTTGAGTTACATCCTTTCATTTAAAAGCTTCAACGGTAGGGGGAGGGTAATTTTGAAAACTTGGATTTCATTACATGATATCACTACATGCATGATATCAGCTAAAATGTAGCTGCATTATCGGAGACCAAGCCGTGGTACTTCCGCCTACCCAAATGTTACCTCGATAGGAAATTATAAGAACTGAATCCTCTTTATACATAGATCGTCGCCAGGTTTTTTCTGTGTGTCCACGTTCCAGTTAGATCTGGCGTTTCTCGGAGGAAGTCAAATGATGATAGTCAGTGACTTCCTTAATTTAAGCTTTCCTCTCAGAATTAATTCTAGGTACCTCCTTTATCTATTTTCTTTTCCTGATTATTTTTCATCAATTTACACTTTGGGGTCAAGGCCCCATGGCCTTGCTTTTAATTCGTTCTAGTTTCGAACATTCTGATAAAGAACTTCCTTGTTGTTCTTACAATTCGTTTGCTAAGCTTGATAAGGATAATGGCAACTTTCATTTGCACAATACCTTATAATTTAAATATGATTTTATTATTGGATTAATAAATATAGTTCTGTCGTGGCCACGATTTACATATTGATTATATAGGTACGAGCAACCGTTGTGTAAATATAGCATCTCGATTTAATTACAGGGGCGCTCGGGTGGTCCGTGCACTTGAAGCACGACGTTCATTCACGAGACCTAAGAATAATAATGCTAACTACATTATCTCTACAATCATCTAATGAAACAAGGAAATTTATATTAAATTATATTAATCTTTTTCGCACACATTAGCACATACGACAATGTGCACTCATCGCGTCCAGTTCCAGCTCGGATATAATGTATCTCTAGGTAGAAGACGACCAAATTATAATTTAATTTAGAAAATTACAAACTTGTATTGCAATTTCATATCTTTTAGGGGTTATAAGTTATGATCTGAGAAAGCCTATATTAGTAGTCCAAAGGAAAACGAAGGATATCAAGGGTAAAACTTGAAATAACGCGGGAAATAATGAGTTCCGGACGTGATGTCATTATAACCGGAACCTGTTATTTATGTCTTCTTATTTTGATCTCCCGAGGAAGCAAAATTAACACGCCAGACAAGTTCGTTACTAAATTACAACCCCGAAAGCTAAATTTTTCACTAATAAAAAAGTCGCATCAAACATTCTGGAAAAGCGTTTCGGAAAAACGACCAAAAAAAAATTAGAATACGTTTTCACTCGTCTAATTTCGCGATAGGCCAATTGCAAATGTAAAAATAGGAGATAAGCAAACTCGTTCGGAAAGTAAGGCACAAAATAAGTCGACGCTTAAGATGAATGGCACAGCTCGACAATTAATTACAAAGATCACGATTTGGAGCATATCTCGGGGAAAATCTTATACTTTCAGTGCTGATACTCCTACCTTTTACATTCACCAAACAACTTCTTACGTGATTATTTACACTCTTTTATTTAAAATAAAAAAATTATATTTTATTATACAAATTAAAATTGATATATCCAATAAAACTATCGCCAAATGGTGAGACCATCTCGAAATGTTGGCAACTTTTCTTAACAAAACAATTTTCTCTTATTTATCAGCAGTGAAGTTACACAAAATAATTTTCCTTAGCTGTTATAACCCTTTTAGTTAAGCTTTATGATGGCTGCAGTTTAGTCGGATAATTTCCAGCTCTTGACAGCTATAAAAAGCCAAAATCTCCAATTCGATGGTGATAATTGATTTTCAAAAACAGAAACTTGCCCGATTCTCTCATAACAGTAATTAATTTCTAATTATTTACACGCGTAACAAATTTGCAACGAAGGTTACGTTAAAAATTCAATTTCCTGTAATGTTTTTATGTCAATAATTATAAATAGATAACAATTATGAAATAATAGAAATTTGAATTTTTATGTTGAATCAATTTTCTTTTGTACATGACGTCCGTACGCTCTAAAGTATAATTTACATATCATAATTACTAATTTAATACGCTAATTAAGCGGTTTTTATTTAAATTAAATTTTAATAAATGTTAATAAGTTGTGTACTCTTGTAATTATTTGCAGTCAAAATAAGTTTTTGAAAATAATAATTATGTAATTAGCTTCATAAAGCGTCGTTTTAGTATGTGTAATTAGAATTTTTATGCTACAAAAGCTTATTACGTAAAGCATTTAGAGTGAAAACAGGTTTTAATTAGTAGTTTCGCTAGGTACTTAATGAAACTCTGTTTACACTTTTGTGGATATAAATATTTTGTTCAATAATGTATTCAATAATTTAAAAATCAAATTAGGTGCCTACCCGATTCCACGAAGTCTTATTGTGTCTATCAGTAATCGACCAAAGTCATTAAACATTCTTGTGGGCGATTTATGAAGACGGTGTATTGCAAATTCCACACTTACTGACGTGCTTTGAAAACGTTAAATAAATTAACAGCTTTCAAAAAATTAATCAAAAACTTTTAGTTAAGTTAAAATCAATCCTGCCTTCATTATACCTACTATAATTATTTTACAGCCTTTTCCCAAATCCAAACTACATATATATTTTCATAACTCTCATAATATTATGTACTGTTCTTTTTACAGAATAATTATTAAAGCTTATAAATATCAATTAATGATTACGCATAAAAACCAGTAATCGTGCGTATTCCTTATAAGTAAAATGTCCTCGCTTGAGCTATGATCCTGTTGTAATGAATTAGCAAACGCTTGACATTAACTGCTCGATTTTCTTAGAATGTAAGAAACTAATCGTGTCGTTTTAATTTTATAGTAGGAAATTTGCATTTCCACAATTGTTAATACATTATGAAAATTCACAATAATTTCCTATTTCGTTCCGATTCCCACAACAAGTTGGAATCCATCTCCTGCCATTGATATCGTCTCGTTGTTCAACCAGAACAAGGAATCAAGAACTGCAGACTACAAAAGATTTTGCCTAAACACATAGAGAAAAACCTTTGGGTTAAACATTATTTTTAATTTTATTTAAACAATTCTAACCCTATTTTGTCTATTAAAGCATCCTTATCCTACAAAATATGCAACAAGAAATTTTAAATTCTAAATTAATCTTGAAAATCTACACCATTTTTAAAGTATTAAGTTGAAAAAAGTTTATTTGATAATGACGCGCATGAATGGGATAACAAGAAAGAAATGTGGGCTGGAGTTTTTGTAGTTAAACCAGAAATCTTCTGGTTCCTCAAATTATTGTAAATAAAATATATTTTGATTGAGAAGGTGACACTAAAGAGACTCGAACCAATGCTGATATAAAAATTCCTGATACCTAATCACCAGTTCGGGTTAAACAGCAACATACCACAATAGAGCAATTCCATCGAGTCGCGACTGTTATTTGTCACGCATTGGAAACCAAAAGCTACTGTACTGCCGCTTTTCTTGATTCATCCCAGAGCTTTGATAAGGTTTGGCGCGATAACTTGCTGTATAAAATCAAGAAGTTCTCGCCTCGAAGTATTCTCAAAATAAGAGAAGTTAAGTTGATTGTATCCAAGTAAAATATATGTCTCGTTGATGGATAGTTTAGGTCGATTGCGCCATAGAATGAGGTCGGGTGGTATATTTATAAATTTTATATATTTGATTGTATTATAAGCTAAATAATTAAATAATAAAGAATAAGCCAAAAGAAAGCCAAAGCCAAAGAAAGCCAAAGAAAAGCAAACAGGTTAAGTTAGAAAACAAGGCTGATCAAAGGTTTCATTTGGGTTAGATGTTAGATCACATTAGATTGAGATTAAGTTCAACCAGCAGTGGTTGCTTGGTGTGATCGCCTGTTGAGTTACAGAGCGGAAATTCTGGGTTCGAATATCGGACCTGACAGAATTTCTTAGCTCGGCCTTCCGGTGGACATCAATACCATCACTACAACGTTAAACCTGCGGGAGCGGCGAAGCAATGTCTAACGACGGATACCACGCTCCTGCAGTTAGCTAGCCTTAGGCGGAGGGGGTTTTAGTCGGTAAGAGTCCGACACTACCACCCACAGGTGGTGTCCATGAGAATTTCCCCCTCCCTAACGCACAAATAAAAAAAAAAAAGATTGAGATTGAGATTAAGTTAGGTTTCATTGATTGAATTGGTGAAATTCAGAAATCACTCACAATTACCTTATGTCGTTCCTGCTGCACTAAGGTCTTTCCCATAATTTGCAACATTTCTTTGTCTTCTGCCATTTATCTATCCAATATCCACCGCTTTCTTTATTTTGTCCTTCCATCGTATTTTTGGGTGTGCTGTGTCATTCTTCTAAATTTTTGTGTCCATTGTATTATCTTTCTTGTGCACCTAGGTTTCTTTTTAATTTGCTGTATCTACAATTTTTTTATTAATTTCTTTTATGATCCTTCGGTGTTGAATTTACGATTTTACTCTTTATCGCCTCTTTGTTTAACTCAAAGTTACTTCTTTTTTAAATTAAAAAATGTATTATGCGACACTCCATATTAGAATAGGGAAAATTGTAAAAAAAATGTATTTAAAATAATTAGTTTTCATTGGCAATATTATTCTATAAACAACATTGCTTTTTATACTTTTTGTATATTAGTAGTAAAGTCCTGAAAAAAATTGCAATCACTTAATTTACATTTTGTTCAATATAATGGAAATATAATATAAAAATATTAGCTTTAAAAATGCAAACCTTTTGTCATAAACTTAAATATTGTCATTAAGCAATGATAATTGTGTCAATTGACATTAGAAAACAAGCTGTCTGTCAATTGACACTCTTGCACTCCGCGACATAAGCAAAAAATTGCAATTATGCAAAATAAGCAAAATTGTAGTAAAATAAATAATCATTAGTGTTTGCAGAATCAATATGTGTCAATATTACAAAAGTAGATAGTACCAAGAGCACAACTACTCATAAAAAAAAAACAAAAACTAAACAATAATATTTTAATTACTTATTTCTTTTTAATTATTTTTAAAATTTGGTTTTTATTTTTTCGTTATTTTTATTAATTTTTTAAAATTTATTTTTATTAATTTTTTTAAATTTTATTAATCAGTAGAAAAAAAACTACAATTTTAAAGAAAACTGGTTGCTGCGTTCTTGAACTATTACGGTTTTTATTTCTATTGTATTAATTACGTAAAATTCAAAACGTTTTCTTAGCTATTGCCCATAATAGTAAAAGAGAGGGGCCTTCTGAGAAGTGAGCTATGAGCTCTCAAATTCTAGCTGCTCTACTAATCTAATATAGCTACAGCTATGATGCAAATGTCAATAAAAAATATATAAAACACAAATGTGTGTAATTTCTCTATTTTCTGCTGCTCACTCTTATTTTGGGACCTGGTTCTATTATTTTCAAAAATGTAGCAAAGCATATTCTCTTGAAAATTGATTATTGAGCTCTAAATATTCTCTCCAGTATAGTGCTCAAGGTGAAAATCTCGAAGATTGGTATTGCGATTTTATGATTTGCATGTCTAGTAGAGCCTAGATTTGAACAAGAAACTATCGCTAGTGATTATGCTTTAAAATCTTCTCTGACTTAATAGACTGCAATAACAATTCATTTTCAATAAATTAAACCATTGAAATTTACCACAAAAATACAGTTATATAATAATTATAGGTATAATTTTAATATAGATTCTTCTTATTGAGAAACTGTTATACGTTTTAAATTTTTTTTCTCTCGCCAAATTCAAAAAGTAATAAAATATGAAGAAAATGGGAGCTTGAACTTGTCAAGCGTCGATTAAAGGAGAAGTAATATTAAATCGATTCTTTAATTCTTTAGTAGGTTAGACTTCCTCATATCATATCGTCACATGTCTGTTATTGAAGAATGCTGTTTTTGTCTGAAAAAAGAAAATAACTTTTAATTGCATAATAAAAAAATATATTAAAATATTGAATTGAAGTTTATAATTCGTATGCTTTAATTTATAATTGTATAAATGAAAATGGAACGAAATATTAAAATATTGAAATCATTAAATTTACTGTAAAATACCAAAATTTTCATTTTGCAGAATAAATTGGTAATAAATCTACAGAAATACAATTTTTATATAATTTGCAATTAATTAATAAATTACACGGTATTACACATATTAATTTATATTGTTTATTAAACAAATTACCATTAAACATTTAAAAACAGATTTAGATCATACGTCCATCACATTACTTATTTTTAAAACAATTAATAGAATTTCTCAGCAATTAAACAAAATTGTTTAGATAAAAAAGATTAATTAATTTAATTATAATTTTAATTTACCATACAACTGAAAATGCAGAAAATTAATTAAGGTTATCTTGTAATTTAATAAGAATCTTGACTGTATCTGAAAGATTATAATTAAGAAGTCAAATTTGAATTTTTCGATTATTTTCTGCATTATAAATTGAGTTTTCAGTTTTACGCTAATAAAATAGAATTTAAAACTTTCGAATTCCACTTACAATTGATTAATAATTGATTTATATTATTTATATTTATTAATCATCGTAAATCAGCAGTAATGGGCCCATTATTATATCAGCGGTATGACATGCATAAATAATTATACCCGTATATGTAAATTTGCAGTAGGATAAAATTAAAAATAAACAATTAAATTTATTACTCCAAACGGTAGCTTTTGACTTGTGAGAGAGCATGCAATTTTGATGTTATAAAAAATAAGTATTCAAATTCAAGGCTACAAAATATTACTTAGCGGTTTTGCTATATTATTTTAGCTAAGTAATTTTATTGTTTTATGTAAATATGCTATATAATATACATTTTTAAATCTTGATATACTTGTAAATCTCTACAGGATGGTAGTTTAGTGCGCCTTCGTCCATTTTTGATTTTATCCTTTATTCATACATTAAAAAAAATTAAAGTTAACAAACATAAACTAAATTATTATTTTAATTAAATATAGAATGATTTGATAATGAATGTTTATTTATTATGATTTTTTTGTGAAATAATGATAATAATAAGAATAATAAGAAATCTTGGGTCAAATCAACAAATTTGATGTAAAAATTACTATTTTCATAATTTTTATTTTTAATAATTTATTGAAATATTAGAAAAAATATAGTATTCCACTAGCGAGTTATATTATTACATACCCGTTGAATGATAAACTGATAATTAACTTATCAGAAAATGGAATAATTAATTAATTTTTTTCATGTTTATTTTTCTGCAACAAGAGAAATATAAAAGAATGCATTGTATGGTACATTGAGTTAGGCATTCCAAAGACTTGAAATATTTTTATAAAAACGTGAAAACAGTTTTCAGGTATTAAATGTATTTAAATCATAACGACCAACAAGTCTAATTATGGTCTGATAAATACGTGATGAACATGAGATTGCTTAAAGTAGATAAGCCAAATGACGGTTGTAATCATTTAATTAACAATTAATATTACTCAAATAATCACAATGCATAAGTAATATAAATATACTGCAAATGGTATATTAATTTATAGGCTAATGGTAAGAACATTTTTTTTAAATGATTCAAGTTATTTACATGTGATAATATTTATAATAAATTAAAACTATTAATTGATTGTAGTTTGTGACAGTTTGTTCGAGCATAGTGTCTTGAACTACGGATTCTCATCAGATAAACCTAGAATTATTGTGCAAAATAACCGTCACTTCTTAGAATCTTTTTCCCATTTTGGTAACTTTTTGGTACTTTTTAGGTTGGTTTTTGGAATTTTTAAATCAACTGAAAATTTAGTTAAATATTTACATACCGATATTGGCACAATATTGAACCAATATTGGAAAATAGTTATATCTCGATATTGGCGCAATATTGATTTTCAATATTGCACCAATATTACGCCAGTATTTGTGCTACATGGGTCGAATAACAAGCGTTCTAATGTACTTCCATTGTCCGTTTACTTCAATCTATCAAAAAATTTGATAGATAGGGCCTGTGTTAGATGTGCAAAGACCAGTGCGTCCTGGTAATGGCCAGTCATGCAAAAATATCACCGTAGCGAGTAACAGTGTCCGTAAGAATTTGTTAACCTCCATTCGCCATCGATCTGATGGTCTTTGGACCTTTCCTACAGGTCCACGCAAACAGATTTTAAGAAAAGATCTTCATCTGCATGAATACACGATCGAATTGGCCGGGAAATTGAAACCACTAGACTAACGCTATCAAAAATAAAAATATTAAGCACCCAAGGTCCCGCTCCCGGAAGGTCCGTGGGATCCTTTATATTGAGTTTTTAGTCGTTTTGCAAAATGTATGTGCAGATGTCAAAAATTAGCCTGCGTTAATACTTTTAGTTTTATTGTGTAAATTAGAAATAATATGGTAATCGGACATTATAATATTAAATTATTCTAATAAGGATAATCCAACGTTAGTGATTGTTAGCCGAATGTGTTGGTGGTATAATTGTAAATGTATTATATTTTAAAGGATTTTTTTTATTACAACCCCAATCATAGAGAGTGGGACATTGCAATATATAGTGTTTCTATCCAGTTGTCTTCCCATTGCCGTTGCCATACTCCAAAAATCGATTTTGGACTTGAGATCACAGTAGTGCAGGATAAAACATAACACTGCTGGTTTTAAAATGATTTTGAAAATCATAATTTAACCGGTGGTGGTCACGAATAAGAAATTTTGAAAAGATTAGAATTTGAAAAATTATTTCAGTTATCTTCAATGCACAATGGAAAATCTGCACCACACCAATATGGTGATAAATATGCATATCACATAAGAAAATTATCAAGAGAAGCACATACATATATCTGGAAGAGCGGCAGAACACAAAGACTTGATTTTGGATTAGATTGTTCCACAAGAGGCGTTCGTATACACTTGTTACGTGACAACGCGCTACTTCGCATATTTACATGTTACACACTTCAGTAACTCCAATTTTACATAAATTTTCTTTTTCCTTTTGCATCATTGACCTTTAGCCAACGAAATAGTTCAATTCTAAATAAATTGATCTTCATCAGGACGTGCGAACGCCTGAAATTAATTTACAAAAATAATATCCAACATCAGAAGTGGGAATTATAACTACAAAAAATGTTTAATTTATTATCTTTTCTATTTCATAAAACAAACGCATTATTGCTTCTTTGAAATAATGGAAGCATTAGTATTAATTATTGGAGAAAATGCACGTCTATTTACAAATTTATGTAAAAAAATGAAATAAGAAAATAACAAACTGTTTGTAGAAGAATAAATGAATGGTTAGTAACCGAAGTAATTGACGATATTAGCAAGCATCAGTGCCTGTATCATAAAAATATCAGCAAATAAAATGCGGTTCACATAAAATGAAAATGCACATTTCAAACTAAACAGGATACAAGAAAACGGCCAACTATTGGAATTACGATCTCAACCGCCATTAGTAGCAATTAACATTGATGAGAATTTCACTGCGAATAAATATAAAATAAATAACTCTCATTACGTACCCACATTGCTACACTTCCTTTTATGCCAAGAATATAAAGTGTTACATAAAGTGCACCAATGAGATCTTGGAAAAATCCAGGAATCATTACAATCGACCGTAATTGGTCGCATTATTTAAAAAATTTTATTACATCAACTTTACAATTGCATTCTTCCCATAATTAATAAGCATAACATAGAATTTCATGATATACACGTGCAAAAATAATTATAACTTCAATTTTTGTGCTTTAATAAAATTAACATAATATCAATAGATATTTTTTCTTATTGGGAAAATTAAGTCGTCGAGTTTCCTTTCGTAGAAATTATAATTAAAAATTTTCGTTTTATGGTCAGATTTTGAATAAAATGTAAACAAAACTGCTCTCCTTTTGTATTTATAGCTCCAATAAATCTTAGAATAAAAAATATTAAGAGTTTTTGTAAATAATATAAAATAAGGTAGAAAATTTCGTTCGCTTCTATGCAGTTGTGGTTTGTATGTCTGGATAGGGTTTTCTTATTTTTTTCTCGATTCGAGAAAAAGTCGTGATTTGGCAGTCTGTCGGAGACAGTGAATTGAACTATGCAGAAAGCGTCCTATATATTCTTTTATTTATATGCAGCCATATTTCGAGCTCTTGGTAGCCTAGCAACGAATTCAGTTCCGCCATTTGTCATTTTCCGACGGTGTTTTTTGCAGCGAATATTTTCCTACTTTTATACACAAAGTATAGGCGGAGAAACTTTCAACCCTTAAGTCCTATGCACACAATAGTATCATGTTGGAATAACTTTAATAATATATCTCTTTGTGTCGATGGAGGATTTGTGGAATAAAAACATAGAAGCTTGTAATTTTCTTTTGTAAAATAAATTAATTAAATTAAATATTATTTATTCATATAATAAAAAATCATACCGCTTTATTTTTTTTAATTCATTCAAAAATATTTAAAACGGAGAACCCACATTGTTACACCCATTGCTTTGGTTTAAAAATATTTTTAATTAAAGAAGAAATTTCCTGTTGTATCTGGCGTTTCTTTTTTTTAATTACCTTCACCTTTTTGTTTTGATTTATAGCACCAATGACTATTGTATGGAATCGAAAAGTTAGAAAAATTTCTAACTCGAGATCTTGCGGTTTAATTTTTATGCAAAGATCGGAACTTGGTTCTTCTGGTGGAATTTGGTTTCTCAATAATTTTATATAAAATTTTAACAAAAAGAGTCACGATTTAATTTATTATATCACCGTGTTAATTTTCTGTATTTTAAATTTTAATATATAAAACAATCGGAAATTCCAAAATGTTCACAAATTTTAAATGTTGAAATTTGGTTACAAATTAAAGACAAGCAAGTGATCCAAGCAAGATCCACATCATAGTTTGTTTCACTCGGACGTTTTAAATTTTTTTATTTTTTTCACGAAATAGTTTAGATTTCATTTTCTGGATGACTATCTGTCGGACCAATGCTGTAATGATACTGATTTCAGAATGAACTAATGAAAGAACGTTAATTGGCGAATCTTTAAAATAAATATGTTGCATTCAGGGTGAGTCACTAGAAAATTACGTTGCTTATTAATGCCGATATTTTTTGTCAGATAAATTTATTTCTTCCAATATTTACCGAGTAGTTAAGATTCGGTGTGCGATTCATTTCTACCGTAGAATAACTTCATTTGTGTTGGCTCATATTCCTCATTTCATTGCATGTTTCAGATTTCCAAACATATTTTTCCTATTATGCTACTATATTTTTTTGGTAATTGATGTTTGAGCCATTGGCATTAATTGATGAGCATTTATTGATCTTCTTTTGTTTTTGTGAATTCAAGAAGCATCGTCGACCCCTCCCCTGCATTTCTATTTGTATTGGTTCATTAAAGCGACTCTTTAATTCGTCACTTGTTTTATTTGTATCAACTGGCGCTCACATCGACACCGCATTTTTTACATTTGACTTGGATATGATGTTAGTATTATAGAAACCTCGAAATGTTTTAATTTCCATTCAAATTAAAGATCTTTTTAAAACACAAACTTGCAGTTAGTTCTCTTTCTTTCTGCTTTATGTGGATTTCAAAAATTTTGGGGAAAAAATGTACTTGGCATTGGTTTGCTTTAAATCGAAAAACACTTTCTATGTACATGAGAAATGTTACCTTTGAACTGGCGGGGGCGAGGGTGTACTATTAGAAGGGTAAGAAGTATATTATGTGGTACATTTTGTATCCAGTAATAACTTTCCCAAGCCTATTTCAATAAAATATTTTCTAATCTGAAAATGGTGACACAAGACAAAGTTAAGAAAAGCGTTGTTACCGAGAAGTTTTCTCTTCCCTATCGGAATCAAAAAACTCCTTCTACATGAAAACTTTAAAATTGGATTTAAACGCTATTTTTGGAGGGCGATTACACCCAGTAAAATCGTGTATCCGCAGCTAAAAAAAATTAAGGGTTACTTCTATTTTGATGCTCGACAATATATCCAAAAATTATCCAAATCGGCGAAGGGCACCGGAGAAGCTTTATAGATATAGGAATTCGGCAGTAGCAGTGTTACCAGTCGTGATGCCCATTTGGGGGGTCGGTCACCAGTTCTGTGACGCAAAACAGTTTTCATTATCTCATTGTGGTAATTCTGAAAATTTCTTCCTCAGCACCTGAGAATATTTTGCTGTATAAAGTTGATGCCCAGGCATATTGTTTGTAGCTGGCTAATGAGCTTCTTAAGTGATTTATGTGCAAGAAAACAGGCCTTCTATGGCTTCTGAAGCCAATCTAGGTGTAGTATATCGTAGTATCCGTAATGGCATCTTTTCTGTAGCCCGATTTTTGTAAATCATTCACGTCTTCGTTTTTCACCAGGTTTTCGCAGACTTCAAGCTGCGATATGCTATGATATGGAATCATAGTGTTCGCGCGAGTTATATCTTATTTACGCCCAGATTCATAGACAAGTAATAAGTTCTAAGTAAGGCATTTCGCGTCGAATTTGTTTTTGATGCAACTTTATTTACTCGGTTCATAAGGGTCAATTTAAAAAGCTAAGTATTAAGCATCAGTAAGGCCTTGTCTATGAATATGGCTGTTAAGTATTTTCTTTTTGATTTCTTATATATTTCGAGTTTTGGGAATTTCGTATATCCCCAAATTGATGGTTTACCATTGCCTTCCGAAGAAAGACGGTTAGAATAATATTTTCTCTTTAACCGATCAGTGAATGCACTTAAGGGCTAGGCAATAGTTGATCCATTATCTACAGCAGTTCTTCTTCGTCCGCATATAGTAAATTTAAGATATTCCATTCTCCCATAAGAACTCCTCTATCGTATTCATACATATTGTAAAAGTGTTGTAAGTATGGTTACAAAAATTTGTCAAGTTATCCCAGATATTGAGTTGAAGAAACTCTTCACCAATATCTGGATTCTCGGTTCTTTCAAAATGAGATCCATTTAAATGCTAATAAATCTTTTACCTAACCTTCTCCATGTTCGTGGTTGTTCCTGATTAAAACTGCTAAGTTCCCTCTTCAGCTCTTCCTTTCCAGTTACTGCTAATTTGATATACTGCTTATCTTTGCTTTCTTAATTTTCAATTTTATTAGTTTTTAACCAAAAACAGAAGAAGATTAGTTTTCACATATTATATAATTCGTACCTTACCATCTTATAGCCCGGTCCAAATAGTGCAGTTCCGTGTTAATAGAGAACAAAAATGTATTTTATAATTTACAATACTTTGTAATTTGTTTACCAAGAAGAACATCAAAAATATTGAAAGAATTACAATTAAAAGAATATATTCAACTTGTATTAGTTTTCTGATCAAAATGCCAATCGATGTAAGTTTTTGATAGACTAATGAAACTAACTAAAACCAGCCAATTTCATTACTTTTTTAAGAGTATGATTTTCGATTGGGTTCTGGATTGAAAATCAAATATTTTGTAGAAAAAGTAACTAAAAAGTTAAATTTAGTACCTCAGTAAGGATAAAATAGATTTTTACCATCTAAATGTTAAAATTTACTACAAACTAGCTACATTGTCATCAAGTTTTTGCTGAAATGTAAAGCACACGATATGAATTTTATAGTCCAATCATAATATACACTTTCGAATATAACGTACGACGAAAATAAAACAATAAAATACAACAATAACCCGTAGTCGTGTTCATAAATCAATAGAAGCGGAAACCAACTGTGGAAATATACATTGGAGTTCCGATTTACTAAAACAGTATATCAAACTAGAATTTCCGACATATTTAGGGAAGATGATCATTTCTGTCGAATTTAAACGAAAAACAAGTAACACTATTTGAAATTTTGCCAATCTTCACCAATCTTATAATTCAAGCGTTTTATTTATATTATGATCCTGGTATCTACGTTAACTTGATATATGCACCTATAATATTATGGATATAAGAAATACGTAAATGTTGAGGATATTGATGACTCAATTTATTTCTTAGTCGTAAATATTATTTTACAGCAAATCAGTTACCTACTCGAAATTATTTTAAACGCCCGGGGCTTGTTTAAACTTGCCAACGCAACGCAAGATCATTAAATCTTGAAAATATATTAGGCAAAACCAAATTGAAAAATTATTAATTTTCATTAGCGAGGTGAGGTTAAAATTGCGGCTTCCGTTATTGGAATACATGATTGGCTCATTTCCAAAAGTTTTCTCGAGTCCTACAACGATAAAGATTTTTTTGGCAAGTTTCATCCTCACGCGCGTAGGTGACATTTTCCTTTCAAGAGAAAGGAATAAAAAAGTTTATATTGAATTCTCAAAATGTAAAACTCCTCCGATTGGAGTTTCTTTGCGTTTAATATATTCAACAAAATATAAAGCGCAAAAAGTCATATTCTTTAAACCTAAATCATTTAATGAGGCGTAACAATTTTTTTCATTTCTAGTTTTTCTCACAAAACTGATTTACATTTTCATGGTGAATAAATGCATACCCTTGCTTGTTAATCTTTAATTCAGTAGCTGAAAGCCTTTAATCGTCTATTAAATTTATACAGATATGGGGAAAAAAATTTGACAATTATAAACCATTTATGGTAAATTGAGTGTATTAGATAAAAATGACAATGAACCTGAAATTAAAATTGATGGCGTAAAATGAGAAACAAATTTACAGATAGTACGTGCATGCATAATTTTATGAGAATATTTTACACGCGGACCTGTTTCGATTCACTTGGGTTTAATGGCTCGCTTAAACGGATTTAAAACTGTTTTTTAGATCACACTTTACTACTTATAATCGAAACTTCTTTAAGAAATTGTAAATATATGTGCTGAGTAATCTCAAAGTATTTGAAATTTATATGATTTACATTTAAGCACGTACTTGATAGTTTTCAACATAAATTAAACCATGTAAATACTCTTACGAAAGTCGACACAATTATTTTCTTCGGCAAAAAGAAAATTCAGATAGGTACCTCGTGCTAACATTTATTTGTCTCGTTTTCAAAAAAACAGCCATCAATTCGAATTGTAAATTCCATCATTGTTCCGAAGCTTGAAAGGAAACTTCATACAAATGTAGTTTTGTTTGAGAGAAACCAATCAAATGTTGGCACAAAATTGTGTGTACTCTCCCCATGTTGACATTGTTGGCGGAATTTCAATTCATTAAGAAACTTGTCATGTCAACCTTCGGTGGAACAACGATCTTCTTGTTTAATGAAGGTCCGGTTACCAATTTATGTAAAACCTAAAACAAAAATTAATATCGTAATGGCGAAGGAGATATCGATTCGATAAAACAAGGTAGAAATTTAATAAGAACGAACCGAAAGTAAAATGGAAAACCAGTTTTAAAGGTTCTAAATTTTTAAATTCTTTTAAGCGTTCCTGATTGTAGAATCAAGTTGACGTCGCTCCTGTACTTTTTTCAACTCCCGGATCTACAGGACTTTGGTGTTTCCAGTATACTTGATGTGCTCATGTTTACTCACCACTCGGACTCAGAATAGACACTTGAATAATGCAATAGCACTTCATTTCGCCTCGACCTGCAACGGAAAATGCGTTTTATGTAGACTTTACAAGCTTCCAAAGTTCGTTAAAAGTTTTGGTTTAATTTAAAAAATTCATTAAAGAAATGAATCGGGAAAAACTTTTTGAAGTAAAATTTTAGTAGAATCAAACCTAAAAATTACTGTTTTTGTTTGTTTTCAGTTTACTCTTCCAAGACCTGACTGATTTTCAAAACTAAACTGGTTTGTCATCGATTGCCGAGTAACAATTGTCACGACTATTTGAAATTGTTTTATTACTCGTGCATTGTTACTTGCACAAGTACAATAAAGAAAAAGCTCAACTTTACACGGTTCTTACTGTTAAAAGTTAATGAGGCCTGTTGTTCATAAAAATGTGCATAATTAATCTGCGTAATTCAAGTTCACGCAGCGAAGTATAATTTTCAAGTTGAATCGTTTCTATTAAAAATTCGGCGTAAGTTTAACCACTAATTAGAAAAATTTGCCTAATAATGCTACATGCTGTTATGAAATAGCTTCGATCGTTACTTGGTGTGAAAACCTCATTTGTTGTAAGTAATAGTAGGGTTGTGCAAATAGCATGCTAATTTAGTGACCACCATGAACCAACATAAAAAAACGTCCTAGTGGTAATTAAACGCAAACCATCCGCGATGCTTTCATTAAGCCGAACCGTAAACGTAGTAACCTCCAGTTAGCTCACTCACTGTAGAGTAATGTTAAGTAAATACATTCATTGGTGAGAATTTCACTACCTAAAACTTTGTAATATATAATAGCCCATTTTGTCCATTTCTATCTATTTGGTCAATTTTTCTCTCAACTTAAAAAAATGAAGATTCCGGTAAAATGACTGGTCAGTGCGGTCTTCGGGCCGCACAACCTAGGCAATCTAGTATAACAATACTATCACTAATTTAAAGTTCGTTTGATATATTCAAACTTGACTATCTTATGAAAATAGTATTCAGCTATTTTATTAACTTAAGCAATTTCCTGATAGAGTATTTTATTCGGAAACAAATAAACAATAAAACATTCCAATAGTTCTAATAACTTATTGACAGCTTCGAGTGTTGGTGACGCATCATTCAGGACCACAATTACATTTCCTATAAATTTTGATCAATTCCATTTTTCTCGAATGCGAACTGTATATTTCCAAGTGAAATAGTGTAACAAAAACTACTGAAGTTTTCCCATATCCAGGCCCGAATCCAAGAGGGGGGTGAAGGGGGCGCGCCCCCTCCAAATCCCCGAGAAAAATTATTTTTCATAATCTTTAAAAAAATCATTTAGTTGATTTCGATTAATAGGTACATAATCATTTTAAAATCTGACTTTGCGCCCCCCCCCCGGTGAAAAATTTCTGGATCCGTCCCTGCCCACATCTTGCCACTTGATTAACCGTAGGCAGATTTTACGCGTCAGCTAGACTTGCTACAAAGAACGCAGTTCTTTAGAGCGTAGTTTTCAAAATACTTTGCGGATTTATGGCATTGAGGTTCTAATAACATTCAGAATACCATGTTGAAATGGATAGCAGTCAATCCAAGTAAAACTAATACGAAATGAAGAATGAATGCCGTATCACCAACTTCACGAATCTGCAAGTGTTTCTGCTTCATCGATTCCTTCCAAAATCGTAACATTACTTCGTGATTTTCTCTCAGTTTTCCATCCAAGAGTGAAAGTCCTCCAAATAGTGAAAACAAAGTACTCGTTAGATCGTCAATATATCGTACCTGCCAGCTTCAAAACTTATCAATCGAGTAAGTATTAACATCCAAAATGTATTAAACGTAAATCCACGTCTGGGATTGAAAAATATTATGTAACATTAAAAGATAAACCATTGAAGTCCTGAACTTTTTTTAAGATAAAAAAATTACTAGTCTCATTATTTTGTAACAACATATTTCAGTAAAAAGAAATTTTGGAACATGAGCCAAGCTGCAATATAATTACGAAATCATGTAGCTTGATGGATTCAATCAACCAATATTTATAAAATTTAAAAAATTGTATCTCCGAAACTAATAATAAACCAATACCTATTGAAATTTGCAAATCATACATTAAAAAAACGTATTAAATTTTTAGGGTAAAAAAGAATGGGTTTCTTGAGAAGAACAACTTTCAATTTTTTTCAGAAAATGTGCAATATATTGCGATGCCCCGAAGTATAAAATTATCAATTTTAACAAATCAACTCCTCCGAAAGGAGGAGTTCATTTTTTGGCAACATTCATTTTTTTACGAGCATGAACTTTTATAGTAGGTACGTTTATCCGCACAATCCCAAAATTCCGAATAATAAATTTATATCCTTTTACCACTTTTTTTTAATTTTTATGTCATCCAGCATCCAAATTTTATTTTTTGCACCATCTACCAAATTCAAATACTATTTATCCATGAGTTAATTTTTAATTTTATAAATCATCCAATTTTTATTTCCAATCCATCCAATTATTCAATTCAACGAAACACTTAAAACTGGTCCACCCTACCTGAGCAGAGCTGGCAAAAAGCCACGTTTCAAATATTCTTTCGCGCAAGTTCCCTTTTTCAAATTACCAACACGAAAATTGCAAATTTTTAACAAACACAGGGCATTTCCAAATTTTATATACACATTAAATAAATAAAAACAATTCTGAACAAGAAAAATCCATGACAATATTGTTGGTATTTTGGGAATTTTTTTAGATTCCTTCATTTAAAAAAAACAAGTAAACAAAGGACATAAAGTGCAATCTAAAAGCTACCGAATTACCAACAATTTCTCTTATGCTACCTAATTTATGAGAATAACATTATTTACTTCAAAATCTAAAATGCTGCGACAGAACTTTTTTGAAATGGAAATAAACACCGGTCTCATCATTTTGTATACTCAACAACATATTTTAGCAAAAACAAATATACCTGTAAGATTTAAGTTCAAGGACATAAGGAGAGTGGTGTAATATCGATCATCGGGAAATATCGATCGCCGTGCTGCCATTTCTTATGATCTAGTCTTAACGTCTTAATGTCGAGCTCAATTTTTGTCAAATACGATAACGGAAAGGTAAAAGTCCGATCCTAATGACTTACTTATTACTTTCATCCGTTGATAGTATAATTATTCTCTGATTCATTAACCTCCCAATGTTATCAACGCAAGGTGAATTATATCCATCAGTGAGACTGAAGGTCGAGCGTGCCAAATGGTTGTAAAATAAAATTAAGCAATTTAATTCCAAAACGATTTTATTTCTACTTATTGGACAAATAATAATTGAACAATTTAAATTTAAATATTAAGTTTCTCATAACCCCAGTTGAGCATTAATGCATTTTTATCGGACGGAAAGTTTTCCCATATGCGTTTATAACACAAAGTGTTATTTGCTCAGCAACCAACGTAAGTTCTACCATATATTCACCATTTGGAATTAAAGGCGGAAATCTTGATTGATCGGGGTAAATATTACAAATATGATAAACTACATTCTGTAACATAATTTAAACACTAATTTTAATATACCTACTCAAAGATTTCAATTTTGTACATAAAACCTACCTTTTTAAAATCGCAATCTGTTATATTTCCACAACGCATAATAATGTCAAAAACTCCAGCTATATTTTGATAAGCTAAATGGCATACGTTTAATTGGAAACGTATCGGAAATATGCGATATTCGTTACTCAAAAATTTATAAACTTGTATAACTACCTAAATGATATAAAAGTAAATAAAGATGTTGATGTCAATAAATACTAATTTACCTCCATTTTAGGATTATCTACTGGATTTTTGACTTTAACTGTTATATTTGCCACAGCAAGCGATCGATTATATTTAAAAGTAACGATATCAAATATTTCATAAATAGATTTGTTATACCAGATCGGTTCTAATCGAATAAATTCAATTTTGTAATCGGATTGGTGAAACTAATAAAAAAGTGATCATAAATATTCATTACAGAAAATATAAAAATAATAAACTTACTTTAGAATATAAGTCATTAGACCATATACGAGTAAGATGTAACTGAAAACAAATTAAAATTGTTGCTATTCGAAATAACATTTTAACCAATTTGTTGGAAACAAGATGGAAGTCAATAATTTTATACACTACCTAACTAAAATTTTCAAATGATGAATACTTACCATAGATATAGGTACTTATATATCAACTTTTGTTTCAAACACTATTATAGCTTTACAAAATTATTTAATGAATCGTGGAACAGATTAAAACATGAAGATAGTGATCCAAATTGAATAAATTCAAACGTTCGAACTCAGACAACCTTCGGATATTTACAATAAATAAATTCATCAAGTGTTCCGCATTATTAAATATTCTGTAAACCACATCAGTAAACTGGTGTAATTGCCGATTGAGGTACAGATTGGAAATTTTGAGTTCAAAACTCGGACTTGACAGAATTTTTTATCTTGGTTTTCAGATGCACTAAACGCTGTGTAGATTCCTTCTTGGGTTACTACTTATTTCTTCTAATTACTATCCAATTTACAGGAAAATTAAATTCATCAAACCGGTTTCATAATATTTTACGCTTTATTTCAAGTCAAAATTTTAATTTTTCATAAAAACCTAACAAAAATCCCCCCATCTCCTTGTTTTCCAAAACAGCTATCTAAATTTATTTCTCATTCATTTTATATTTAACTAGCTGGATACCCGGCTTCGCCCGGGGTCTCTTTAAAAATAAAATACTTTGCATTAGTCTACGTACTCGAACGTTTTCCAATCTTGCTTTCCGTTACTCGTTTGTTTCATACGAACGGACTTCAGCAATGCGTACACACAACAAAACAGTAATTTTGGTTATTCTTTTGTCTATCTATATATAGTTATGGATAACCGGCATCACTCGGGGTGTTATTAAAAATAAAACGCTTTGTTGTTTTGTACTTCAGGCTTATGCCTGAAGTATTTTGATGTAGGCTCTTGGACTTCGTGCAGCAACATTCTGAAAAAGAATTAAAACGGGTAGAATGGATGATAAAATTTATATATTTATTTAAACCAAAGTAACAATATACTAAATAAAGTGTTACTAAATAAAGTAACACTCTGTAGATATATTTATCATAGCAGACCCAACGGACGTTGTCTATTATTATTTTATCGTAATGCTAAAGGATACACAATATTTTTGGTAGTTCCATTCGGTGAATAAATGTACAAATTTTTTGGTGTGCCAACTCGGGAGCAAGCAACATACAATTGGCCGTGTGAAAAACACGAATTCTCCAAATTCAAGCCCGCAATAGTTAATGATTGCCCTTGTGCTTTGTTGATTGTAATCGCGAAGGCAAGACGCAAGGGGAATTGAAGCCGCTTGAACTGGAATGGTAAATCGTTGGTAATCATCGGTATGCGGGGAATCAACACATCTTCCCCTTTGAATTTGCCACTGATGATTGTTGCCTCGATCAAATTTGGTGTCAATTTTTTTATGGCCAGTCTGGTTCCGTTGCACAGTTTTGGTGCGTTCAAGTTTCTAATGAGTATAACCGGTGACCCAACTTTCAATCTCAATGTGTGTGGTGGCATTCCAGGTGGCTCTAGTGAATTTAGAAATTCGGTAGGATAATTGACTGCTTGTTCTTGCTCCATCAGTGTATCTATTGATTTGTATTTGACTGATTGTCCGGGCAATTTCAATTGAATTTGTTCATTCAGCTTGTTCACATCGTCATTTTTGGGGGCTAAAATTGCACGTTCGTTCAGCCAATCAGGATTTTTGTAGTTGCTCGTTAAATCTTGGAAAACCTTGTTTACAACAGCTTGAATGTTCGGCTGCATTTGACAAAAATTGGGCGGAAACGAAATCTAATTTGTAGTGCGATCAATTGGAATTTTGCCATTTCCGATATCCAAAAGTTGTTTTGAAAACGTTTGGGCAGTCGCATCTTGTAGTAAATGCACACGCATGTTTGTCGAGAGCGTAATTTTTTCAACTCGGTTCCATAAATACGATGCTTTTAAGCAAGCGTTCAGTTCATCAGCAGGCGTTGATCGAGGTATAACGGGCAAAGTTTGGCGAAAATCACCCGCAAGAAGTATCAGAGCGCCTCCCATAGCTTGGTTTTTTCCTCGGAAATCGCGCAGAGTCCGGTCCAGCGCTTCGAGCGATTTTTTATGGGCCATAGTGCATTCGTCCCAAATGATAATTTTGCACGTTTTAAGGATTGTGGCCATACCAGAATTTTTGCTGATGTTACATGTTGGTGTTTCGGTCTGGTTGAAATTCAACGGAACCTTGAGTGCTGAATGTGCTGTACGTCCACCGTGGAGTAGCGTTGATGCAATTCCCGATGATGCCACTGCGAGTGCGATTCCATTCTGCATTCGAACCGACGCCAATATCAAATTGATAAGAAATGTTTTGCCTGTACCTCCCGGAGCATCAAGAAAAAAAATTCCGCCATTTGCGTCGGTTAGACCTTGCATGATTTTGTCGTAGGCATTTTTTTGATCAGAAACTAAAAGTCTTGTTTGAGTTTCCACAAAATGTTGTTGCTGGGCTACGTCGAAGTGCTGTTCTCGCACCAGGTCTCTGTCTTGCACATCATTTCTGTCTCGTATGAATGCCGGGCATACCAAGTTGACAAAGGACATTGTTGTTTTAGAGTTAATTTGGAGTTGCATTTAATATGTCGTCCGAATGCTCCTGATTTGGATCAATAAATTTTGAAAAATACAAATACAGGGTTTGCTACAATTTCGGTTTTTGAAATTTTGCTATTGTCGAGCAACCTGCGGACGCGACAGTACTGTTTGTGTTAGAATCTCGTTAATCTATTCATGGGCGTCAGATAATCCCACATATTTTATTAAAGTTTGTTGAAAGCCGTTCTAAAGTAGCCTATCTTCTTCGCGGCATCGTAATTAGCTTATACACCAAATTTCATAAAGATTGGTCAAGCGGTCTAGGAGTCTATAAGGAACATACATACCTACATACATACATACATACATCCATTTTTATATAAATAGAAGATAGATAAGATTTAAATTAGTTCATTATAAGCTGAAGTTCGTTATAAGAGAGTCTGTTATAACGGGGTCTATCCTAACCGGGTCCGTTATAGCCAAATGGTGAAAAACCTAAAAAACGACAACCTGTGTTGTCGAAATTTTAAACACTGTCCTACAACAACATACTGAACTGAGATCGGAACATGAAATACTATAAACTCATCTGAGCTACCTCAGTGTTAAAAAATAAAATGGCATCACATCCTTTGATATCCTTCAAAATTACACGCCAATTAAAGGTTCTGAAATCCTTTTCTTTTCAAGTTCCTTATTTAACATTTTATGAAATCAAATAAATGTAAAGGTTAGTTTTTGAGAAAACTGAATTTTTAATATGTTGAATTGCAAATAAAATTGCAGCTATCCTGCGGGTTCAGTCTTAAGATCCTCTGCAAGTTGGCGTAAAGCTTTGACAAATTTCAAGTTTATCCAACATTGTATACTCACTTTACTAATGATGCGTAGCCACTGTGATAGATAGAAGTTTGAACTGGCAGTAGTCATTATCGAATTAAAACTATTGATTAATTTTAACCCAAAATCGAATATCGATTGGCTAAATACAAAATATTTTTCTGGATTGGTCTGCAAACTGATAAAATAAGAAAGAACAGAACAAATTTTCAATCAAAAGCCGGAAACCGAGCAATTACAATCCCAAGTAACTGTAACTTCGATAATTAAATGTTCCATGATTTTTTAACCCTCTAAATTCTGGTCGTTTCAGTTAAGAGAAGTTTTTTTTCCTATAAAGAATCAATAATTGTAGTTGAATAAATGGAATAAATTGAAAAGCTATAACAACATACCTGAGTTATGGACAATTGTAAAGAACCCTATTGACTTGGTAAAGGCGAATTCGGAAAGATAGCGCTTGGCTTGTTTCTAATATTCAGGGGCGCTCCGGAAAGCCCACCATCTAGGCCGGATTTAGTCGACCATGAATTTCAGAATAAACTGAATAATGTAAGACGCTATTTTTACGTACATATTTCTCTTACTTATCTTCCATCTTCCTTCCATAAGTTTATATTGTATGTTTTCCCGTTTCATAAGATTTGTATCTAAAAACAAAAACAAAAAATTATATGATAAATAATAATAAGTTGGAAATGTTGTGTTGACATAAGAATTTTGATGGGGATATGCAATACAATCATAATATATCTTGTTATTGAAACATTTAGAATGCAATAAGAACTTAATAATTAGCAGAAGATGAGTTAATCATGTTTTGTTCATGATAATATGTTGGTTTTCAATTACAAATTGAATCGAATTAAATAAATCGAAACTTATTTCGTATCTTACTTCTTTAAATTGTAGAAATTTATGGTGCGGTGAGTAATTCAAAAAAATTTGTTATTTAATGTTCATGGAACCCCCCAAGCTGCGAAACTGTTGATTTCTTGCGAATGATATGCTAATTGAAAACTGTAATATAATTTTTATAATGGCAAATTGTCATAAATTTGTATTAATTATTACAATATTTAAATGCAAGGTGTAAAGTAAATTATAATAATTTATGGAGCGCAACGCCAGTAAGTAATTTATTTCATCAATTATTTAGCATTAATAATTCCCATGAATTATCTATTAAAATTAGAGTGTTTTAAATAAATCACAATTTATGTATCCGGTTATTTAAAATTTTGCAAATTTGTGATGGCTATCGGTGGGTATTTAGATGTTTGTCTTGAAACAATTGAAGTTAATGCCCAAACTTGTAATTAAAAAAATAGGTTATGGTCGACCCAATACTTCCTCTACCTTAAAATCTCCAATTCTCCATAACAATTTTTAAAAAATGCAAAAACCTCTAACAAGGAAAATTAAATTTAAAAGAGCTGAGTAAGCCTAGACGTAAAATCTGAAATTCCAAACAAGTAAACGCGCTAATGTCTTGTCTGAAAACTTATTGAATTTTTTATCTTTTATTGCCTGTTAGGTATATAAACAAAACAACAAATACGATCAAAGCGTGTAATTTTGCTTTATAAAAGAGAGCAACTTGAAATAAAATGTGTGGACATAAGGAATAACGATATATATAGGTACGGAAGAAAATTAGTTTAAATAATTTTTCTACACTAATTTGATGTAAACATCGAACATCTAAATAATATATTAAACACATAATTCCGTAATCTATGCTTTTCATTCAAAACAAAAAAGTAATAATTAGTAACTGTTTTATTGAATTTTAAAATTTTGATATTTTTTATTTCACTTGCAAATGCTCGAGAAATGTGGCAAAAACAGCTGTAATATATTATTTTGAAATTCGTTAAATTTATTATTTAGAATTGAAATACTTTTCAGATTACCTTAAACGTCATTACATTACACATTGTATTAATTATTAATTTTTTTTCCATTAGTCCGGGCTGTATTTAGACTGAATTTTCGGGGGGGGGGGGGGTTAATGTTAAAATTTTATATTTTTGTTTTAGTTTAGAAGATTTTGTTGTTTTTTTTTCAGATTTTTTTAGGATTGCAGTCGGACTTCCTGAACTTTGTACTCGTCGAGTACTGACGAATGCTTAAGAATTTTTACAAAAAGTTAGAACCAAATCCATTCAATTTAGAAAGGGACATATTTTTGCATTTATTGAGTGGTTTAAACTTATTTATTTTTATCGCAAGTTAAAAAGTATTACAGCAACAAAATTTCGATTACGATAATAGTATATTGTTATATTAGGATGGAAAGATTCTGCCAAGTGATTTTTTTCTAATGTGAGGCATATGGAAGACAAACAATGATACACAAAAAAAATTAACTGTGTAAAAAAGAGACATGTACCTTTTCAGCACTTTACCACAGGTAGTATTTTTATTTACCACTGTCATTGTGTAAAGGCTGCTTGAAAAAATTTCAAATTATCAAAAAAATTATAGTCACTTCTGCCGTAATACCTCCAATTATCAGCACACCAAACTTTATCTGAATCGGTTAAACATTTCCGGAGATATGATGACATTTCCATTTTTAAATTATTTTTATTGTGGTAGCCCTGGCAGAGATTTCTCTGCCATAACCTTATTCTCACCACTAGAGCCCACAAGACATACGTCCAAAAAGTTTGATTGCTATCGACGCAGAAATACCGAAGAAAATCGAAAGACAAGAACTTTTTTCATGCACCAAGGGAATAAAGTGACCCATTTTTGGCCTGAAGGTAAAGGTTTGTTTGCACGAAGCCTTAGCCGACGGCAACAATTACCCTCAGTCCCGAGGTGCATATACTGTTTCTTGCAATTCCGGGAGGTAAAGTAGGAACTTCACCAATTACGAAACTTAGAGCAAAAATTTAAATTTTTAAATTAAAATATTTTCACTAATGCACGTGCTCGATAGTGCCGAAGACGTGTTTTTGGCTTTTTTTTACGAAAAGGCTAAAACGTTGAAGTCGTCAACTAAGTGGTCGTAGTTTTCGATGATAAAGGCCTTTACTAGATTTGAAAAGAAGATTAACATCGCAATTTCCACAAGCTATCCGCTTTTATGAACCGGAAAAACGAAGGATATGTGCCGAAAAAATCGCGCGTCCTAGCCTCTGACCACGTGATAAAAGTTTTAAAAGAGACTCCTCCCGAGAATTTTTTGGTAAATTGATAATAAAATCTGGTGCCACTTTACTCCCGAAAATCGGCTACCTCGGAATTGGAGAATTTAATTTATTTTATGTTGCATTCCTGATTTTTATCAAAAGGTTCCATATGTTGTCAAGTCCTTTGGGGGCAATTTGGGATTACCAAATTACAAATGATTGTACTAAGAATTCCGAATTTCAAGAACTTTTAAGTATTCTAGGAATTTCCAATAAATTTCAGCGATCTCTAAGAAATATTAAGAATTTCTAAGAAAGTTCCAGATATTTCAAATAGGAATAGAGATAGGTATCTGGGAGCCGATGTCAGCAAGGTTATCATTTCAGCTTTAAGCCAACGGGTCTCCCAATGATTTCGCCGATAGTTAGTCAAACGTCAAGCACCGTCGAGTCAATGCTAGGCCATTCGTAAATATTTCCATTTGAGATGATCAATGTTCAAAAAAGATTAAAAAGGATACTGCTCATGCATCAATCGCTTTATATTATATTTATTGATTTTACCTGTACGTCTGATTTATATTTAACATACTAGTGTTACTCACTTTTAACACTGGTGTTATATTATTTTAATTTTAATTTGAGTATTCTAGGGTTATAAAAACGTCACAATCAATACACAAATATTAGTAATTCTGCCAACTATCTTTATTATTTAAAAATTTCATTTTGGAATTTTTGGAAAATTTGATTTAAATAATAAATTTTGAAATTTTTAAATAAAAAAATAGTTTTTAAGCTGTGTCCGTAACTTAGCAACGTCTCAGCTCTTAAACTCATCATCATGATGCGCGTAATAAGAAATAAACTTAAAAAGCAAAACCTGGAGGCTATAATTCACACTTTTATTACAATGTAGCTTAAAAATGTAAACACGAACGCTATTATAAATACAAATAAATATTTTATGATGATTGCATCATAAATATTTAACCGTGTTAAGTAAAATTGCTAAGCAGGTAGTAACCAAACATTCGTTACATTTTAAGTAGGAGAATATTTAATTTAATAATCAAATTTAGAAGAACACATTAGAATCACTCATAAGTAATCAAGATTTATTTTTTATTGCTTCTTTATGATTTTACGGTTGCGTATAATGAAAATCGTTTGTTTGCAGTGACGTATTGCGCGTTTCGGTTTATGATTTGAAAAGTTATTACCTTCTAATAATACCTCATACCTATAACTAAAAAGTTAACAGTGTGAAACGCAGCATGACACTTCATAACTTGTATAAATTACAATAATAAATATTATAAGTACTTTTGATTTTATATAAAAATAAGAAATAATAATTTAATAAGTCGATTTTTCATAACATCTCTTAGGATTTTCTTTGTGGCGCCCAGGGTGTCCGCGGACTGAATACCAAACAATCGAAATAGGACACATGTGTATGGATGTGTCCGTACATTTTCAGTTTCAAAAGGAATGTTTCTACCCCTACTCGCTTGTATATTCACAAGGGAGAAATTTTCTTAGCATTTTAGTTCGGCTTTCCATCACGTAGAAGCAGCCAATGTCCGAAATATCAGCCAATAATTATCAATAGCCCGATAATTTCAAGAAAAAAACTTGAACGTGAAAGCTTCGATAACAAAAAATTATAAACAGGAAAACGTAGCAAAAATAAATTAAATAAATTGGACGCTTTATCGCAATGGTGGTTGCAAGTGTTGTGTTACGACTTTCCCTCATCCCCGTGGACACGCGAATACATTCAAATCCTGTCAAAGCTCCGACATCACCCACTACAGCAAGCTACTACCCCATAAAGTCCCAAAGGTTCGATCTCACGGTATTCTTAATACTTGAATATAAATCGAACTCAAAATTATTGCACTGAATTCGAAAGTGAATAATAAAATAGAGTGAGTAATAAATTATGACGAAACACTCAAAAAGGAAATCGCAATTTTATTTCAGAAATTTTGAATTGGTAAATACATTACAAGGGTAACTTTTTAAAATGTGGAAGTCAATATTTGTGTCGATAACAAATGTACAGGGTGAAATGGCCTTCTTTTCAAATCGGCCACTTATTAAGATTGTTATTATTAAATATATTGTTGTGGAAAATACGCAATTACGCGAAATTCCAAAGTTATACTGTTTATCTGGAAATGATTAAAAATGCGCACGTTCATTTTATGAACCCCATATTTTTGAATTCATATCATACGCTTTATGTAAATGGGGCAACCCTTTTTTATTCAAAACAAGGGTTAGACCTGCCAATAAAAAACAACCCCTTGTAAATGAACGCCAATAGAGAAGGTGGTTACCTATTTTATATGTAAACTACCCTTATATGAATACCAAACACGCAAGATCAACCCACGAACAGCCCTTTACATCCGCGAGGTTTAAACTTCTCAGCCAATCGGTGTGGAGCTTTTCTCCCCTTTTAAAATGTAAATTAAATTCCCGTCTTGCTGTTTTCCATTTTCCCTTTGTAAAATGGTGGCAAATGTTAGAAAAGCAAAGAAAAGTCGACGGCTGACTGTGTCAAAAGACTGTTTAAAAAGGGAAAAGGAAATGAACGTAAAGTAAAAATAGAAAAAAGGAAAATTCAAAGGTCATGTTACATCATTATAGGTGAAGCGAGGTCAAAGTTGAAACCAATTACATCCCATTGTTGCCAACGGCAGGTCCGCTTACTGAATGTCCCTACACTACTCAGTTTAACTGAACGTCTACAGAAAGATTTCAATTTTCCGATATAGCATTCTACAATTTAAGTTCAAAATCGCTGACATTTTAAATACTCGGCAAGCAAAAGTAGTAAGTAATTTTTCTTTAACATGAGATTTTCCCGATAAACTTATTAACTATTAATATTTACTGGGAATTAAATTTATTTTTCAATTTTATCTTGAAAACCTTCGTTTATGCTGTGCGCGTTAAATTTGTGAAAAAACTAGGATAAATGATCCTGCGATGCTGACGAGTCTTGACACGGATCAAATGATGATTTATAAGCTTCCTTGTCAAGTCCTAACTGATACACTATGCTAAAGTACCAAGTAACCAAGGAATTCTAAATAAAAACTGCATTTTTATATCATAAATCATTTAATAATGCAGTCAAAAAGCGTCCAAACTATATCAGTCGCTTTTTAACGTTGAATTTTTTAAAGGAAAAACGAATCCCCCTAATGATAATCCATACAACGATTAACTTGAAAAATTTTGTTTTCAAACTGTTAGGTATATTAATTTTTTTTTTTAATTTTTGCGTGTTTGAAAAATATTAGTTGAAATTAATTTTGGAGAATGACGCCCATGCGAAGGGATGTGTAATTAGCCGAAGAGAAAGTTATTAAATATTGTGAATCAGACACAATGGCTATTTGCATGTCGGATTGAAGGGTGCGTACAAATTTGGGGATGCACAAGTGAGAGTTGTCACGCACAGGGTTTGATTGGGCTGCTGTCTGATCGATATTGAGAGATTCACCCCCCGTCTGGACCACCAGCTACTACTCTTTCTACATAAGTTGACGATTCTGCTTATACTGCACATAATCTAACGTAGAATTTTACCTATCAACAAATTTACATAAAATTTTATATTTCGCCATCGTTGGCGAATTTTTAAACAAAAATACATAAAAATAAAGATCTTAGAAAATCGACAAAGTTCATCCCCTTTCAACCATAAATAACATTACTTCAAAAAATCAAACAATATTTCATATTTATAAAGCGTTTCTAGATAAAATACAGTTTCGTCCATGAAACCCTAACAATTTAAAATATTGTATTGAACATAATATAGAACCGGAAATAGAAATGAGAAGCAAAAGTAGATAGAAACTCGTGATATATGTATTTTGCGTGGTCTAAACTGCGTTTTCCATGCGACATTTGCCCCATGGCGTTAGTAAACATCATCTATGGGAGGATTGAAAATAAGTCGTTATTATGTTTGTTTTTTTCTCTTCTTTTACATCATTCTTCTATTTTATTTCTTTCCGACCGTAACAACAAAATGATACAACCGAATGCTAATCTTGATGCAATTTAAATAATCAACGCGTTTAGAAAAATATAGTAGGTATATTGTTTATAAGGATCAAATGAAGAAACTTTCGTGGTGAGTCTGTGGAGTTAACAAACGAATTTACGATATTTTTAATTTTTCATCGGCAGTAAAGTAAAACAATCTAGTCTATCTATCAATCAAAGTCTATCTAAAAAAAATAGGTATACTCTTACATTTTTTAGTTTGACAATTAAAACATTAAAGCCCAGTTCTTCAGTTGCAGGTTAAACTAAAAAGTTTGGGTTAATCAATAAAATACGTTGAAAAGTTGTTTTTTATGCAATTTCATTAGTTAACCCAAACTTTTTAGTTTAACCTGCAACTGAAAGATTGTGCCTAAGGCCCAGTTTTTCAGTTGCAGGTTAAACCAAAAAATTTGGGTTAACCAATGAAATACGTTCAAAAGCCGTTTTTTATGCAATATCATTGGTTAACCCAACTTTTTTGGTTTAACCTGAAAGTGAAAAACTGGGCCTAAGTCATTTTTTTTAAGTTTGGAGAAAAATAAATTTATAAATACATTGTTCATGAAATGTAATAGATGATGTTCTATATGGACATTCCAATAATTCTAATATAAATAGTATCTACTTGTAATACCATAATAATTGGATTTTCGTACAACAAAAGTTAAGTTTCAAATGGATCTCCACTACTTATGTCCCACTACGTACATCGCATCGCTTTGAACACAGGTTAAAAATTTGATCTAATTGCATGGTTTCTGTTTTAAATGTTTTAATTATACGTAATCATGAAGTTCGCAAAAGCTTATAGTGATATTATGTTTTTGTTCAAAAAGGTTGTACAATAATTGTGCGATTTGTTATTTCTGGTGTTCTAAACATCGTTGCACTGCCCGTTGCAACTTTGGATACCTAGTACATTTTGGCGGAGCTTATTCCGTCTTTTCAAGTGAGTTACTAATCCATCTTAAAATTCTTTTCTAAATTAGAACTTGTTTGGAACTCTCGTCTTTAACTTTAATTTTATAGCAAGCCATCCTTCTGATTTTTTTCATTTGGATTTTTATTAATTTTGTTTACACTGGATTTCTCGTTGAACCACGACACTTGCTCACCTTCGGAGCATAACTGTTGAAAGGCAAGGTAATGATTATTTTCGTTAGCCAGTGCAATATTTAGTAGACATTTTCGATTTTCTGAATGACTATCACGAAGTGAATAGGAGAGAAAATTTAAGTATATTACAAGATCTGTAATAATAATATTGAATATTGTGTTAAATAAGTGCACTTTCGTTCGTGTTTATTTTAGCTTCAATTAGAACATAAGCTTTAATTTTAAAAAATTAGTCAGATATGTTAACCGTTATGTTTAAGAACTTCAGTTAAAAAAATTAACTGTGAATGAGGAATGTAAAAGTTATTAGTAAAGTAAAATGAAGTGATAAAATAGTGGTAAAAGAGTCGTGAACGGATAAACGAGAAAATTAAACTGCTAACTAATAGGCAAGTAAAACAAATTATACGTAGATAATAATTAAGTGATTGGGATATATTATTATGTATGTACATACCTAATTTTATATAGTAAGAAATAAATTCAAAAATTGAAAAATGGTTTTTCTAAATACCTCATTATTGAAATGCAATTTTATATTAAATTTAACTTTGCATCATCATTTGTTTTAGAGTAATGACGTCATCGACTTTTTTAAATGACAATCCTTGGAGCCAAAAGCAATTGAAATTGATTAGTAAACTTAGTTATTATGAAAACTTGATCTTATGTAAAAAGCTTGTGTTGAAAAATTACGAAAATTAAAGAATTTAGTAGTGAACAATACAAAATATATAGAAGATTAGCAGCCGTATGCATAGTCATACCCTTAAAATGCTCTTTACTAGCTACTAGTTAGTAGCAGTCTAGTAGCTACTAAAATATTGGTATGCATAGTTCTTTTAAAATGAACGTTAGTATCATTTTAGTTAGTATGATTTTATTGTATAATTTTCTAAATATTTATTTGGCAACTCTGTAAAATATCACCTGACAACCTAAAATTGACCATAATATAATGGCTAATACAATGTAACAGCTTTACCTGTTTCTAATCCTACTTATTGCGGTATTAAAGTAGCATCTAAATTTATTTTTCATATACCTGTGTACCTTATAAACTCGAAACTTAAATTTCGGGAGTTCCAGGTCGGCAATGATTGTTGAAATTATTTAATTGATCACAAATCGATTACAACCCGAGTTGTTCTTTTTTTTATTCTATATAATATTCGCGAAACTTTTCATTGCTTTCATGAATCAAAGGAATTTATATGATCTACATAATCATATAAAAATGTTTATAAAATTTTGCATTACTTTTAATTTTTAAATTGTTTTATTTTCAATGCAAAGCGAGCGTGACGAGTATTTAAAAAATTTTAATTTAATTTTCAACTTTAAGTTAAGTTTTTAATTACTTATTTTCTAATTATCTATGTTATAGAATTTACCATATTTAAAACAATAAATGAAATACGAAATTAAATTAAATTTTGACAAAATATAATAGAAAAAAGTGTATAAATTTGTTAAAAGTAAGCTTAAAATGGTCTTAAACATGCCCAAGACCCTCACTAAATTCTTAAAAGCCTACTAAGGATTTTAGTGATCCCACTAAGGATAGTATCCTTTTAACTCAACTATGCATACGGTTTTCTTGGTTACCTACTAACTAAGACACTAGTAGCGCTTTAGTAGCTACTTAGATGACTATGCATACGGCTGTAGGACTTTTGTAGTGGTAACTGGTCTTCGCGCGTAGATTTTTTTACATAAAGTTTCAAAATTTTAATGTTTTCGTTTAGACAAATTAAGGATCTCTCAAAATGAAGAGTAAAAATAGGAGGTTGCCAGTTAATAAAAAGTCCATGTATCAAAACTCAAAAACAGTAGTGTTAAAAAATTAAGTACCTATATTATACAAATTATTCAAAATATAATCGAAAAATATTTGTTATACCAGACGATAAACTGGAAATTATAGAAAACGATAAAAAAGCAAAAAATATAATTATTGTTTTTCTCGCATCGTAGTTAAATTTTATTGTTCTGTATAAAATTCAATTTTTTTTATAGCAGATATTAAAGACAAAGAATATAAGAGGTCCAATTACAAATTAAATTATTATTTGACAATTTCTATTTTAGAATAAATCAAAGAGATTTTTCAATTTCAATAGTAATTTCAGTAAAAATAAAACATTTACTTTATCTACCTTTGCTGTTAAAATGCTACTTATTTAGTTATACTTGCATTTAAAGTGCATTTTTGGATGAACAAACCGCACTTTAACATCTTCTTCTGTAAAAAAAAATCCAAATATAAAATAAATAATTTTCTAAAAGTTGTCGGTAAAAGTATTAAATTTAAATTTAAAAATGGGTTCGTTATATTTGATAATTGACAAGGCATGTTATCAACTTTTTCATCGTTTCTTGCATTATTTCCATTTTATGATATTTCAAAATATTTGTACTACTCTCACTTCTTAATCAAATCCCGATCTTTTAATTGTATTTTTAATTTTTCACTCAGCCTTTTTTATGATCTTCAAAATAAATTGCGCTGCATTTACATTTATTTTAAATAAAATAATAATTTAATTTATAATAGCAACATCAAATGGGGTAGGAGATTTTTTATTTTACTATTGGCAGATTTTTAATTCGTAATTTACACGCAGATTATTTCACTACGTATTCTGACTGTTTTATAAAACTACAACAATAAATGCCAAAGTTAGTTATAGTAAAATTACTGCGGTGTGCCCGCCGGCCCTAAAAGTCCCACCGTTTTAAACTTTTTGTTTAAAAGTTAAGCCGCAGACTTATTTTTATTAATGAAGAGTTTATTATCAAAGTAACTTAATATTTATGCAAATTTGGAACAAAAGCAAAAGAATTGGAACTGTTTCAAGAATATAAAATATTGGATTATTTTGAAGAAAAAACTTATTTGACCTATTCAAACGAAAACGTTTTACGATATAGTAAAGTTTTGACTAGTTTGATGACTTAGGTTGAACAAGCTTGTAACACTTAATCGTGATTGATATGAATGCTCAAAAAATTTGCTAGAAATTTTGAAACAAATTATGGCTAATTGTCGTTCCGTAAGATAAGAAAAGTGGGAAAAAGAAATAATTTTCGAAATTGAGAATATCATAAATTGCTCTTTACATTTATTTAAAAATATTGTTATGGAAGTTGAGTGTAATTTACAAAAACGTTTTTATTTATTAAGGAGTGTTGTAATTGTATTATTAGAGAAGCAGACATAGCACCTTGACGCAATTATAACAACACTCGAGTACAAAGTGATAATGGATATAGTGTCTGCAACAATATAATGTAGAACGTTCTTAATATCATCAGGGATTGCTAAGGTCTCGCTTTCTACGATCAATAACCATGCCAATCTCATTTCTCCACATTGTTAATAAAATATGTAAGTGTTGGCGTCATTCTTTGAGCAACCGTATCAAGATATTAAAAAATTCTTTCTCGCATGTCAAAATTATAAAAAAATCTAAAAGAAGAAAGAAAATAAAAATATCGCAACTCAGTAGCCAAGTGTATAGCTACGGCCAATTTTCAAATTCAATTTACGTGGAACAAAAGGTTTCCTTTTTCTCTTTTATCTTTTCTCTTATTTTTGCTGTTATAAAGTATTTTGTTAACAAAATTCCATCTATCGTAAACGAATTTGGATATTTAATGAACGTTTATTGTATTATGCAAGCAGCGAACTTTTAGATTGGAAAATATTGTTCATTATTTATAGTAAATAAGAGGTTTTTGTTGGCATCAAGAATGGTGCATGCAATGATGGATCTCTAAGCCACGAAAAGTATATTATTAATGATAGTCGAAGTTTTCCTGCATTCTGAGTGTCACGGAGATATAAAAACTTTTTAAAATAATGCGGTTGGTGTCCGGAAAAATGGCAGGCATTATCTCAGCTCGACGGGGGATTAGGATGAATCGGGAATGGGCATGCGTTGTATAAAAATGAACTCCAAATATATTTTCTTTTTTTTTTAACCGACCATATTCACGCCTACAATTTTTCTCCACGTTTTGCAATAGTTTCAGTATGTTTTCTGTAACCTAATACATAGTTTATTTTATGTTAGCGAAAGGGTCACGGTTGGCAAGCTCCGAAGCAATACACTAATGTATAGGAGGGATAAATGACACCTTTGCCTGTCACAAGCTGAATAAGTTGATGGATTATCTACTAGTATTTGCGACAACCCTTTTTCATTCGCGAACCACCTTTCAATCTTCTTCAAAAATTCGACTGCTATAAAGCAATCACACTTAAACTTCCGTCTTCCTTAAATATTCATAATCTCATTTTTTACCGAACCCTCCATGACATTTTATAATGCTAAAATTATTAAGGGATGCGCCCCAACAAATGTCAAAAATTGTTCGCGGTTTACACAAGATTTGATAGGGGATTTTACCGGCACCCTTGTAGGCGTAGTTTATTCATAAAATTGAGTCTATTTAAGAATTGCTTTAAAATATCGAATCGTAATGGTTTGTGAAGCAATCGAGGGGATTTGTAATCTTTCCCAATTTAAAAAATACGATTTATTTCTAATCAACTCGAAAAAATTTCGAAAACGATTTAGAAAATTCAGCAAAGGAATATTTTTATCCGCAAAAATAAAAGTAGTATTTGGACTTCTTGTACCAATGTTACGTCATGAAAAGAATGTCGGGTATTTCATTACAAGCTCTGATTCTAAGACTAGTGGTCCGTATTTCTATTGTCTCAAACTGCTGCATCTCCATTGTTATTATCTTTTGCTTGACCTGCCTTGATTAAATTGTATTATTATTTGAAATGAGACTTTTTATATTATACAAAGTTTCTTTACCGAATTCAAATTTTTAAATTAATAAAATCGCTTTTTAATTAATTAAAAAACAACTTCGCTTGTCGTCAATTACCTCTTTAATTAAAATATCATTTAATTGCACTTGTAGATAATTGATTATAAACATTAAGTCGAATAAAGACATTTATTTCTTCTCTGCATTTTAAATTGACAAGTATGGGATGTATCATATCTAACCCAGTTACATGTATCTATTCCTACAATTATTTACAAAAATAAATTAACCAGCACTTCGATCTACGTTTATTATAAAAACCTATTCTGTAATATCAACGTTTAGAAGAACAGAAATTGTATTTTGAAAGTGACGTACGGATATCAGAACACAAAAAGCTACCGTTCTCCGTTTTCGGTAGCACAGTTCTCCAGTCATAATGCTAATAAGTGCTTTTTTTAATATTTGTAAGATAAAAATACTCATTTTAATTAATGCACCCTATAGTTTTGACGAGACAAAAAAGATACAGCCTCAAATATCGCGAAAAACTTTCAAATCACTCTAATTTGTTTACTATTCGGTTATTTAAATATATATGAGCCAACTGATTTAGTAACCAGATTTTTTAAGAAACTAACCGACAATTGAAAGATAACAGGAAAATTACAATACTTTCCCTTATACATACGTATAATACGTATGGGGAAAGTAATAAATCTATGGGAGCTCATATTTATTCTTCAAAGAAATTACGTCAACAATTTGAATACCTAATACTACACTGTGATTTGTTGCCCTAACAAAGTTTTAATAGCTGCAACCTTAAAACAGAGTTTCTTAGCTGCTATATCGTCATGTTTCATTTTGCATTAGCATCTTTAGTTATAAATAATTTTTTTTAAAAACAGGGTTTAATTTAAAAACCTTAAAATAGATCATTTGTTTTAAGCATGTGAGATTTTTCTTTTAAATGAACATCCGTGATGATGAATAATTCGGTTTCATATTTATTAGATTAAATATTTAAGTAAACTTGGAAAGCACAGCTAAGGAAATTTTGAGTTGACTTTTCAACAAATTATGAGTATGAAAGATGTTTTTGGTCCAAGATCTTTGAATGAAAAGACAAATGCCAATATTTATCAATGAAGTCGATGAGAATTCAATCAGTTAAAATCTTTTCAAATAAAGTGTTTTTAAATCAACGAATGCAATGCGCGAATTTGCATTCCCACCAAAATTAAGTGGGAGAATTAAAAGTTTTCAAAGTTACAAAAATCAAATTGGTGAAATAATTCATTCTGGGCAAGGCCGTCATTTCGTCAAGTTCAAAAATTTAAACTTAAAAACTAAACTTCAGTGAGTTAAATAGCAGGACATTATTTATTTGCAATAATTCCTGGCGTTGCCGTTGGTATTGTATTTTTTATCAGTTTATACCAAAACATTTAAAATTATATTGTGAAAAGTTAATTTTTCAGCCATAGCTAAGAGTCTTCATTTGTATTTATTTATGTATCTCAACTACAACTCTTTAGGTAGATATTAGTTTTTTAACTTTGTTAATTTATCTTTGTTCTCTAGTGCTTAAGTTTTCAAATTACACGAAATTAGTAGTAGCATTACTTCTTGTTCGTTATATAGTATATACCTATATAATGTGTTTTATGTTAATTTTTTTGACTATACTTGGTAGTATTATTAAGAGAACATTTTCAATCTCAACAATTTTATACTTTCGTTACTGCGTTAAAGCAATTAATATTAATTTTGCAATGGTCAAATTGCACAGCAGCGCGAAAACATTTATTTTATATCCGTACTCTGTATCATACCTAAGTGAAATATTAAATAAAAGCTCCTTCAAATTTCAATTTCAATTTTTTAAATACCTACCTATCTAATTTTTATTCGATAGATCTAAATTTTAATTGATTTTGTAGTTTAGTCGAAGAAAAAACAGGCTGTAGAACTTGAGTGGAATGCTAATATCGCATTCGGACAACTGAGACACTCCGTCTATGGCACTCATGTTTTAATTTCGTCTTCGTGAGATATAAGCATCATGTTCAAACTCATTGTATAATATACTTTCCTCATTTGGCTGAGATAAAATCTGAGTATCATAAAAACCTGATTAATGATCATAATATGTTACGAAATAATAAGCTCTCGGGACTGATGAGTTAGATCTCCAAGCTAGCTAACACGTTTAATAACATCGACGATTAAACAAGTAACAATTTTAGTAACTTCCTAACTTATTTTTTTTTTTACATTGTAAAACATATAATTGATTTGATAAATTGATATAAGTATTATGTACATACTACATATTAGCTATGTGTGATACCCAATGATACTTATATAAACTTTAAAATAATAATTTAATTAACAAAAATAAAAAAATGAAGTTATTAATAAAAGCTTAGGATGTTTTTTTGAAATAGAAACGTCAATTCGCAGAGGGGTGTACCGAGTGCATTGAATCACGCAAACTACCCCTCAACAAAATAAGCATGCATGTTGGTCAAATTAATACCTACTTACCGTGTCTTAATTAAAATCGTACAAACAAGCAGTAAATTTCAAAATCGAATTTTAATTAAGAGTCAGTTGGTTGTAGGGGTGGTTTATAAATTCTACGTGCCACTATTAAAATTTATTTTTGTTATTTATAAAAGCATTTATAGCATATGGCTTATTCGGATTAATTTTATTGTTTTTCGGTTCTTAATTTAATTTGTTTTTTATGGGTTACTTTTGGGGTGGTTATGGTATTCGTTACGTCGAAGATGATCTTCCAATTTAGACAATAAAATAGATAATTTATGTATGCATCGAACGTTATCTACAGGTAAATCATTATGATTTCTTTTAAAATGGAAAAGACCTTATAGAGAAGTCAGCATAATGTGATGGCGCCGCAGATTGCAATCTTGTCGTGCTAAATGGAGTAATTTTTCAAAAAGAACTCGAGATAAGCTTAGCAGATGTTGCCCATTGTATTTTCAGTTAAAATTTATTTTAAGTACTTTAAAACAGTTATGTGATATTTTTATTAAATTTTTTCTAAATTATTGCCAAGAACGATCTTCCTCGGGATGTCGCGCGTTTTTTGCGAAATTGAAATATAATTCTATATTATCTGTGAGTGGTGGTGAAAGATAAAAAAATAATAAAAATAAAAACATGAGATGGACCTTAGCAGCCATTAGTGCATGTGTGATAGAAGTTAGGAAACGCGTATGCAGTCGTATAACAAGGGGATGTACTTATATTAAGACGGTATTACACGCATCAAAAAATATTCTTGCACAATTTTAACTTTTACCGGCTTAGATTTTTATTTTTTACTTTTAGAGAAACATTTCGATTGGAAAAATTTAAATTGATTTAAAACAAGCTTCGTCGGGTTTTTCCAAATTTTTCCCATTTGAAAGCTAGGTAGAGCTTATCTTTTGGTCATGCAAAAATTGGTATATTGTAATACGGCCTGGATCGCATTTCAAAGGCAATGTAGGGATGTATCCTCGGTTTACGCAAGCTGCCTTATCGCTCTCTGCCAGCTCTTCTGGGCCCAACTAGGCTCAATGCTTAGAGAGACCCTTATTCCAATCAGTTTGCATTATCCTACGCTGTACTCTCCTTGATAACAAATTTAGCCCATCCGAAGAAAGTAGCTCAGAAAATTAGTTGACGACTAAGTTTTCCAGTTTTTATTTACTTATTTTTTTGGAAACCGCCTGTTAACTTAACAATTTCCACATGATACTAATGACAAACAGGTTCGTTAGTCAATTATCTTGCTGACAAAGCGACCCGGACTCGAACTGAATACAAAAGAGCGTAAATAAAGTGAATTGATTAGGATTTAACAATTAAATTACGTGGTTGTTGTATTGCAAATACAAACTTTAATAATAAAACAAAAGAAACCGATATATAAATAGATTTCATATTTCGGAATGATGCAGGAGAGGATTTTTTGCAAGTTTAGATATGTTGAATGTGTGCCTTAAACAAAGAGTAGCAAACAAACGATCAGACTGATTTCGGAACGGTATGTCATTACAGGAATGCAATAGCAAATCAAGATTGGATTTCAACCCCAGTAAGGGGTCACACGAGCTAGTCTAATCTCGACCTCGCCACTCGACCGCTGGACAATTCAGGAAGGGCACAATGACGTGTCGAATCAAAGCCGGCATCCAATTCGACAAATTGAAAAATACTCATTAGTTGGATGTTTCGCACTTTTATATTGTACCTTGCTTCGTAAAGAACGGAAATTAAAAGAAAAAGAATGTCCCTGTCTTGATACCTATTAAGTTTATCAAAATAAAACTTTTTCTATTAACTATTAATTAAATATCGATTTTAAAAATAATACTTAACACAACGACTGAAACAGCTAAATTTTTATTGCATCTATCAAAAGTTATGTGATTATCAGAAAAAGCAGAAAAAAATTGGATATTTGCTTTTCGTTTGATCTTGGTTATATTCGAATTTTAGGGAGCGAATCGCCCTTGGTTATAAATATTGGAGTCCAATAAAAGTTGTTACTTGAGATTCTCTTTAGACGACATCAAAGGTTCGAAACCAATTTGGATGCTCAACAAAACTTACGGCTATAAAAAAATGTTTATACCAAATCCGAAAATTTGCATTAACGAAGGGTCGGCGGAACGCATGGTAAACAAATTTCTTTCTAATTTGTTTCAAGTTGTTTTATAATTTAGGAAAAGGTTTTACGTCCAAAGAAAGTATTTCAAATAAAACGAGTGTATTTACAAAATCGAATATCGTCGGGGTATTTACCCTGCTATTGAATTATCCTAGAAGCTTTAGGGTGAATTTAAGTAATTCGCATAAAAACCAAAATAACACAATAAATTGTAATTACTTAGGCTTTTTATAAATTTTACAAACAGCAAATTTTAGAATTTCATATATAACAAAATAACAAAAAGAAAATGTAAGCAGCTTTCGCCTTTTTCCTTTTTTGCACGACTGTAACATTTTACGAATCCCACATACGCAAGCTGAATAACATCAAAATTCGCAACTTCTCGCCTGCTTTTTCTTCTATTCAATACGGAAATTCTATACAAAAGATTTTCTTACTCCCTATTTCATCAAATATCTACGCCTGTTTCACTTGTATGCATTTCGTTCACGACTTACCCACTCTACAACTTTTCCCCTATTTTTTTTCCGAAATTTCCATACCAGACTTAACAATAACATCAAAGCTTTTATGTTAATCTCACCGACACTGCTGGCATACTAATTTGTCGTTTGAAATTCTGCACTATTCCGGCGAATAAAATTTTTTAATTTTATTGGAATGGAAAATGTGTTTGTTATTTCTAACGTTCAAATGTAAAGCTCTCGAAATTTTCATGCGGAAGCTGTTTATCTGAATCTTTTTCACATAACGACAAATTTATGAACTGATATCACACATTGCAAGATTCCATCATGGTAAAATTTAAAACGAAAGAAGAATAAATAGCACTTATTAGGTGCATAACGGGAGATTTATTCAAATTTTGTACTTGGAAAGCTCGAAAAGCTGCTTTATTTCGGATTTACTTTAAGTAATGTGAATTTGTTAGAAATAAATAACAAAATTACAAAATTAAATGTCTAATTGAACTTGATAAACTGTTAAAAACTTAAAAAGCTTTGAAAGCTCGAAAAGCCCGATGTAATACCAAAAATAGTGAACTTGTGATCAAATACGTTGTACGTCCAATAAATCGTATCTAAAAGTGTAAAAGATGAAAAAGAGGTATTGGTAAACGGCAGTAAAAACATTTTAACTCTTTAGGAGGGTGTGAGGGCGCATTGAACGTACAGAGAAGCGCGATGAATGCCAGCACATCGTAACTCAAAGCAATACACGGGGCGTGGCACGCTAATCGATGCGATATTGCGCTATCGATTACTTACTTTTCCTATCCTTTTAACACTCTTCCAATAATAAAATTTGGCTATTTGTAAATTTTCCAAACTTCTTTCAAAATTCTTCCCCTCCAATTAATTATGCTTTACTTTCCCAAAAGTACATAATTTTTGCATTTTGCTTAGCTTCTGTTTTATTTTATTTTCATTGTTTTATTATTTTAATTTCCTAAAACTGTTTCGCCAAAAGATATTTTATTTTCTTGCAAAAGAAGGACCATATATCCCGATAGTTGTAGCCACCTGCGTCGTAGTATAATAATCATGTCACATAAAAGAGAAAAAGATATCGAAAGTGCGTCATCCTTCGGATTCCCGCGAAACCCATAGAGGCTGTCGCATTAAAATGTCTTCACTGACCACCGAAATCTATTGGGGTGGAAGTTTGATGGCGTTAAATTCACTTCTACAAAAGTACCTCTCATAAAGTTGCAAAAATGGTTGCACTTTTATTTTTATGTCGCATAAAAATTTTGTGCTCTTGCTGAAATTATGTAACGGAAACAAATTTGAATAATTTCAATTTTACGGACTTACGAGGACACTTTAATAAATTTTCCGACAATATACTCAATGCACTCTCAGTGGCTATCATTTGAATATAAATTTTAACATTTTCGATTATTGTTTTTATTATATTTATCTTTAAACTGTAATTTGCTACTTTATATTGAAGAGTCGTGATGAAACTTTTAAACCACACAATGGCACTATACCGCACTTGTTAGTTTTTGGCAAATAAAAGTTTCATCCTAGGATAATAGTGATAGTAACTGTAATATACCGTAGCCGACATAAAACTAGAAAGTTATTTTCTTTAACTTTAATGAAACTACTATAATACTACGGTAATATTGGAAATTGAGGAACTATCTATCCATAATTGATTTGTTTTCCAATAGGTACCTAGTTGTTAAGGCATGTGCAGTTCAAATGCTTTCAATAATGCCTTATTATCAGTGTCGTAACCATAAAGCGATTGAGGGGAGTTCTCAATCCCTACTTAAAAAAATCCAGTCTTTGGGGCAATCCACTAACAATTTACAACATCGTAGAATTAAACTTTAATGCACCAGTTAACACAAATTGATTTTATTGTTCTAACTCCTATAATGCAGCTTTTACATATTAATGAAGCTTTCAAAGTATTTTTCCAAAAAAAAATCAAACTATAATTAACACTTAATTGATTTACTTAATCTGATTTACGTCAGATATCAATGGCAGATAAATGCGTATGAGTTCATTATCAATATTGAAATATTCAATGTTGGTATCGTCTCATATTCTGGAATTTAAATAACATGAATATAGTAATACAATCGTTTTTAAAGTAGGTTTTGAAAATCCACGACTCTCGCTTACTGCCTGAATATATCCACGAAGAGAGCGGCAGGGGAATTAACCTTTTGTAAACATAGATGCGGCGACGAGAATTTAAAACGATTTCAAGCTTCATAATCGACTCGTACACTTATTCAGAAGTTCCAATTTCTAAGTTCAGCATTTTCTAAATGCATCTTCTGATGCAAATAGGTTACAAAAAATAAAATAATTAATAAAGTACAAATTATTCTAATACAGTAGAGTCTCGCTTATATTAACTCCCATTTATATGGATCTCCCAGTTATATGTACAATGAAATTTTTGTATGGGAACTCTATTATATGTACATTAAAAAAAATAGAAAAACTCGATTATATGTTCTGTAAAAATTCAATGTTTTCGCAGTTTTACTGTTACATTTGCAGTTGTGCAAAATATATATTATAACTTATTATTCATATTACTTGCATATTATTTGATGTAATTTTAAAAATACCCATCAATCTTCTCTCAAACATTGTTTCGCGTAGTGGAATTTATGCGGCATTGAACCTACACTACATATTTAATGAAACATGGCACATTTAGAATAAAAGGCAGAAATATTGTCTACAATAATTGATTCCAGTCGTTCTTCTTACTATACATTTCCTATTTCTTTGCACCGTTTCCGAGATGCACTGATTTTAAATAGACTGTAAAAATGTTAATAAAACTAACAAAACTTTATTGTGATTTTAATAAAATACAGAGATTTTTTAAGTCACTGTATCTCGCAAAGAGTGCGACAAAATAGAAAAATGCATATAAACGAAATTCGAAAAAAACGAAAAAAAAATAAAGGGGCAAGGGAATAAAAGTTTTAAACAAAAAATGAATTTCCGTAACAGAAATAATTGTGTGAGAAAAAAGTCGTCGAAACGCACAAATTACATTGCTAAAGTAGGTACATAGCAATATTATTATATTTATTATAATATTATCATCATATTTATTTAAATTTAAGCAGTGCACAGAGAAACATTTTTATTAGTTGAAAGTCATTTTTTTTCTATAGTTCAAATGTAATTTGATGATTTCTATTAATAATATTGTAAATATAATTTAAGCATAACTAGTATGTAACATGATGTGTATTAATATATGATACAAACGAGCATTTTTAATATAAAAGATGATATCCCAGTTATATGTAAATCTCGATTATAAGGACAGGGCTTGCAAACAATAGTTCATATAAGCGAGACTCTACTGTATATCAAAACTAAAATGTAACATACAAGATTGGCTGCTTCTTAGCACGCGATGTTTGAATAAGCATTGCAGTTCTCCGCCTGAAATTGTTTATTCTGATTTTCTTCATTTCATTTTAACAAACTATTTTCTCCTTCCCGAGATCCTACCTGCACTTTCTTTATTTTGTATTAATATAGTCTAATTTTATCGTAAAATATACATTGGTAGACTCATCAAAAATTAACACTGAAAAGAATCGTGTTCTTTTTTATAAGAAAATAATGACTTTTTTACTTTAAGGCCAAACTTCAAAATATAATTTTCTTTATTACATAGAAGGATACGGGTACATTTCGGCGTAGCCATTTCTACATCGCCGTTTTTGTGTCGATCTTTCGATACAAGCCCAGTTCGGCGCAGACCCTATTCGGTGCGAGTAAAGTTGGCAAATCCTATACGCAGTTTTTTTTCGAAATTATATCGTTCTTTCCAAGCTTAGCAGCTTTTGCTGCTCTAAAACCGTGTTCATCTAACGTCTAACCTATGATAAGTTTCGCTGGGATCGACATCTACTTATACTTATAGCTATACGATTTTCTTACTTACAACAAAGTATTATGTAAGGCACTCTCGAAGCTTTAAAGCTTCAAAAAAAATTTTAAATTTAAATTTAACTTGCAAGAGCGCTTCTTTTTTCTAAAGCCGCTGTATGCTTCTGCAATGTTTCAATTTTCTTTTCCATTAACGAAATTCTGTTTTTTCTTCAGTCTTCGAGCTCTCTGAGATGAAGATTCATTTTTACTACATTTTCCCATAATAAATTTCCTGATACCTATAAGAAATGTATCATCACCAACTCGACACTTGCTTGAATTCGTAGTGTATCATAGGATCGGTTCCATTTGCATACAAATGTGTTGATTTCGCAGCCGATGGTTGGATCGGTTCCAAAATTTGATAGACTACAATACCTCAAGCTATAAGTTGATGTTTAAAATTTCAGCTTGATTAGATAATTACGTGTTGTATAAAAAATAACGATATATCATCTCCTTGTATAGAAAATCTTCTTCATCGCGAGAAGTCGCGGTAAAACCTAGAGAAAAGTTGAATCGAAGCCGCAGAATCTATTCCAGGAACCAAATTCATTTGTTATTAGACAATGAAACTTCAGTTCAAAACATATATTATACGTAATCGGCCTGCACCGAATTAGATTTACGTCAAAACGGCCTGCGGTTCCGAATTACGCCATTTCCGATATCACTATCAAGTCATCACATTGAATCATTCTTCATGGAACTGCCTGAAAATTTTCTAAAAGGTCGCGTTTTGAAAATAAGATCTCGGTTTTAGGGAAGAATAATTTATCTACTGCCATTTGTCGTGAGTGAGCTGAAATTTCCCAACTTAACATCTCCAAGTATTTATTTACAAGGCTTTCCTAATTGGCGCATTTACTAAATAAAATTTGGTGAATCAGTATTCAACGCAATAAAATAGCGGTAGACGATAGCGAAAAGGTAATTAAAATAAAGCCGTGCCTGCGGCTGACGTTTGCCGCTCCATAGGAAATGGACCTTCACATACAATAACAATAAAATAATTATTACTGAAAAATTCTGAAAAGATTCCTAAAATTGGCTAAACTAGAGCAACAGAGCCATCATCTAACGAAAACTCGAGGTCTCTAGGTGCCCTAATAGCCAAGATCTCGATCGGACGGACACACAGATATACGGACGAAGAAAAATTGATCATATATAAAAGTGCTACCACCCTTGGTGGATTGGGATAAAAATATATGTACAGTAAAATATACGATAAGATTTAAATTAAATTAAAAATTATTATGCACGTTAAGCACAAGCAAGCACCAACGAATATTCCGGAGAACAGCATACAATGAGATCTGCGTTTTAAGCAAAATTAAAAAAGTATTCCTTATGATGTAATTTACGATGTTCATGAAATTTACTAAAATTGTGTTGTTTATGTTATTAGCAAAGAGGCGGGAAATGGTGGGCACGATTTTAAGTAATTTTACGTATCTAAAACAATCAACAGAAAATTAGATGAAGAAATGCAGTAAAATTTCGCAAGATTATGTTCAACTAAGGCCACGTAAAGTCATTACGTAATTTATTACAGTAATTTTTTTTTACTTTATTTATGCAGTAGTAATGTAGGCAGCATCATTCTCTGCGTACTATGTATTACTTACTCCTTTTCTCATCTTCAGAAGACATTTGTTGTAATATTGTGCAAAACGATATTTCCCTTCTATATGTTTCTTTATTAACAACATTAAAGTATTTGAACGTTTTTGTATTGACAATGTTTTGGGGGGTAGTTTTATTTTATTACTAGTGTTGAAGTCCTCAAATTATCACTAGCTTTACTTAAATGTAATGTGAGTTTTATATTATGTTTATTTCTTGACTAATAAATTTAATAATCATTGACAACCCCCCATCTGTTTTCTGTTTATATTAATATGTAAAAGCGACTATTCAATCCTTATTATTTATATTTATTTGATAATTTTTACTGGCCCCTGCCAAAATATCTTAATTTTCATATTGAACTGAAATAAAATCAGAGTGCTACTAAAACCTTATTATTTTGTGATCACACTCTCAAGAACTGTTCAGCTACTTCTTAAAATCTAGCTAACACATGTAATTACAAATATCTACTTCTTCAAAATAAATCTACAATATTCATCGAGATTTGCCCGGACGTCCTCAGATGTCCCTTCACTTTGTAGATTTCTCCGGCGATTCTTCCCTCGCACTATTTTTATTTGCGAGGTTGTATTATTACCAGTTAACGACTTTAAATACCATTCAATAAAAATTATAGTAACTTTTCAAATAGAAAAGTTGGCCGACATGAACCAAATTCTATAAATCCAAGAAACATGTTTAAGTATCTGCTTCTAACTTTTTCTGTGAGTAAAATTGCAGATAATATGTTGTTCTTGAAATGCATAAACTTAGGAGCTTTTAGCTTTTAAAAGAGAACCAATTACTTTAATAAAAAAAAATATTAATAAAAAAATTAATAAAAAATACAGTTAACTTTTTTTATATTTACCTATTGTAATTTGTCGGTTTGGTATGAAAATGTTCAAACTGCAAACTATACGGCGCGGCGCTAAAGTACTTTAATGCCGCCTGTTGCCAGCACTAAAGTAAAACAATTGCTTTAAAAAGTGAGCTTCAAGTTCAATAATTAAATGACATGAACTGAAGTGTTTATATCGTTTTACGGGAACACTTTCATAGGTCGTTTTCAATTTCTTTTTGATCGCTTCTGAAACAATATCAATTTTATCAGACGTTGATCGTTCGTTGAACTGATTGAGATATACGTTAATAAAAAATATATATATAACTACTTTTGTCCCAGTGTTGAAGAGAACTAACAGCCATAAAAATCAACGTAAGAGTTTTTTATGAAAATTAAATATTTTTAAACTAAGAAAAATAATCATTTAGATAATATTTGCGTTACGTTCTCTATCTCTCTTTCCGATCAATAAATTAACGAATAATATACTCTACCATTCATTAGAAATACCTATTGATTAAATATTAAAAGTTTAAAACAAACAAACGTAAAGAACCAAGCGCGGATACAAGGGGGGGTATTGGAGGTAACTACCCCCCCCCCCCATGAATCTCCGAAAACAATCGGTTAAGATGAAATTGAAAAGAGAATTACCTTTTTTTTTGCTTTTTCACAACATTTTCCAAGATATACCCCTCCCATGGTTATTGGCTGGATCCGCTCTTGTAAAGAACATTAAAACATAAGCTCCGTAAAGCTAAGTGATTGTTCATAATGAACGTAAGACATAAGAAATACATAAGACATAAGAAATTACTCCAGCATTATTCAATTCTCGATTAAGCTTTTATTTGTATTTCTTATTTCTGATTTAGTACTTCTTATGTCTAACGCTCATTGTGAAAAAAGTACTAAGTCTATGCCTTTTAACAATAACTATAATAATACTGATTATAACAATAACCAATATCTCATTTCGTTTTCATTTTATACAAATCCTGCCACTTGGAAACAGTCAGTATACAGTACTTAAATAAATTCTAAACTTTACAGCACTTTCTTTATACTCCCAAACAGCACTTCCATAATACTATTGCAGCTCCCCGACTAGTAGAATTAATATAATAAAGTTAAATCGGAATTAAGGTTTGCAATCTGGCAATCAATTTAAATTTTGATAATTTAGGGGAAAGAACTTCAAATAGTAAACAAAAATCTCGTTAGTCCATTCACGACTGGAACTTATTTTTATAAAAAAAATGCGCATCAAACTTATAACAGCCAACACCCATCCTTTAGGGCTGAGTGTTAAAAATATTAAGCAGTATTTGCTTAACAATAAAAGTGCATGCTTGTTTTGTACATTGAAGCAATGATAATAAATTTAAATAACGTAATTTTGTGTTTGCAAAACGATAGCACTTTGAAAAAGGTTGTAATAAAAATCGATTTGCCTTTAATAATATGGAATATTCGAAGAGGGCGACGATGAGCAACCCAACCTCATACAGTATTCAACACGAACGATACCCGCGCTTTAATGTGCCCCTATCCATTCGATCGAGAATATGTATGGGGCCAACTAACCGCACCGAACTACCCCTGTAAGTTACATATATTAGAAAACTAAAGTTAGATAAGAAAATTTTTCCTACCTAAGGAAATGTATTTCTGAAATTTCTATATTTGCTTTGCTTCCATATCTTGTGTGATTCTAGTATGCGGAATATGATATCGACCAGTAATGGACAAATATCGCATAAGTAGAGGGAAATTCTATCTGAAAGCAAGGAAAAGGAAATGAGCTCATCGTTACAGCTTTGTATGACAGGAGGTGACATCCCGGAACTGAAGGGTAGAAAGACGTGGGTTAAGAAATATCGACAGTACTCAAATCGGTAAGTGCAAAACATTTAAACAACTTTCTTATTGTATGAATGTACAAAACGTCGAACGTAAATCCAATATATCTGAGGAAATAAATACATACTAAAGACCGAACAATATAAAATAACCCCGGGCAACCAAAACTTAGGGATGATTTTTATGTCGCAATTTTCCAGCCCTCCGCTATCCCTGTAATCTTAAAAGAAGATGACGGAGGTCGCAGGTTAAGTTAGCTCTCACCAAAACAGAGGATCCCTTATTGGTGGTCATTAATCATAAAAACGGCTACACAAAAATGCAACACGACGTGTATATCTACATTAGTAAAATACTTTTCTTTCGAAAAAATATAGATTAGAAATTCGCAATCCACCGATTAAAACACCGACGAATATAAATTACTGACTTGTGAAATTAATTAAAAATTTAATTTTATTGTTTACTTTGCTTGTTAATTTTTACATTTTAATTTAATAAACACCAAAGATTATAAGACCTAAACTTTTAAGTAAGATAATACTTACATCTTTACACATGAAAGATAACATTTTTAAACATTTACTTAAAACATTTTTTGCTTCTCGTCAAACACAAATATCGGATCAGGACATTTAAAATAACATTTTCCCGTTTTCCTTTCGTTATTGGCAGGACGAAAAAGGAACCATTCTCTAGGGATATAAGTTTGACGCGTTGCTAAGACCCTTGGATTTTTAGGATATAAAAAAGCTGCTGCATGCAAAAGCAAACAACCACTGAAAAGGTTTCCAAGAATTGTAATAATTGTAATAATATTTGTCGATACATTTTAGTTAATGTCTTTGGGGTTAGTTTTCCTAAATAATTTAATATATTTTGAATTAATAAAATAATTTTTATTAACCGACTAAATGAATTTTATGTAAATTTTTAATATTAAAAGACCACATAAAAAATGATTGTATTTAAATTTTATATTTAATTACAGTAATTAAATTACAATTAATTTTAATTGCATTATAGCTTTTATACGCAAATTCTGCAAAAAATTACCACCAGCTTCACAGTGGGTGGATAATATAATTAAGTGGCTAAATAAGTGCAGAAAGGTATTAGCATTTTGACCAAAATTGAGAAATACATGGTGTTTTAGTTTTGCCGTAGCCCCATCGTTTGGTACAGAAATGAAAGTTGTGAATTAAGTCTTATCAAATTTGAAATAGAAACTAGTAAAAATACACCCTACAATTAAATAACATAGTAACTTGAATTAATAAATGGTGTTTTGATATTATTCCTCTAAAAAATTATAGTGGTTACTAGGTTCGAGTTACTAGGTTCGAGTTACTAGGTTTTTCAATTGTAGATAGAAATGCCTTTTTGTTCATAAGCGTGGGCTATCTTCAGTAAGTTATCTGTGTTAACACTCTCATTTCTTCAGACATTATATTGCTGAACGAAATATATTGTCATGGATTTTTCTTGTGTATAATTGTTTTAATTTTTTTAATGTGTGTAGAAAATTTGTAAAAAAAATATATACCGCAATGTGTAGATCAGTACACCACCATCAAAATATCTAAATATTTTCTACATAAACTAAACTAAAATACAGCCAATTCAACCCTGGTTTCAAAGATGCTAGATAAATGAATGGGAAATGCAGGTTTCTATTTTATGCAACGCAATTTACATACTCATGCCCCTTTGTCCGAGTTCTTTTAAAGAAAATTTCGCAAAGTAGTTGTAGCTCTTAAGATCTTAATATCTACAACCGCAGCAGAGAATTACGATTTTCTCTATAAGATGAAGAGGAGCTTATTGTACCAGTACTATTATGTTCTTGATACTAACCTCCAAAGAGCTCGTGCATCTCTCAAAACTCAAAAAGAGGGAATATTTAACATTTAATTAAAACAAAAATCAATTTTGTTCAAACAAAATCTTGAATTGCTCGAAAAATAAAATAATGGATTAAGATTATTCTGTAATATGGATTTATGATATAATCCATATATAATGGATTACGACAATTGAAAAACTAAAATTCTGAGTGGCTAACATTAAACGGAACCAAAAACATTAAAAGAAATAGTTCTTACTTGCCTAAGCACTGACTAGACAGAAACAACTTATTTTATACCTAATATAAATATATTTCGAGCTTATCAGATACAACTAGTAGACATTTAATACCTAGAAGATGTATCGAAAATGTATCGGCGTCCTCCTTGGTTTATATTTACCTGCCTTAAATATTAATAGTTTCCCTACATCCCCAGTAACTTAAATAACTATTAGTACAATATGCTTCGAAAGTTAGGAAGATTGGGAAAAATTTCTAGTAATCTGAGTTCAAATGTAAATAAATGCAAAATAACTTTGTTTATATAAGTCTCTACGTAGATGGAAAAAAAATAAATGACCTAGACAGATAATGGAATGAGTACCAGCATAGAATATGAAGGTCGAGGAGGACTTGGAGAAAAACTATGGAAAGAGCCATAAAGATAAAATGCATGCTTCTCACATTGTGTACTATTTTAGTACATAAAATGCTATTTACCAAGTCTGCACTCGTCACTGAAATGCTTAGCTATGGCGCTGCAATCTGAGTGATACTGAAGAGGCTACGTCGAAAGTGGGGTGGGCGGCCGCCCCAGTAAATTTTAGTTTAAATTACAAAAATCACAATTTTACAAGAGCCAAAGAATAGCAACATATTTGGTTTACAAATAAAAGTATTGATTTAAAACTTACACCATCAATTTTAAAATATTTAAGTAATATTTTATATACTTTTAAGTGCTTTTACATTGCTTGCGATAATAACCGTGTGAAGTATAGAAATATTTTATTTATTCTAAATTTTAGTTTGTTCATCTGAGTATTGAAAAATTTATTATATGTTATTAAACAATATTATATTGCTGTATTTTCTTAAATTATGTCGATCTTAGTCGGATGAAATGTAGAAAGGTATATATTTTGGAAGGCGATTCTATAGCTTAAATTTGAATTAATATTTTCGCTCCTAAGCATTTAAAAGATTGACAATGAGGAGATGAAGGTTAAAAGATAAAAATAATAAATTTTGAAAGTTGGCAGCTAGGGCTTCATAAGAGCTGCTATGTAGAACGGTGCTCTATGCTATAATCGAGAATTGAGTTTAATAATCTAGTTTTACTGATCTATTTGACCATTATTACGTCAAATCAATAGGAAAAGAATCTACTTCGAAAACTAACAACTGTTGCCTTTTTAGCAAAACTTGAAAAAAAACAGTGCAAGATATCAAAACTGTTCCAAAAATCCTATAGGATTATATATTAATATAATATAGGAACTATAGTTAGGGTGACCATATGTACTTATTTTAGTAGGACAGTACTTTCTTTTTAATGATGTCCTAGTGTCCTTCAAAGGTTTATAAAGTACACCTAAATGTACTTTTTTCCTAAGATGCAAAAAGTCGAAAAGTAAACAACTTGATACCTCAGTTTCAAAGTGTAACAAGTCCGAAATTGGTGAAAATGAGATAAGTATGGGAAATTTCACAAACAACAGTTTTCCAACAATTAGGAAAATTATGGTCAAGAACTACATAGTCTTTGTTTGATATACTCTTTGGATTATCAAATCTGTAAACAAACAAAAACTATTTTAATTTTAACGAAATAGTAAAATGTAAAAGCTGAGTTATCTCAAAACTAACTCTTTTTGAGTTGTTACACTTTGAAACTGAGGTATCGAACAGCATTTTATTTTATATTTAAATAAAAATTAAAGTTCGAACGAAACAAAATTAAATTATTCAACTGTTTTAACGGCATTGCTTCCAAAGTGCCTTGTGACCAATAGTTTTTAAACTTTTCTTCAAACCTCGTTGACCTTGAAATGTCGTAAATTTTCGCCTGCGGCGCATTGGAGAATTCAAATCCACTATAATACATTATTGTACTCTTTTTTGTTCCGAAAATTATGGTCACCCTAACTATAGTTCACTGTAAAACACACGTACATTTTCAAAATCTTTTAACATTTTCAAGCAATTTGAGATTCGAGATTTCGGTTTTTTTTATGTAAATACCCCATAAATGAAGTTATAAAAACATTTCTACTCTTTAATTTTTCTAGAATTAGGACATAATAAGTCAAGCTCGCCCTTACTTTTGGCAAAGATTACAAGATCTTCTATAGTTCGTTTTGCAACTTTGTTGCACAGTTTTATAGATATGAACAAGTTCTAGGTAGCTTCTTTCTCATGGAATGATCTTTTTGAGTATAGATTAAGCTTGAGGTTGAGATGAGCTTTTTGAGGTCTGATATTATAGTTTCATAATAGTAAAATATAATTTTCTAATCAAGATTGGAAATAAATTTAAATAAAAATTGAAATTCTTCGCAAATCTGCTATCAAAACATAAGAGAATTTAAAAATCAAACTAGTAAAAATTTAAAATGTAGTTTTCATTATTTAAATGTTAAAATATTTTGGAAAAAGCCAGCATAAAATAGTAAGCCAAATTAGAAATACTCACCAACTAAAAATGAATAAAATCCCTTAGCAGTGAATATTCACAAATTTTCTCAATAAACCACTTCCAGAAACTTATAAACGTGGAAGCTCAAAGTAGCTAAAAATATTTATCATAATTTAGAATTAACTTCCAGAAAATCAAGAAAAATTATAAATTTAAGTTTTAAAATTTGATCAAACTTCATATTTAAGAAATAATATCCTAAGTAATTTAAGAAAAATCTATCGGCAAACTCAAGAACAGCTTCCAATCTCATCACTTGAAAGGTTTTTGGCAGACTACCCACTGATAAAACATTCAGACTCTAAAAAAGGGGTGGAGAGTATGTAAACCTCGTTCGATAGCCTTCGAAAGACAACTAAACTAGCAAATTCTCTATCGAAGGCACTACGTAGTGGGGATTTCAGGCCTCGACTAACGTTTTATTCATCGAAAGCTCTTGCGCAGTGATTCAACCCTATTTTTTACATTATTTAACATACGAACCCTTTTTTAACTTTGGGGTTCAACCCTTTTTATGGCACCCTTGTGTGTTACTCTTTAAAACTAAGCTAACACTGACTTTTCGAAGCTGTGATTGGGCTACGACTGATGATGGAAAAGTAGGGCCACTTTTTTATGCTTTATTTTATAACATATTTCACCCTCTCAAACTATGTACTTGATTATGTATGTCTAATTTGATTACATCTTCAAAACTTTTTCATTTTATCGTAAGACGATTTTCTGGCAATCGGTTGAACTAAAATATTAAAGAGAAAGTAAAAGTTTAAGAGTAAATTGTTATAAACTATCAAAGCAACAATAAACTAAATAATTTGCAACAAATACACTGATAAATTAACTCCAGAAAAAAATTTCTTGGCAAAATCTTAAGATGTAGGATCGAACTGTTTGTTGTACTAACCTTTTTTTAACGAACAAATTTGTTATGTAATGTGCGATCAACAATGTGCGAACGAACATTAAAATTATAAAAGGGTTGTTTACCCTTTTTTAAACAGATGTTAAATATTGCAAAAGGGTGAAGAAGTGTCACAAAGGGTTGTGATTTTTTAGGGTTAAAACGTGCCTGACACGTGATGTTCTATAAGTGTTTTCTTTAGTAGTTAACTTTTACGAATAATTGTTGTAAAATTGTTAAAAATTACCTAATTGATTGTTTACAATACACAAATTTCAAAGCACTTCTTGAAAATGTCATGGTATGGTATCGTTGCGCCATCTGTACTTTGTAGTACGTAGCGAGTGAAGAGCATAGATTTTGAATTTATATACCGAGTTGGTTCAAAATAATATCACAAATATAATTATGCATTTTTTTTGTTAATTAAAAACTAGTACGTAATTTCATTTGACTTTCAAAGGAAGTTATTATTATAGCTAGCTTAATTATTACAAAAAAGGGTTTTATATTTTTGGCGACAGCTGTTTCAATACAATATTTTTGTTGAAAAATTGCAAATAATTTAATGCTTAATGAGTGGTATATAATTTAAAAATTTGTTACAAACAGTTAACTTAAAATATTACATAAACTCGACAATAGCCAGCAAGTGCAGCGAGGCGCGGCCATCAAGAGAGGTAATGTACCAGAAACCGCCGTAGGGTGCTATGATTTTTAATGTCTTATATGATTCTGCTGGCTTTGAAAACCACGGGGGTTTGCAAAATCTAAAACGCCCTCGAACAAATTTCGTCTCTGTAATCATCTATGATGTTTATTGTGTTGTTAAAAACTTTTTATTTCCAGAAAACAATAATGAATACAGATTTATGTTTCTCTGTTTTTCACTCTACATTTTATTATTAACGATGTACAAGAAGAGCGGGAAGTCCCGAATAAACTTTTTTTTCGATTAGCAACATTTTGTAATCCATCTGCTTGCTTTCTTCTTCAGAATGTCGGTATATTTTGCTTAACTCCGCAATATGCGAAGTAGGAGAAGAAATCTCAATAAAAATGCGGAAAGAATTTCCATTGAATTCAAATTACACATTTTAATGCTGATTTTTATGTGGAAAAATCATCATGTATACACATAAACCATTAGAAGTTCCATGTTTTGCCTGCCTGTTTACTTTTATAGGTCGGGTGGACCTGAACTACCGTCCGATCTCCATTACCATATTGAATAATTCATGGAGAAAGCAATAATCTGTCATGATTTGAAATTCAGATAACTACAAGATTCGAAAAGCTAAATAATTTTTATTTTTAATAATAGTAATGTAAAATGCAAGTTATTGCGGAGCTTTCCTTCCAAATCAAACAATGCCAAAATGTAATAAGCGCCCATCAACTTCATTATTAGCGAAAGAAGTTTTTGAAAAATTAAATTAATAAGTTGCAAAAGAAGTATGTGGAAATAACCGACGTCACAAATGATTAGCCGCTAATTTTCTCGCCGTAGACTGTCTTTTATTTCATTATTCGATTATTGATTGGCTGCCGCGGGCAAACATGGCGCGCTTTCAAACAATTAACCCTGCCAATAATGGGAGATCATATTTGCGCCCGACTTTCTCAATTGATTAAAATTATTAGACATTTAATTTTCCATCCGAACTTTTTAATTGTATTTCAATCTATGCGACGGCGCAAACCGGAAAAATGATGAAAATTCGAGAAAACGTCTAAATAAATTTTGTAGGTAATCGTTACAGAATATTAGCCAAATCTGCAGTCTTTGTTTCACCCTCGCCTAAAGCTCTGCTTTCATTAGGAAAACTTCCCTATGTTGTACATGCAGTCGTAGATCTCGTACACTCGCGCACAAAATTATTTAATTAAAATTGGAAGAAATATATTTTACCATAAATTAATTTTTGCATTCTTTACGCCCGAAATATTAAAACAAAATTTTAAAAATCACAAAATAGTAAAATACTTATATTTATTTATCGAGGCGAAGGTTCTCGCTCAGAAGTCTGCAGCCTTACCGTAGCACCAGTCTGAGTGGTTCTTTAATAATTAAATAATTTTGTAATCAAATCATTCCAATACAATTTGTACACAAATATTTTTGAAATTTCCAAAAATTTTCATTTTTTAAATTCAAAAAATAATATATCTGATGTATTTCGCGTTGTTTACATTAGAATGAAAAATTCTAACCGTTTATTTTATAGTTTTCTCTATCATGAAATTAGAATTGCAAAAATTTGCAATTTCTGTGCCCGAATGTACCACACTACAATAATAAATATTCTCGACATTTTATGTGGGTGGAATTAAAACTGACCAAACGACTAAAGAATTTATTTTTGTATAGTCATAAGACAAAATGGTTTTGGTCTGCTGTGTTCTTTCATCGGGGTAGTTATGCGAAATGCACTCAAATGGAGCATTAGAATAATTCTTAATAAGTATGTGCAACCAAAATTAGATTAAAAAGAAAATGAGGCTAAGATACAAGGGATAAGTCGATTTAATACAAAAAAAACTCTTAGAGAAGGTAATTAGAAAAATGTAATTATTGTTCCAACTTGTGCAGAAGTTTCTTTCGCTTCATAATTGATCGTCTTATTAAAGATGAGTTAACTACGGCTTTGTCTAGGGGTTGCCAATGACGACGTGAACACTCTCCTCTTTGCTCATTGCAAGAATTCATATCCTAATTGGGTTATACCTTTTATGTTCTTCATATTTGTCTTAAATTACAACTTGTATAAAGTTACAAAAATATATATCAATCTTGAAAATTTTAGCCCTAATTTTTTCGCAAAAATATAATTGAATCAGCAGTGTAACAACGCTAATTAATGATAACTCTTAATTTGAAGAATATTATAAATTTTGAGAAATTTACTACAACCTAGAACAGCAAGACACATTGAAATACTTCAGAGATATGTCGCCCTGATTGATTAATATATAATGAGTCTTGATATTGTCATGTGAAGTCCCCAAGTTAATAGCACTAATCACTAATTAGTGAGTACGTATTAAACTTAGGTTTGTCAACTTTTAAAAATATCAAAGTAAGGCATTTCGGATTTCTTCCTTTAGATGTCTATTTCTGACGCGCATGAACAGATCAACGAGATTACAAGATTTCATAAAAAATTTCAAATTTCGGTCATCCATTTAGGTTATATCAGGATTAGATGGATTTAAGTGCTTCCAGAACTGTAAGTCCCAAGTGGTCCCAAGTATATTATTACCCCTAAAATTTTAAGGGAGGAAGTTTTAACACTGTAAAATGGTATAAAAATTGCTTAAGGATAGGTTCTGCACGACGAAGAATTGACTCCATATATATATCCCTTTTATTTGCTGCAAAGTGCTGGCACCTAGCTTTCAGTAGAAAAGTCATACAATATGGCTATTATGATGTTATCTTGCCAATATTTAGAGAGGAATCTACCCTCAAAAATATACCTGGGGTATGCTTACACAACTCTAAGACTTTCAGGTCATTTTGGGTAAGGTGACGATAATCCCCTTGTTTGTTGGTTGACGCGTACAAAGTAAAACTGTTTTACTGACCATTCAAAACAAAAACTTTTTAGGAAAACGCTGATGATGAGAATGTAATCTTTGAAGCACAAAGTAACAGTAGCTATATCCAAAGCGATTTTGTTTTAACCAAAATATTGGAAAAATAACCGAGTAAAGTTGGCCAAAATTTGCACTTTTATCGGCGTTTTTACTTAGGCATTACAAACTGCTGTTTTGAACTATAGAAAAACAAAATAGTCAGGATATAATTTGTACTTTATGGTACCGTTTAGTACTACACACGTACTTTTTAATTACTAAGCCTAACCACATTCATTTCATTAACGTCTTCCATCTTCATATATCATATCTTGTGCTTACACTTATCGCCACTTTGAAAATGTATCTTTCAACAAAATTGCATAAGCCAATACATATAAAACATATAAAAATGACCTATCATCTACCAAATAACAAGATACATAAAATATTGGTAAGTACACGGCATGTGAGCACAAATAATGATAATTAGATATACAGAAGAACAAGTGTCAAACATACAAATGGTAAATATGAAACACTTCTAACATAATATACGAAAAAATAAATAAATAACAACGCGCAACGTTAGGAAAAATGTTTTAAATACGTTCTTAGTCGAATAATTGTAAAAAAATTTCTATTTTCCATAAAATCTAACAAAGCAACCAATAGAAATACTATTTACTTTTAGTGCCCCTGTTGGATTCACAGATATTGTTAGGTAGGTTTCAATTTTGACCTGCTAGTTTTTTTAGCTTTTACAGTCTTTTACAAATTACGACTTCCTGATTGTGTCACTTCCAAACATCCTAACTTCTCAGAATGACAAGGGTAAAGAGTTGGTCGCAATACGCGTAATATATGGTAGGGTATACCGCAGCATATTATATCGATCGATCAAGTGTGACTTCAAAATTACTGATAAAAATTAAATCGCAAAGTTTGAATTGAAGTTTGATTCAGGCATTACGCAATTTTGTCGGTGTCGTTGCATCCCATTACTTTCTTATGTAAACGACGTGCATGCTGAAAAGATTACGCCATTGTTATTATGTTACAGTGACTACGTAGAAGCAGGGAAGGCCCTTCGAAAATGAGCAAAATTAGGTAAGGAGTTGGCAAAATTGTCAGTTTTCACAATTCACTCGCGTATATTGTTAGAAAATTAATAGCATTTCTTTAAAATAAGAAGTGAGAAAGCAAAATATATAGACTGCTAAACACATAACATTATAAACTAATAAGATTCGCAACCTTATGAGACAGGCGCGGATACAGGATTTTGTTTAGGGAGAGGCAATTTTTGTGTGATTTACATAATTATTTTCCAAAAAATTTGTTTTAAACAAAATTTTAGTTTGTTATTTGATAAAATTATGAAATTGGTCAAAATAAAGTCAAGGGGGGGCAATTGCCTCTATTGCCTCCCCCTTGTATCCGCGCCTGTTGAGAACTTTTGGCGAGGGCCTCAGGGCCGTGCGCTGATATGATGCAAAGATGGGGCCGCATCAGGCGCATGAGGCGGCACTATAAGAAGGCGGCATAAACAGCAAGAACAAAATATAATTTGAATTATAAATAATTAAAAATTTTTCTATTATTTTCTATACTTTAAAATTTTGCAATGCTAATTTATGAACAGATTTAAGTTATTAAATAACTAACTAAATAACAACTATACCTAGTGAATTATAACAATAAAGCAATAAAACTACCCTTAATCCGCTTATTGCATACTTTGTGGTCGGTCGGGTCGGCCAGTAAACGTATATCGTTTTTTGGAAAAACCAACTTCACTAGAAAAAATTAAATAACATCTGGACATTCTATCTTCTATCATTGATTCTTCTATATAGGGCATTCCACGCCAAATCGGCCACTTTTTTGAGATCGATGAAAAACGCGTTTTTGTGTGTTTTCAATTGTTTTTGATCATCTCTTCTTGAGGTAGAATTTTTTTTTCAAATGGTCGTAACTTTGTGTACGAAATTATGTTTTAACTTTAGATGTAGAACGACTACGAATACGTCAATATAAGTAATTTTCATTGATGAAGAATGAAACAGAGTTTTACATTTGTTTTTATTCTAATTAAATAAATCAAACAAAATTGCACTCTCATCATTTTTTCCAGTAAGCAATATACGCAAATTACAAAAGTAAAAGTACAGTAATGAAATTTAAAACACCCCATAAAATTTTGTTGAAAAATAAAATGTTGGAGCATCTGTTACTACCTACCACTTTTACAAATAAAGATTTAAAAATATAAGTAATAAATTTCTTATTTTTATCATGTTTCATAAAATCCATTTACTGATGTTGAAAGTTGAGCAAAAGAAAGCACTATTTTCAAAATTTGTTCAGTTATTCAGATATCTGTAAATATCAATGCAAGGTTTTGCACTTCAAATTTAGATCCTACAGATAAGTCGAGTGAACTTTATCATTAGTTATTGTATTTTTAATACTAATAATGCACATCAAAATTATCTTGCATCTAGCTTGCGCTTATTACCAAAATCACGAATGTGCAATAATTTTAGCATTATTCAAATATTTCAAAAAAATTTGAATTAATTTTGTCTTCATAAAAAATTACTTATTTATAAATTATTGTATTAATATTATACTTTTTTTTGGTATTTTTCATAACCCTACAAAGTAATTATGAAGTAATAAATATCACAGTTGTGAATTTTGGCATTTTACCGATGATATTTTTTGAAGTTGGACATTTTTGAAGAAAGTGGGAGTTATCCACGCCCTTTTTCCAAAGAAATATATTTCCTATATTTACGGTTCTATGAATATTTTTCACATACTTTCTTTTTGTTTGTGCATTAGAAGGTTCAGTTGTTTTAGTGATTGATTTTGTGATTTGTGTGGTGTAATCATGGGTATCTCTAAGAAAGGGAAAAAAATTTGTTCAAAAAATCGTAAACGAAGTAAACTGTCTATGATACGTAGACAGGAGGCTCTGAACAGAAATGAAAAAAAACAAGTAGTTGTAGATGAGATTTTAGAAGATTTATTCCAAACAGTTGTCAACATTCATCAGGATGTGCACGAATCTGAAAAGGATAAATCTGATTTTGAAATTTTTGAAAATTTCATAGAAACAGAGATGGAAACTGATCAGGAAGTGCATCAACCTGAAAAAAAACAATCCAACTTGAAAAGTTTAGAAAATCTGGTCGAAACAGAGATGGAAATAGATCAGGAAGTGGATCAACCTGAAAAAAACGAATCTAACTTTGAAAGTTTTGAAACTTCATTCAAAACTGTGATGGAAATAAATCAGCATGTGTACCACACCGAAAAGCAATCCAATAATAATGAAATTGAACTTAGGCACGACGAAGATGATGACAAAGATGAATTTGATTTTATATTTGGTTCATTGGAAGAATTTGACAGGTAATTAAGTGAATCAAGTGTCGTAGAATCAAATAGTAAAATAACATTTGTGCATTATTCATTTATACAATGAAATCATTTTAATTAATTTCATCTTTGTAAGATTTATTATTAAATTTTTTTACACAACACATTTTTAGGATAGATAAAGAAGAACTGTTCTATACAGTTGATGATTACGTTCCAAAAATAGAAGGATACAGAATTGTAGATATAGATTATTTATTAAAAAATACTATAACTCTCCAAAGCAATCACTCCAAAAAATGTACGGCTGGCCAATTGGAGTACAAAGCAGAAAAAAGATCGGGCTTGGTAAGCACTTTCATTTATAAATGTAACACCTGCGAAAAGGAAGTCGGCTTCAGTACTGAGAAGCCAATGGAAAAATCCAAAATTAACACATCAGCAGTTTGGGGGACTCTTGCGACAGGCAGCACTCATGCTCATTTAACAGAGCTATTGAGTGTAATGGATATTCCATCTATAAGTAGAACTTCGTTTTTTCAAACACAAAGAACTTTAGGTTATGTAAGTATTAATTTTTCATCTTGATTATTATTTATTAATTATTATCATCGGATCTTTACCGCGGTTCTAAAGGGGGGAGGGGGTACTCACAAAATTGTTTACTCTTTTCTTACTATTATTAAGTTTTGTAACAAAAAACATAATGCTAAAAACTTTTGCTAACATTAAAAATACACGATTTGATGAAGTATGATGGAGGAAGGCAATTCTCTTCACCCGTGGACCTACGCTAGTATGAGATCGCAAATCGCTTTTAAATTTTTTAACTCACGCAGGAGATGCAACAGTTATTATATTGTCTTTTAGTTATGGAAAGAATCATTGTGGGACATCATGGAAGACGCCGGTACGGAAGAAAGAAAAAGAGCAATTGAAAAGGGTGATATTGACAGTGACGGGATACCTTATATTACCGTTTTCTTAGATGGAGGTTGGTCAAAAAGGAGTTACGGCCATAGCTACAATGCTGCTTCTGGTGTTGTAAGTTATTTACTTTCCCTTTTTTTAATTATCTAGTGTATAACGTATGTTTTTAGGCAGTGATAATAGGTAGGGAAACGGGAAAGCTATTGTTTCTTGGCGTAAGAAACAAATTTTGTTCTATTTGTTGCCGAGCGGAAAACAAAAATATTTCCGTTAAACCGCATCAGTGTTTTAAAAATTGGGCAGGTTCTTCTTCGGCGATGGAAGCTGACATTATCGTCGAAGGATTTTCTATAAGTTTAGAGATGCATAACTTAAGATACAAAAAGTTTATCGCAGATGGAGATTCTTCTGTACAAGTTAAAATAAGAAATAATGTATCTTATGGTCAAGAGGTAAGAAAAATTATTTTTTCGCTGATATAAATCACCAAAATAAGGTCGTAAGTGGAAAATTGCTGTTTGTCAAAAAAGAACTTTTAACTTTCAAAACTTTTTTACGACAATATTTTAGTGTGCAAAATAATAAAATAATAATATTTGAAATAGGTACATGTATAAACTACTTGTTTTGTTTAAGGTTGTCAAAATGGAATGCACAAATCATGCACTGAAAAACTTTAACAAGCAATTATTAAATATAAAAAAAGACACCAAAACGATACCTTTACAAGTTAGAAAATTATTAACAAAAGATAGGATTACTAATTTAGTCAAGACAATACAAAAAGCAATATATGCTAATGCACGTGGCGACATAAAAATATTAAAAGACGATATTTCCAACTCTTATCATCACGTTTTTGGAAAACACGGTAGATGCAAAGATTACCTTTGTGAGGCAAATCCTACTGATATCGATGTAACTGAGGAATTTCAAGCCTGCGGTGGTCATCATCATGTTTTGGCCGCCATTAATATGTTGCTAGCAAAAGCTCATTTATTAATAGATAATGAGACAACTAATCGTGCTGAGCTCTTCATGAGTATTTTGGCGAGGTTTAATATGGGGAAACGATTAAATCTCATACAACGAGATTCTTTTCAAACAAGGTCTTACTTGACGGGCCTTAGATATAATGAAGGGCAAGCATGGCACATAAAGCCATGGAAAAAGTATTTTGATTCAAGTCCTGGCAAATATTTACAAAGTTATATAACAGCGCAACTCAAGCGTGTCATGCAAGAAAGCGGTAAGAGGGTAAGAAATCCAAAAGTTGTGAAGAAGTTACTACGAAGCGAACCTGATAACAGTTATGGACCAAATATAGCGCCTATAATAGATTTAAATGAGGACGACTTGTTGGCAGAAGTTTGTAAACTTAAAGAAAGATTGCAGGTGCGGATATTTTTTGTTGTGGTGTTATAACATTAAATGTTTACTTCTTGCAGGTCTCACCCACTGAGCAACTCGAAATAGCATCCAGAACAGTAGGCCAATTTGGAAACCCAATATATTTATCCCAAAGATTGCATAGATTAACAGCATCCCATTTTGGAAGTGTAGTGAAACGAAGAAAGACTACATCGTGCAAGTCTTTAGTAAAAAACATATTAAACCCTCAAATATTTTCTACCCCAGCTATGGAATACGGCAAAAGGAATGAAATTGTAGCAATTAATAAATTTTCAGAATCGACAGGAATGGAAGTACAGCCATCGGGCCTTTTTGTAGATATTGACAATGGATTTTTGGGAGCTTCTCCAGACGGTAAGATATATTAAATTAGTGATACTCATACAAATTAACATCTAATTTGAATGTAGGTCTTATTGGGGAAGATTGCATAGTAGAGGTGAAATGCTTTTTTAAAATTGCTACACTAGGAATTTCCCTGGAAGATGCTATAATAAGAAAACTTATACCTTGTTTGAAAATTGTCGATAACAATATAGAATTAAATAAAGATCATTCTTATTATTACCAGGTAAATATAAAACCTAACTAAATATTAAAATATAATGTAATTTTATTCTTTGACAGATCCAAGGGCAACTAGCAATAACTAAACGAAAAAAATGTTTTTTTATTGGTTATTCCGGTGATAATAACAGTTTACATATAGAAACCATCAATAGAGATGAACATTTTTGGCAACAGTTTATGCTTCCCAAATTAAAATCTTTTTATGAAGAATGTGTAGCACCAGAAATAATACTTGGAAGAATAAAGAGGAACATTTTGTGTAACAAGCATGAAAAGTAGCAATAAAAATTTCTTACATAATTTGTAAGACACAAAACAACACGAAATTATCAGGTAGTAATTATGTTCATTCAGGTAATAATATTTTTACCCCCGCCTAAATCTAGAATTATCAATCCTCCCGCTCCTCCCCCGTTGGCATTTAACAGCTTTTTTCAGGAATCAGATCTATATGTACACCTGTATTCATCATCAACCAGTAACAGGCCACTTCGCGACCTTTACAGCTACATCTTCGATAAGTATTCCTTTTTACTATTTTTTCTACCTTTTTTTAATTTTAGGTTTAATTTCACGAATTATCATGCTTTGAGCTAATTTGAAATGATCTAAACCAATTGCCAGTCAACTGTAATGGAAGAATAACAGCATAGTGAGCCCTGACGTAGCATTTTAACCAGTCACTAATCCAATCGACTCCGTCTGCTCATAAAATGTTTAACATAAATGTAACGCGAAGTTTTTGTAAGGTATCCTCGTGCCACGTAATTAATAAAAAATGTTCTACAATGAAAGTTTTTGATTTTATATTATGGCGTTTCTGAAAAATTTCTGCTTCAACTCATTCATGCCTGGTTTCACAAAGTTAATAAATTACGTTACTATTCCAATTCTGTAAAATATTGTTGTCGAAATCCGCCAAGTTGAACACAACAAATAGGTTGTTGTTGAATATTATATTCAACATATTAATTTAATAATATTAAATTATAATAAACTTATTAAATTAATAAACTATATTATTATTATTAAAAAAAAACAACGACGTATATAAAGGTTATTGAGGGTGTGTTATACAATTAAACTAAAGTGTGCTAGAAGAAATTTCTTTATATTTTTTACAATCGTGGACTACCTATTCTTCGACCCCCGCCAACATAAAAATCCAGTCCCAGAAGCTGTTCGTATGTTTCTGATTTACAGTATGTTTTGTTGTCAATCATAATATATTATGAAATTTTTTTATAAGATTTATTAATAAAATTAAAAATTTTCATAATATAATTTGCTGGATCTGGTTTTTCTGTTGATTTTTAATTTTTTTGATCGGTTAGCAATTTTGATTTCATAGACTTTTTAACAACTGCTGTTTTTGAAATTTTTTATAAATTGAACAGCGTTTTCTGCACATTCACGTTTTCTTTTCACTGCTGATTATTCTTTCAATTTGATGAGTACATTTTGAACAATTGTTTTTGTTAAGAAATGAAAATTGTAATATTCATCATTTGGTTTGACCACTGGACCCAAAGATTTGTGTAACCATGCTACCGACATTAGGTATTGCTGATCGTAAAAATGAAAAAGTTTTATTCTAGAAATTTTTGCATGCAGAATGTATAATTTACATTTAATATTGCTGTGATATTTAAAATAATTCTCAGGGTGCAACAAAAATAAACATTTCATTTCAAGTTTTCAATAAATTCAATTTTTATAAATAATTTTAAATAAAGTGATACACTTTTATCACGCGTAGTCCTTATCTATCAACCAAATTTTTGTCAAAATTAAATATTTTTTAAATATTATTTCTCAGTAGTTACCATAAATTTAGTTTCTAATTAGCAAACTTCATCACTACCTCTTTGGTAATTAAACAAAACCATCTTCAAAAACATTTTCCAAATTTATTTGAAAAAATAATTTTGGATTTGTATTATTCCTTATAATTGTTTATCTTTCTGTATATTTGAAAAATATTACAATTTTAGACATGTTGATCTATTATATTCTATATTTTATAATAACTATTCTTGAAATACGGACAGGCCTGAATACGGAATAACCTCATCTTTTAGTGTCCGTCTAAAAGGTTGATTCCTTTTCTATATTTAGCACCATAAAAATATTGTCGACTGGTCGTAAATGTTCAAAGCCGAGCATAGTTTAAAACCGAGACGGAAACATTTCCATCTATGCGCTGAAAGCTACACTATAGTGGTTAAAATTTTCAAAAGATTTCAACGATCCCTGTAATGGTTTGCTACTTGAAGATGTTTAAAATGGCGATATGTATGTTTTGCAGTGGTTTACTGGAGTCAGTGACATTATTGATATGAATGTTTAAATAATGCGTACGTAGTGTCAAACGAAGCTCAAGGGTACAAATTACATCCTGAGTATATTTGTTTTTCTATATTCCATCACAAAATGTTTTAATCGCTAAATAACAACAGGGAAATTTTGATCAAGTTTAGCTTGTTATTTTTCAAATATTATAAAATTTTAGTAAATAAAAAATAGCTTAGGATGCAGTTCAGACTTTCATGATTACGCCTGTGCATTTTTGTTTTCCTAGAGTGTATATTTTTTGAGTGTCACTGACTCCAGTTTTACTCTGCGCGTACCAGAAAACAAGCCGAAAAATCGCCACCTTAAGTTTAAAGTTGGCTTAAAATTAATGTAGTAGGAAAATTTTTAATTTTAACAAAAACGTGATTAGCAATTGAGTGGGAAAAACTTGCTGAACTATGATCACGAGAGCGATTGAACGGTAGCGGTAGCTTGATCGCTCGAGTAATTTAGTCTGACGAAAAGTTTTCAAATTTATTAAAAGAATTTCTAAAGTATTTTGTCCTTTAATTTTTTGTTTTACAAATAACTCGCTTATTTTCAACTTTAGAGTGAAAATTAAAATCACTAAAGTTGTTGGTAATATGATTCTCCACAACTTCGGTTATCACTAATTTTTCCCTAAGATTGATATTTAAAGAGTTAGACTGCCATTAGTAGTGAAAAACGTTTTTTTTTTCAAGCACCAAAATATCGATCCTAACGTAAAAATGTTCAAAACCAAAGTTGTGGGAAATCACATTTCCAACAACTTTGCTTATTATTATTTCACTCCAAAGTTGAAAATAAGCGAGTTATTTGAAAAACAAACAAATTACTCCTTATATCAAGATGGCGGCGAGCGCAATAGTGAAATTTTTCCGAAAATCGAGATTTACACTCCCAAGTCCCAACCACTCCCGCTAAAGAATAAAAAAGAAAAATCGGACCCGAAATTTTTTACAGATTCACTGATTTTTAGACCTATCTCGACTGGACTAGTATATTTAAATGAAATCTTGGCGGAAAACTAATTTCTTTTCCCCAAATTTGATCGTGACCCAGCCCCCCCTTCCGGATTTTACTTAATCTGTAAATTGTAGCCGCTTTCCAGAAGTATGCAACAGTTTATTCCAGTAGGTGCAATTGCGCACCCAGTAAATATAGGAAACCCTAAGAAATCGTGGAAAATCCAGGAAAACTAAGAAATATTAAGATTTATTCGATCCAGATACTCGCTAGGTCATTCCTCATTTTCTGACAAAGCTATTACGGCGTTTGAATTTTTTGGTATTGATTATTTCAAGTGTACCAAATCGTGGATACTAGGCAATAAAAGACTTCGAGCCACGTCATTGTCGCAAACGTGATTCTTCATAAAAATTACTGAACAATTTATTTTGATTCCCCGAATTAATAATAATTACACCTACAAATTTTGTAAATTTATTTTATGCTTAGTTTTGTTAATAAAATTATCTCAGAGGAAACTTTAATTTTTGTTCAAACAAAGCGATTCCCCCCTTAACATTTATTGGTAAACTTTTTTTCTCAGTACCTAGTTCAAGAGAGTAGTAAAAGTTCAATGTAGAAGGAACGACGTGAAAAGAGATTTGCTGCTCTAACAAAGTTTTTAGTAGTTATAGCCTTAACAGAGGTTTTTTGCTACTACGACAAATTTTATGCTGTCTTAACAAAGATTTTTCTCTTCAAAAAAGATAAATTATTGAATGAACCAATTTGAAAATTTGAAAAATTGTTGAACCAACTAATTTTTTTTCTGAACAAAAAAAGTTTGTTATAGCAGCATAAAATTAATTTTAGCAAAAACAAAAATTTGTTGAAGCTATAGCTACTAAAAGCTTTGTTAGGGAGACAAATTCTTCTTCACAATGAAGGATTCAAATATCAAAAATCATCAAATAGAGATAGGTTTGCTTTAATATTTAAATTTAGAACATTTTTCAACATTCATTGTTAGTAGAAGAAACTTTTGAAAGTTTCTTTCAATAGGAACCCCGAACCCCCGGTCATTTGCTTGTTTGTTTTTATTGTTTAAAGCTAACAAGTGGGCAAATTTGTAGAAATATTTTCTATATTTCAATTTATAAATAAATTACAAATAAATGGCCAGATGCTAATCCTTTGTTAATCCATTCAAGCGCGTCGTCGGTGGTAAACAGATAACGGATAAAGTTTAAAACCACCAAACCATGACATAATTCTAAACAATCAATTGTTTTGGTGTCGGGGACGGTGTCATGGAGGGGTAGGGGGGAACCTACCTCCCCAATGTCTTTGAAAATTAGGTAAAGTTGGTAAAATCTACCTAGGATTTGACAAAATAAAAAAAAATCATTTCTTAAAAATGCGTATAAGCTAAAAAAAGAAAACAAACTTTGGTGTACCGAACAAGGATGAGGATTAAAAATACATATCGATATCCAGATTCATAGACAAGTATTAAGTTCTAACTCTAAGTAAGGCATTTCGCGTCGCATTAGTTTTTGTTGCAACTTTATTTACTCAGTCAATAAAGATCAATTTAAAATGCTAAATATTAAATTAAGTATCAGTGAAAACCACTGGCCCCCGAAAAATTTCTTTTGGTACCACCCCTGTTTGGTGCTCCTTAAAATTTGCAAAAATCAAAATAGTTCTATATTAGATCCTCTTTGATTACACCCGATTACACCCAAGAAACTAAAGCGCCACTTTTTAGCCTGATAAAGGATATTTTTGCACATGAGCATTCGAGAACAAAACTTGCATGAGATTTAAAAAGTAAATTTAATCCTGAACTGTATACAATATCTTTTACACCTTTGAAAGATAATTTTGCCTTAATTCAATTATAGTTTAAAACATATAGTACTCTAAATAAAGTTAGCAAATTTAAAAAATAATTACCTTTGCGAGGATGAAATATTAACGCCGGCAACAGTGTAGACGTAATTTCATGTAGTAAACAGTTGAGGTTGAGGTTAAATTTTAAAACCGTTAGAGAATTACGCGCCTTTTGTAGATGATAAATTGTTGTTAGCGGCAAACCTCCGCTTTTATTTTATGGTGTAAAATTATTAAATATTTTACTAAGTTTTAAAAATGGTTGTTCATCCACCAAAGAAAAACTTCGTACTTAAACGAGGTATCTACCATATAATTTTTATATTTTAATTTAAACAAATGATTTTATTTCTTGTCTAGATGGTCGCCACGAAGACGTTCATATCGACAAAATTACTTCACGAATTCAGAAGTTGTGCTATGGGCTCAACATGGATTATATAAATCCTGTAAGTCTGCCGTTTTAATAATATTCTTTCAACGTTCATTTTTATTGTTCGCTTTAGGTTTCACTTACGTTGAAAGTTGTTCGAGGTTTATACCCAGGTGTGAAGACAGTCGAGTTAGATAATTTAGCTGCTGAAACAGCAGCTACGATGGCAACGGATCATCCTGATTATGTGATACTTGCAGCAAGAATTGCAGTTTCTAATCTCCATAAGGAAACAAAAAAACAATTTAGTGGTAAGCAAACTAATATTTTTTGTTCATTTTATCTGTTCCGAAGGTTTTTCTATCTTTAAAATTGGATTTTAGTGTTTGGTGAATTATTCACAAAACATCCAATGTAAGGTTTCAAATAGTACTCGAAATGTTTACTTCTTAATTAAAAAATTTACTCTCAACTTTTCATGTTTGAAGGATTATTAACATTTATTGAGGGTGAGGTAGTTAAATACCTGCCACCTTTACTTATGTCATAATTAACAGAAATAACGATTATTGTTCATTTTTAAACAAAACTGAGTCAATTTTGCCTTGCTAATTGCGAGTACTATAAGAAACAGTATTTAATAATTTGAAAAATTTACCAGTCATTGAAAATATACAATTCTATCCAGTTTTAAACAATAGAATTAAATTTACTGCAATTTACTACTTTGTTGCTTTAATCGTTATTCTCGTGTATTAAAAAAATATAATATATCTATTTCAAATTTCCAAAAAGATTCAACTGATTCCTATTTATACAACTATAGGATAAAACAATGCAGTGAAATGAAAATATAAAACTTAATTTCCATTTTTATGGAATTATCCATGATGGGCATTGTATAAAATGCTATGTTGTATATTATGGAAAAATATAATTGATCATTGCATCTAAAAATGCTAGCCAATGTCCGAAATTACCTAAAACAAAGAAATTAAACCTACTTACTCTAAATATATCCCACTCTTTCCCACTACATTATTTGTTGTGTCCGTGAACATTTATATTATTTACATAATTTGCTAATTCCTAATCACAGGCTTTAATTATAATTTTAGCAACGGCAATAATAAAATAGTTTAATTAAGAGTATAAAACTATAAAATGTTTCTAAATCAAAACTAAAAGGTTTTTTGTTGCTAGTTCAGACAAAAATATTGTTTTGAAGTTTACTTGATGAAATTCTACTTATAACTTGTTTATGCCTGAATTATATATATTTTTTAATTTCAGATGTAATTGATGATCTCCATAAAGTTGTTAGCCATGGTCGAAAGGTTCCATTAATATCCGATAAGCATCATAACATCATTATGAAAAATTCTAACCGACTGAATTCTGTGATTGTCTATGATCGCGATTTTAATTACAACTATTTTGGTTTTAAAACTCTTGAGCGTTCCTACCTATTAAAAATTGATGCTAAAATTGTTGAAAGACCACAACACATGCTCATGCGTACTGCCGTAGGTATTCATGGAGAAGATATTGATGCTGCAATAGAAACGTACAATTATATGTCTGAAAAATATTTTACACATGCCAGTCCTACCCTTTTTGCTGCGGCAACATCAACACCACAACTTTCGTCCTGTTTTCTTTTAACTGTGGCTGAAGATAGCCTCAAAGGAATTTTCCAATGTCTTAGTAATTGTGCCTTTATTTCTAAATGTGCTGGTGGCATTGGCGTCAGTGTACATACCTTAAGAGCAAAAGGTACCGACTCGAAAGATACCGACAGTTTATCAACCGGTTTGGTTCCCATTCTCAAAGTATTTGGCTGCACTGCACACTATGTAGACCAGGGTGGCAACAAACGACCAGGAGCTTTTGCAATTTATCTTGAACCTTGGCATGCAGATATCTTTGAATTTTTAGATCTTAAAAAAAACACTGGCAACGAAGACCTTAGAATTAGACAGTTATTTTATGGCTTGTGGATACCGGATTTATTTATGAAGAGAGTAAAAAATGATGAAATGTGGTCTCTCATGTGTCCACACCAATGCCCAGGGCTTCCCGATTGTTGGGGAGAAAAATTTGAAGCACTCTATGAAAGCTACGAAAAGGAAGGAAAATTTGTGAGACAAGTAAGAGCTCAAGAAGTTTGGCGTGCGATTGTAATAGCCCAAATTGAAACGGGAACCCCTTACATGCTCTATAAAGATGCTTGCAATCGCAAGAGTAATCAACAAAACTTGGGCACGATCCGAAGCAGTAACCTTTGCACCGAGATTATTGAGTACACGGCAGCTGATGAAATTGCCGTTTGCAATTTGGCTTCCATTGCTGTAAACATGTTTGTTAAACCTGACAGGAAAACCTATGATTTTAAACGTTTGAAAGAAGTAACCAAAGTTGTAACCAAAAATTTAAACAAAATTATTGATGTAAATTATTATCCAGTGCCTGAAGCAAGGAATTCTAACATGAGGCACCGGCCAATTGGTATCGGAATACAGGGTTTGGCTGACGCTTTTATTTTAATGAGGATGCCTTTTGAAAGCAGTGAAGCTGTGCTTTTAAATCAACAAATATTTGAAACAATTTATTATGGTGCACTAGAAGCGAGTGCAGAGTTGGCCGAAATTGAAGGTCCTTATTCTACATACGATGGCAGTCCTGTTAGTAAGGGAATTTTGCAATACGAAATGTGGAATAAGATTCCTACAGATTTGTGGGATTGGTCAGTTCTAAAAGAAAAGATTGCAAAACATGGTATTAGGAATTCTCTTTTATTGGCTCCTATGCCCACTGCTTCTACTGCACAAATTTTGGGTAATAACGAATCCATTGAGGCTTACACCACAAACATTTACACTCGTCGTGTACTCAGTGGTGAGTTTCTCTGCGTAAATCAACATTTGATTAACGATTTAAACGAGTTGAAATTATGGGATGATGTGATGAAAAATCAAATTATTGCAAATTATGGTTCCATACAAAATATTCCCGGTATTCCTGATAATATTAAAGCAATTTATAAGACGGTGTGGGAAATATCACAAAAAACAGTGCTAGATATGGCAGCTGATCGTGGTGCTTTTATTGATCAAAGTCAATCTTTAAATATTCATATAGCTAAACCTACAGTTGGAATTGTCTCTTCCATGCACTTTTATGGTTGGGAAAAGGGGTTAAAGACAGGAATGTATTATTTACGTACAAAACCTGCAGCACAACCCATTCAGTTTACCGTTGATAAATCTCAATTGATGGTAACTACTGGGGATACTCCAAAGATTGAAGATGAAGACGCCGCTTTAGTATGTTCTTTGCAAAATCCTGGAAATTGTGAAATGTGTGGCGCTTAAATAAGCAAGCCTTCTTTAGTTTACTGTATTTAGCTTTACCATTTTGTAACTTTAAATGTTTGTTTTACATTTACCATTATCGGAATTTGTGCAACAATGAATTTAAAAATAGAATAAGAATTGGGTATAAATTATATTTTAAATTAAATATTTGTTTTAATGTCTAGTAGTTTAGTCGACATGGCTGTATATTATTCATAAGTAACAGCCATACGAATCTCAATAATATTAAAACAATATTCCAGAGTTGAATATTTATCACAGGAGACCTGTTAATAACTGAATTATTCAGTTCTCATTTCTGTTCTGAATATCGGATCCTGTTCAAATGTTTTTTATTGTATCAACATGAAAAAAATTTTAAACAGTCCATGGCCTACCCACTAGCGACTTCACCGTATTCGAATAAGTATTTCCATTTTGAAGAAAAGTACAAGCTAATTTTGTTTTGCCTTTTAAACTACATTATTCAAAGAAACACAAAATTCAATATGATCAGACACTTTGCGCAAAAAAAATTTTGAAATTTCTTCACATACCTAGATAAATTTTATGTTCTAAATTTCTCAGAGATGTCGCGATAAAACAAAACAATTGGCGCGCGATTTCCCGCGCATTCGCCATTCCTTCTTTGTATGTTTACTGTGAATGTACGTTGAGTTTTACATGAAAAAATATTATAATCTTCAGTTTAGAATCTAATTTTAAAAATGGTTATTTCAACCCAAAAACATTACTACGTTGTAAAGCGAGGTAAGTGAAATTTATCAAGTTCTCAATTATGTAAATCATAATCTGCAACAAAACGGAAATTATTTTTAGATGGAAGAGAAGAACAAGTACAGGTGGACAAAATTACGTCCAGAATTAAAAAATTATGTTACGGTTTAAACATGGAATTTATAGATCCGGTAAATTAATCACCAACATATTTTTTAACCTGTTGTTCAACCGTAATTTTGTAGGTTTCGATTACCTTGAAGGTGATTCAAACATTGCGTCCCGGAATCAGTACTAGCGAATTGGATTCCTTTGCAGCCGAGACTGCAGCTTCCATGGCAACCGATCATCCGGATTATGCAATTTTAGCAGCTCGTATCGAAGTATCAAATCTGCACAAGGAAACCAAAAAGCAGTTTAGTGGTAAATTTTTACAATTTTATTATAGCTATCACAATTTTCAGTCATTTTTGTATAAAAATAAAGAAATATCTCTTAAGTTTTCTGCATCACATTCTGGTTTAAACCTAAACTTCTGTATTTTTCCTGAATTCAAACTACCAGTTCAGGCAAGAATTATTGTAACAATTCAAGTTATTTTCATTTAAACCTCTTTTGCATTATAGTAAAATGACTTCTATTTCTGATTTTATAATACATTCTTTTAATACTTGCCATTGCTTTCAGAGGTTATCGATTACATACACAAGGTTGAAAATAATGGTAGAAGCAGGCAGATGATTTCTGATAAGCACCACGAAATTATTATGAAATATGCTGATCGTTTAAATTCAGTAATCATCTACGATCGGGACTTCACCTACAATTACTTTGACTTTAAAACCTTAGAACGGTCATGTTTATGGAAAATAAACGGTAAAATTGTGGAAAGGCCACAACACATGTTAATGAGAACAGCAGTCGGTATTCATGGAGATGATATTGAAGCTGTAATAGAAACATACAATTTATTGTCTGAGCGTGACTTCATATACCCCAATCAAACATTTTATGCTGCAGCATCTCCAACCCCACAGCTTGCATCAACTTACCTTATGACAATGCCCGATGACAGTATCAAGGGTATTTTTGATTGTTGTGCCCAGTACGGTTTTCTAGCCGAACATTCTGCAGGAGTCGGCTTAAGTGTTCATAAAATTAGAGCAAAGGGAACATATATTGCTGGAACTGGAGGAATTTCCAATGGTATTGTACCATTATTAAAAGTTTACGACAGCACTGCCAAATGGTTTGCTGAAAGCAGAAATAATCGACCAGGTTTTTTCACCATCTACTTAGAGCCATGGCACGCCGATATTTTTGAATATGTTGACTTAAAAAAGAAAGTCGGAGTTGAAGAAGTTCGAGCTAGAAATTTATCTTATGGCTTATGGGTACCTGATTTGTTTATGAAAAGGGTTAAAGAAAATGGAGTTTGGTCTTTGATGTGCCCACACCAATGTCCGGGTCTTCCAGAATCTTGGGGCGACGAATTTGAAATGTTGTACCAAACGTATGAAACACAAGGTAAATATACACGTCAAGTACAAGCGCAAGATTTATGGCGTGCAATTGTAACTTCCCAAGTTGAAACTGGAACTCCTTCCATATTATATAAAGATGCTTGTAACCGTAAAAGTAATCAGCAACACTTAGGCGCCATCAGAACCAGTAGCCTTTATGGAGAAGCCATAGAATACACTTCACCTGAAGAAATTGCAGTTTGTGTTTCAGCTTATATTGCTGTCAACAAGTTTGCCAATGTGGATGAAAAGAGTTTTGATTTTAAACGCTTAAAAGATGTAACCAAAGTTGTGACCAAAAATTTAAACAAAATAATAAATATAAATTATTATCCACTACCGGAAGCCGAATCTTCTAACTCAAAACATCGACCTATTGGAATTGGTATCCAAGGGTTGACAAACACATTTAATTTGTTAAAAATGCCCTTCGAAAGTGAAGAGGCTCGACTGTTGAATAAGCAAATTTTTGAAACCATTTATTATGGTGCCTTGGAAGCAAGTGCTGAGTTAGCCAAAACAGAGGGCACTTATTCTACGTATGAAGGAAGTGTTACAAGTAAGGGAATTTTACAATTCGATATGTGGGATATAACGCCCACCGATTTGTGGGATTGGGCATCCCTAAGACAAAAAATCAAACAGCATGGCTTGAGAAATTCCCTTTTGGTGGCACCTGTATCTGTTCAAGCAAGTGCACAAATTTTAGGGAATAATAATTCCATGGAACCTTGCACTTCAAATATCTACACTCTCCAAGTATTAGGAGGGGAAGTTGCCGTCGTCAATAAGCATTTAATTAACGATTTAATCAAACAAGGACTATGGAATGAAGAGATGAAACATCAAATTCTTTCTGAATCTGGTTCTATTCAAAGTATTCAGGATATTCCAAATGACATTAAAGAAATTTATAAAACTGTCTGGGAAGTGAAGCAGAAGTCGATTTTGGAAATGGCTGCAGCTCGAGCCCCTTTTATTGATCAAAGCCAATCTTTAAATATATACATGGAAAATCCTACAGTAGGTCTCATCACTTCAATGCATTTTTATGGTTGGCAATTGGGCTTAAAAACTGGTCTGTCTGTTTTGCAGTCACGAACATAATTTATTTTTAAGTAGTTTATAAGTTTTGATTACTAATTTCAATATAATTGTTTATAGTATTCTGGTACTGTTTTTTTTTAAGATTTTCACCAATTAAGAACAAAGAAAAATTAGAAACCGCTATCGACAGGTTTCTATTTACATTTTTTTTTTGCATTTGAATTTATGACTTTTGCTCAGTCAATGGATTACAAAAAATTAATGTCTTCGTTCAATCCTCCTAGTTACATCATCAAACTTCTAGTAATGTTACCTCCAAAATATTAATAATGTGAACACAAAAATTACAATTTGAAAAAATAATATTATATTGGTTCCACCTCTTTAACTTTAAACATTGGACCGTGACCAGGGATAATCCAATCAGCAATATTAGCAATTTTTCTACGATTTACTAAATGTAGTTCTTTGGATTGTCTTTCAATTCGTCGACTTGCATTGTCACCTTGTAAATCATTTTCATTTTGAAATAAATCTCCTGCAATGACTATGTAACCCTTATCTTCAGTTTTAACCATCACTGAGATGTCTTGTAAAGTATTTCCAGGGGTTGGAATAACTCTTATATAACCATCAATTTCGTATTCTTGCTTTGCTTCAAATTCATGTTTAAAATACACATCGCCATGAGATATTGCAAAACCAACTATATGAATAGCTTTCGGAAATAAATAATTACATCCTATGTGATCTGAATGTGTACTTGTGCAAACTACATAATCAATATCGTCACAACGAAGATTTTGTTGTCTTAATGCTTCAGTTATCTTCTCTCCATCCCATGCTGTCATGGTATCAACGATTATATTTTTAGGACCTTTAATGAGAGTACAAGTGCAATTAGCTAGGTGACCTCGTTCTGTATATTTGGAATATCCATTAAATAGAACAATAACATCGTACTTGACTTTCGCACACATTTAAATAATTTTTATTAATTTTGCGAACGTCATTAAAATATTTTCATATCTACTGAAAAATACTATTTTCTACTGCGTCTAGATTAAATAAATGTTATACAAGTAGCTTGGTGTAGTAACGAAAGAGTTGCTTGCAAACCCATGGTTATAAGTTAAAATCTTTGTTACTCCTGAATTATTTGTGCCGTGGTTTGGAATTCACGTCAATCTGTTGTACTGTAACCACGTTACATATCCAAAAAACGCGCTGATTGGTTAACTTTTATTATTATTTCTAGTAAAAACATTCGCTTGAGTTGAGGCGAATGAGGTTCTGCGCCCAAGCTGTTGGTTAAAACATTCCTGAAAGCCCCTCGTTTTTGAGTTCACGTAATTGCAAGAAAGATCTCCAAAGACCGCCAGTACTCGAAAATTACAGGGCTAGAAAAACGTGGCACTCTAAGCCCGGGCACTTGTTAAAAAATTTCAGAACGCAACCGAAATGGACTTGCAATGAACGAAAGCTAGGTAATTTTAATAAAATTTATAAGACGATATGAACTCATTATATGTTATATAAAGAATTGCAGCTATATTACAAAAATAGATAATTGGTATTGAGCAACATTATTAGTGCATATTGCTAGAAAACCTTTAGAAATCCCGAAAGAGCAAAATTTAAGCTTTCTTATGGGGTGAAGATAAATAAAATCGGCCCAAAGGTTACTTTACAATTTAATTTTGAAAATCGTTTTTTTTATGTAAATCACGTGAGCTTTAAAAAAACATTTACTTGACGATCCGTGTACGCTACATGGGCCATCGCAGAGAGAACGCGTTCATTCTGCTGCACGCGGTTGCAGTGGAAACATCATTTGAGTTCCTGCATTTGCAAACCGACGATTGTAATAATCCACACAGAGGTTAGGAAAACCGCCCGAAGGGCGTACGGAGAGTAGGCACTGTCCCTGACATTGGCAAATCTTTGAAATTGTAATTTTCGAATTCTGTTATTTTCGAAAAACTACTGGATATTCCTTAAATTTTGTTTTTCATATGTATTATATAGACCATTACTCACCGCCCACTGCAAATATTACGGCGAAATTCGAAATCGAAAATCGTTTTTTTTATGTAAATCACGTGAGCTTTATAAAAACATTTACTTGACGATCCGTGTACGCTACATGGGCCATCGCAATCCGAATTTAGGTGGGGAGAGAACGCGTTCATTCTGCTGCACGCGGTTGCAGTGGAAACATCATTTGAGTTCCTGCATTTGCAAACCGACGATTGTAATAATCCACACAGAGGTTAGGAAAACCGCCCGAAGGGCGTACGGAGAGTAGGCACTGTCCCTGACATTGGCAAATCTTTGAAATTGTAATTTTCGAATTCTGTTATTTTCGAAAAACTACTGGATATTCCTTAAATTTTGTTTTTCATATGTATTATATAGACCATTACTCACCGCCCACTGCAAATATTTCGGCGAAATTCGAAACCAGAAAACATCAATTGGCCCCCAAAACAGCAGTTATTTACGTCAGGTAAATAGCTGGATTCTATAATGGATATCTATCGGGTAATGGAACTCGATTCGAACAATTGGGGGTTTCTTATGTGCAAAATCGATTATTTCCTTCTTTTTTTTATTTTTTTTCCATTTTTTGACCTTAACGTTCTGTAAATTTTTAAATCCACAATGTGTTGATAAATACCGGAAGACTGAGCTAAGAAATTCTGTCCAATCTGAGATTCGATGATTCGAAGCTAGAATTTCCGTTCTCAGAAATTTTGTTCTCCGCCAACACTTCGCCTTTTTGACAGACACTGAATTTATTAAAAATATGCCTGAAGCGCGACCGAACTCGAAAGCTGGGACTTTAGTTTTAATCTTAAATTCGGCCATAATTAACCGAATACATTCTAAAATAAATTTATTAATGGGGGCATGTTAGTAATAACACAGCTGCAGCATATACTACTCCCCACGGCTGCGATACAAAGTGAAGCCGGTTTCTCCACCTAATCCTAATCTAAAATGGCTATTGAGAGCACCGAGCCCGATTTGCTCTATGAGCAAATTATACCATGGGTTGCAGGATGGCCCTGGGTCTCTTGTACCGCAGATAAATCAGCAACACGCTAATTCATGTATCTACGTTGAGCACACGTACCGTCAACAGAATGCGATTGTAACGCAGCCATTCACTTGTACAAAGTTGTGAAAATACATGTAAAAAATCGATTTTCAAAATTAAATGTTACACCTCAGCTTCCGAAGCAGATGACTGGATTATTATGGTGTTTTAGTGGAGATTAGTTGAATTGCACTGACACTTACTCGTTTGATGAGGCCTGAAAACTGGCAAGCATTTGATTTTTTAATGAGTATTTTATGTTCTCTATTTTGCAGACTAATTTCTGGATGGTGGACTAATAGAACGATGAAATAATGTTATTGATTTTGAAAGGTCCTGACGGAGGAAAGACTTGCAGATTCGTGAAATTGGTGGTACTGCATTTAGGGTAAGTCTCATAGAGATGCATATTATACTTATTTATGTATACACTTCTTATGATGCCAGGTTCTATTTTTGAATCAATAATTTTGAGTAGTATTTAAAATTCGGTGTACGTTTAATCTTTGCTAGAGCGTAACTTTGTTTTGTTGAGTTATCCTCTTCAAGGATACTCAACTGTATTTTTCTTACGACTGAATCTACCCTTCAGGTAGATGTAGGTTCTTCAAATTTGCATATTTAAAATATTGTTTTCTAGTACGTAATTCTCAACATTATACATCTCAACGTAATTCTTCACCGGGGGGGGGGGGGGGCAAAGTCAGATTTTAAAATGATTAGATAGGTACCAATTAATCGAAATTAACTAAGTAATTAATTGTTTTAGAAGATTATGAAAAAAGGTTTTTCTCTGGGATTTGGAGGGGGCGCGCGCCTCTTTCGCCCTCTCTTGGATTCGCGCCTGGTTCTCAATTACGTGCTAGTTTTACTTGATTATTATGTTGTGCATGTTTTAAATTTTTCTCTTGATTAGTAAATTAATTAAACATGTCGATATCAATTGTTTTTTCTATCTTTGTTGTTGATACAATGAATCGATTCTTCACTTCTCTCTAGTTTTATTTATATTGACTGGCGTCCACTTAAGTTTTTTAGTTAAGTTAACTAATTTTAGTAACAAAATTAATTATTTTGCTTTTCACGAAAATGCACTTTATGAACAACAAATAGCTACAACGAAGCAAATTTTTTTGGATGAAGGGAAAAAATAAAATAGAAAATTTTATTAATTTATAGATTTTCACAAATAGACAACACCAGTGTAGTGTGGGATAAAGTTTAGATAGATGAGTTCGAATCGAGTAACTGCGATTCGATGTCTGGTCGCGCCAACTACACTGCTGTGATCTCAAGTCCTATTTTGATCTATGGGCTAGCAAGATTAGCACCCTACTAGATTATTATTCAAGCGCTCACATGACCATGTGTGTCAGGTTCAACGCTTGGTATATTAATGGTAATAACAGGACGAAGTCCTAAATTAAGAGGAAGAAAGATAAAAATTAACTCCTTGAAAAAATCATATCTCGATCAGTTTTTATTTGACCAAATTGAGCAAATTTTGTTATTAACAATTTTTATTTTGTTATCAGGAACGAAAGGTTAAATTATATTGCATTAACGATGATTAATAATATGTTGTATTATGAAATATAAAAAATAAAATGCAATGCAAATTTTATACTATACCAGCAAAATTTTAATAAGTAAACAGGTACTTAGAAATTTGTCACGTTTCTGGTATAAAAATTTCAAAATAAAATTTAAAATTTTGAAAATAGGAAATGCCATTGCACTTTTAACGGTTACTTAAATGATTGTGAAATGCACTTGTTACATATTATATATTTCTACTGCAAGTAATTACCATCCCAATTAGTTAAGCTACCTACGCAATTATTAATATAATAAAGTGTACGACTAACAAACTATGACTATTTCAGTGTGCGGTTTCACCTCAAATAGTTGTGATAAAATAGACTGCGATAGTTTTCCATGGATATCGCTATCTATCGGTAAAACAATGTACAAAATTACACCTGCTCTCCTACCTGTTTCGTACAGGTAAGGGGGAAACTTACCTGAGTGACGTCACGTGACGTAGCTTTTTTACGGTAAAAAACAACTCTAACCGCGCCTATGGCGAACGTTGGTCGTAACGAACAATCTTAAAAATAGTTCTTTGTGTTGTGAAGTGAATACCTGCGACTTTTCACCTCCGGTCCAGTTTATATCGAAATCAAACTTGCGACACTTTTTTTATAGCTGTTCAAATTTTTACACCAATTAACATAACAATAAGCCAGCTTGTGGATTTAAAGGGTTTTGATGTGTTTCGAAAGAAGTGACCAAGTGGGAGATACAAGTTGTTCGTTATTTTCCTGTGATTTTGATCCAACGCAAGAGTTAAAAAGTCAAATTTTTGTTGTTTAAGTTTCTTAATTTCAAAAGTGGAGCGGGAGTGTTGTTAAAAAATCATGTGATACTAAAAATTTTGAAAAATGACGAAGTTGCGAACTACTTTTATATTTTTTGTTTTCATTGTTGTTGTTAAAACGCAACAAACACAACATTATTGGACCACCGAAGGTTCTTTAAATCCTACGACGGATTACATCGAACATTTTGGCGGAATCCTAAACAACGAACGCGTAACTTTGAAAAATTTTGGAAAACCTTATCTTCTGCGTAACGACTTAATCGTGGAAAAAAATTCGGAGTTGATTGTCGAACCTGGAGTTACCATACGTTTTCAACCCCAAGTGGGCATTACAGTTAGAGGAATTTTAAGAGCAGTGGTAAGTTTTCACTTTCGATCAATAGGAATAAATCGATAGGTTACTGGCACATGTATTGTCCATAAATGCTGAAATTAACAAGTTGTAATTTCTCAGAAAGTGAATCACTTTCGTTAATTTATTTTAACGTCTGGTTAATTCCATTTAAAAAATTGCAGATAATTACTAGAACTAATCAATGATTCACTAATCTAATCTTGTCGTGTTTGATTTTCGATAACGACCAACGAACAGGTTGATTTTTTCATATTTGGAGGAGTTATTTATTTAACATTGAATTATCAAAAATTTCTTTTCTTATCGTGCATGCAAAAGTAAGTCATAATAATTCTTATCTTTGAAATTTGACCCGATTCTTGTTTAGAAAGATTAAATTGAATTTTTAGGTTCTACTCTTCAGTCAGGAGGTGTAAAAGACAGGTAGAAACTATAAAAAATCAGTAGCAAGTGCAGATTTACCCCCTGTTGTGACTTTCCGTGAAGGGATGATTATAAGGGCAGTTTAAACTAATATTTATTGTTTCCCTTCAAAGGTCAACAAACAATATAAAAGACGGAAGTAGTTTTAACAGGAAACTACCAGTTTCGATTTTGGTTTTTGATCTTCAAATTTCGTGAAAATTGGACAAAAAGCCAAATTTGAAATGAGGGACTATCACAAGTCCTAGGGTTTTTCGGAAAAAATTACAAAGGAATGTTATCTAGAATTGATAAGAACACCGCGCTATCTAAAAATTAATTAGAATTCTAATCACCCTTAAAGTCTACAAAGCAGTTGGTAATCTTGTTTTTGATAAACAGAAAAATTCCCATATATCAAAAACGCAAAGCGTACAAAAGGAAAACGAGATCGAATTAATTTTCTGTTTAGCCAAAAAAGTGAACTCGGTGTGAGCATTGCAAATAAAAATCTATTTGAACTAAATTTAAAATATAAGGACCCGGTAAACTAGCTTATGTTTTTGAAAATCTCTGAATTCTGAATTGTATTTGTTTGCTATTTTTAAAAAACTTGTTTTGATATTAGAGCTCGGGCAGAGCACTTAATACTAGCTCCTCCGCATACCAATACTAAACGGGTGATAAATTATTTTTCTACCAAAATATATTGATTTTTTGGAACTTTTTTATATTTTTAATTTAAATCTTTCCATCTATTTGTGTTTCAAAACGATTCGTTCTTGATATCACAGATAAATAACCAATATGGGATAAATGCAATCAAAAATGTCGCATTAGTCTTCCGATAGGTCCTCGCACGGGTAGATTGACAACTGTTGCCGCCATGTTTGTGAAGCCAATCATCATTTTTTTAAATGGCAACATATATTTTGCTGAAGTCTTACCACGCCATTATTATTGTGTACGAGCGACACAGAAGTTTCTTATGCGTTGTTTACTTTCAAATATGATAAAAGTAAAATATAGCATCCTTGTCTACATAGGTAAACAAGGACAATAACATTGTCATGGCAACGATGGGATAATACGTAGAAAATCATAGTTACAACGACGCGACGTTTTCACGTTGCAATCTTTGTTACGCAATAATGTTGCAGACGTTAAAGTGCGTTTGTTCGACTGAAAATAATAGAACAAGTGACACTCGAACCGCAAGAATAGATAAAGTACTTTATTTTTACTGAAACTATTGAAATTGCAAAGTATCTTTGACTTGATTTATTTACATAGTTTTGGCTCCTTGATAAAATGGAATTTTATCGTCCTGTATAAAAAATAACCGTGATATTGAATTGAAGTTTTAAATAAACTGGTTAAAGGTTAAACCAACAATAATACGAACTTTTTAAATTACTTTGGCAGATCAAAATAAAAAACCAAACGTAACTTATAATTTGCATGCCGGTTGTTTTCCTAAGCAAGCTGCTTGTTTTGAAAGCACTCGTTTCATTTATGCATTTATATAACCTGCAAACTCTAACTCCTTCTGTAATGTGTTATCATTTTTTTTCTTATCTGTTGACAATGGAAAGCAGGAATCTTAAGAAAGCGGATTTATTATGCTATTACCCAAATATCCAGGGAAAGGTGACTAACAGATAGTAAATGTATTTTTCATTGTAGTATCCAAATTGTAGAACTATAGAATTTGAATACCAACCTTAAAAAGTTAATTTGGCTCACACACTACATGTGTGGATTTCAATTCAATTCTAATGTTCAATTATTTGCTCCCCTAATTATTTTAAAGATTAACAACTGTAAAAAAGTTTCTTTTCTTTGTTTGTTGTATCTTCCATTCATTGGTTCATTTTAAGTTCCTAACCTAACAAAATTGAGAGGTTCAATTTTAGATTTTTTGATCTGACTAATTTTCTTCTCTGGTACAAACGATATCAACCACACAATCATGTATAGTATTACCAACTTACAAAGGCAAATAGTGGTTGTCATATTTTATCATTATTTATAATGAGATTGTGTTGGAACTATTTGAACAGTGTAGCTATGTATGATGTTATATTCGAAATAATGAATGCCTGATTTTTTCACCTCGAAATATCTCCAATCAGATTTTTGATTTGTTACTACTACTTTGGTTTGTTGCCGTTTGATCGGTTCTTTGGTTAATTTATCTAATAGATACGATCTTGAAAATATTCCGAGGTGAAAAAAAAATCTGGTATTAATGAACTATTCATTTTGCCTAGTAAACTACAAGCGGATAACCTTTTTTTTAATATTTGCTTATAAATATTAGAAACTTAATAATAATTTGCCATAAAATTCGGCTTTTGCAGTATTTTAAAACGTAAAATTATGAGAGCATATTATTTAAAATATATCTGAGAACACAATTAGTTATTTTATATCTTTGCATTTTATGAAATATATATTTTTGCAAACTATCTAGTTTTTAGACAACAGGTACCTACCTAGTAGAAACTGAATATCTCGATATTAATTGTATTTTGTGAAATATAAACTAGCTTATTATGTTCCCTCATGTATTCTATGTAATAAACTTTCAAATTTTAAGTTTATTCGTCAAGTCGTTTTCAATATGAGTACTTTTCAGCGAAACACTGCAAACTCACATTACAAGCCCGAGACCGTAGGCCGAGGACTATGTAGTAAACTATTATAGTTTTGTTTTATCAACGAAGAAAAATAAAGCCATTTAGAAATTAAATAAAAAGAACTTAAAATATGGATAATGGATAAATCTTGGGTTACTGTCCAAATATCTCACAATTCTTGCCATAAATTTAAAAAATTTCAAACAATGCTGCTATTGATACTTCTGATGTTAACAGAAGATTTTGATCAATGGAAACAGTAACCTCCATGCTGTCATTAAGGATGCATGGTGATTCTGTTTCTTTTTATCAGCTAGAAAAAGAATTTTCTCGAAAACCCAAATGTGGTATCACTGAACAGCACTTGAACAATTAATTACTATTATTTATAGGGTTTCATAAAGCGGCATCAAGATGGGTACCCCTATGCTGGTCATGGTATTATGAGTACACCTGATGTTTGCGACCAAACAAAATTACCATAGTAATTTAGCCGTACTGTTTAATTAATATTATTCTCAGAATATTTCTTCGACTTATACTTTTCAAGACAATTTTCCAACTTACTTGAGTATAATATGGAGCAGACTTATGCCCATACCATGGTCGGTACTTCGCTCGATCTCCGTCTTGAGAAACAACTTTGTACTTAAGCCTGGCTCAAATTTTGTTGGAGTCAAGCCCCAACTCAAGCTCCAACTTAATTCACACAGAATTAATAGATAGTATGTATATCTTGACTGCTAATTCGGAGTAATCTCGAAACCGGTAGTACAATAAAACCTTGCGCTCCATGCAATGGCTAGACCATCTGCATGTATATGTTTTTGGCTGGGGGGTGACTGATTCTACAGCATCATATTATGATATTATGTACATGGTGGATGGGACAAAAAAAATTTTAAAAATGAAAAATTATTATGCAAAATTTGAAAAAACTTATTTATAGTTTTTTATAAGCTGTCTACTAAATTCATTTGCCTTCTTACGTATTTTGCATGCTAAGAATTTCATTCACCTAGATTCTATCACAATTTAAGAAATAATTCATTCAAGGATATTAATTTCAAAACTGATTAATAAATTTAATACGTTTAAATAAGAATGGGGAATTCTTGGTAGTTCATCAAAATTATTAAATTTTAATAATTTAAAATAAATGATGAAATAATTAAAATAAAGAGGAACTTTGTTATTCTTGAATAAGAAGTCCTTCATTAAATTTTATGACCACAGTGATCTTTATTATCAGAGTAATTTAATTAATTCAGTAATTTATAATCGAGTGCGATTAAATCTTCATAATTATCTTGAAACTGTTTATGGATTGCTAAGTAGAAGCAAAATATATGATTTAAAAAAAAATTCAATGCAAATTACAAAACCAGAACTATTCGCCCGTTTTAAAAATTATGCATAATATTACATAAGTAATATTAAAAATAGAGAAAAAATACCAAAATATTCCTGAGCAATAGCTTGATGTGAGAGCTCGCTGGTTAGGTTACGAGGGGATAATTCCATTTCCACGCTGGAGATAGCTCGAGAGCAGACAGGAAAAAATTAACCTTATTTTTTCTTTCTTTGTGACTAAGAAGACAAAACTTTAATTAAGTTCAAGGTGCATTAAAGTGTAACCTCAAAAACTTGATATTATCTTGAAAAATACCAAAACTCTGAGTAATTACGACAATTACTAGAATATTTTAAATTTCTTTAGAAAGTTTTCCGTTTTTGATATTAATATACTTCGTAAATTTATAGGAATGAACTTTTAAATGTCACTTCACCATTATTGCTAATGTGTATTTAGTGAGTCACTTATTGAAGGTATTTATAAATAATAAAATAATGTTAGAAGTTAGATGATTCATAAAAATTTTAATTATCCTTGGTTGGAAACTAATCATATTTTGCTGATGATTGAACACGTTCCCTTTTTTATCAAAATGTTTCAAACCGATGGTAATAATTTATTCAATATTTGACCAACATGCAAAAGTTTATTGACAATTCCTCGGTTGTTGCTCGGAGCTCTTCAATATTTTTTACAGCACGCTACTTTTCTTCTGTTTCTGTAGTTTCTGGTTTAGTGCAATAATAGGGACGGTGGTATCCAATTTCCGTACCACCCCCTACTGATTTACTATTGCAATCAATATTATCATCAATCCATGGTTACACCATCAATTTTGTTTTATCGTATATTGATTGAACCTGACTATCTCTTTCTGTTGTAACATCTTCAAATTGTTCTTCAAATAAGAATGAGGGGGTCATATTTTGATTTATTTTTCAGAAATGGCTCCCGTTCCCTGAAATTAGAATTATGACCGCTCCTGAATGAGCGAAGACGAAAAATGTTGTTTCTCCCGGGGCAATTAAGACTAGACGATTTTCACAAACGAATGTTACGTTTTCCAAAACAATTTGCAATAAAACTGTATATTTAATTTGTTTACTTGGGACGACAGGAAATCATAAAATACTTGGACCTTTCAAAAACTTGAACGTATTCAGTTATACAATCTTCCCATAACTATCTGATGATATCTAATTGTATTTTGTTATCGTCTGAAACTAAAATTTATAATTATTATAAGTACATTCAACCACGCATGGTATTTAAAATGTAAATTAAATTTTCTTAACGGAAAATTATTTTTCTCGACTATGAAGGTCGTAGAATTAAATTGGGCTATGTAGAACTGAAGTGCATCTGGAGTTATATTTTTTAAATATTTTCTTAATTTTCTTTTCGTCTAATTTCTTCGAGTTTCCTTTTTATTTTATTTTTGTCATGTATAATAAGGTTTGCACTTACATTATATATTATGGCATAAAATAAAAGTTAAATATTTTAATAATGCGTCATGAGGGAATGCATTGTCAAATATAGTTTCCTTTTTCCGGTTTATTCAATTTCAGGTGAAGGTACAGGATACAGCAGCATCGGGATTTAAAACTTAATTTTAATTAAACGTTGTACTATAAAAATGTTACATTATCCAGAATGTTACTCTCGGATGCCCTAATTTAAATGTAATTGTCTGGAAAAAAGTCAATTACACTCTGGTAAATTTTTAATTACAGTCAGTTGATATAACAATTTTAAATTGTTAAGTTAAAATATAATTTTTACACGCTTAGGTAATTAATAATTATGTGATAATGAAGACCGTAATTAACATTACACACTGGTAATGATAAAACAATAAAACATGTAACGAGACAGATAACGTTATCTTTAAAACACGCGTTTCTTAATTGTTGTAATTATTTAACTTTATGTTTTGCATAAAATTTCGTCATTTTTATACAATTACACATTTTTAAAACTTCCGAAAAAGGGAAAATATAAAGCTACCCATTTAAATACCAATTCACCGGTGGATTTTTATATATTGTAATTTGGATTTCACGTGGGCCAAGACGGCCCTGAGCCGTGAGCATGGATATTCAAGAAACATCACTGATCTATTTTTCAAATATAATTTTAAAATATACATATTTTTGGTAAGTCTACCATTTTACTCGTGAGCTAAAAATCTGAATGATGGATTGGTGAATTATATACAGCGAAAAAAAATCTTAAAATATTTAAAAGAGCGGCTAGTACATTGAAGACCTACTTTAATTGGGTTATCATCAAAGATAAACTTGGTCTTTGCAGTTGGTCTGTTCCTATAAAACGGTTTAGTGTATGTACTACTAATTAATTAATGTAGTGCTACACTGATTTCAATAAATTTGTATCTATGATCAAGGCAGGATACAAAGGTGGTCTTGAATAACTTCAGAAATGCTCTATTTCACAAGAATAAAGCAAGATTTGTGTATTTTTAGAAAAATATTAACTATTCATTTTGAGTAAGTCTCTTGTATACAATCAACTTCCAGATACTTATAATTTTTAAATTTCTAATTCCACGTTATTACTATTCGCGGTCAAAAAATCAGCTACACAAATGCAATAACCGTATCAGGCACATTGAAGATTACAGAACATTTTCTTTCTGGTTGTTTATAATATAGTCATTGGCGCAGGATAGGGGGGGGGGCAAAGCAGGGCACTTGTCCCGCCAAGAAAATTAAATTTTTTATTTCTACCTTGCTAGCGCTTGTAAAATATTAGAATTTTTCTTTAAATTCATAAAGCCTAACAAAACTGAATACTTTGCCCCCCTCTATATTTGACTCTTCCGGCGCCACTGATTATAGTAATAATAGGTTAATACTCGCAGGTTAGATGAAAGAAGCTAATGTAGCTAGTTAGCATTTTACAAAAATTTACACTATCGCTAGCATTCCAGAATCTTATAAATTTTCTTGATGCAAAAAAAAAATTAAATTCGCTCACTTGAGCGAAACCAGGCACTACAGCTAGTTTACTATCAAATAAAATAATTACACAGTTGCCTTTAAATCCAATCCAATATCCTCAGACATTCATGAATGAAATTCTTTATAATAAATAAATTTAATGCATATTTTAAGAAAGTTGGAAGTTGGAATATTTTATAGAAAAAAATATAGGTTTTAAAGAAACAAATACTTCAAAACCATGAATTTCTCTTCTGTTGCTATTATTTAGATTCCCTAGAGAAAGAGAGAGGTGTAAGATAATTATTGTTGCAATATTATTCATGCAATGCATATTTTAACCTTGCAATTATCATTTCATTGTAAGTATAAGTGCATATGAATTGCCAGCCATGAAGTTATTTGTTCATCATTAACAGGATCAAAGAAATTTCAAAAAATTTACGAAGCGATTAAATGATTCAGCAATGGATACCTTATTAACGTTATATCAAAAGTCGAAGTACTTCCCTGCGAAGTAATTTAATCCTGGATTGCACTCAAGACTGTCGAGTTCGTACAGACGTCATTGGTCTTTTAATATTTTATTACAACAGGATAAATTCACCAACCTTGGGTTCCTACAAAATAAACAGCCTGGGCACGGCACTGCATCTTAAATTAAATTCTTGCAATTGAAACAAAGGAAACCTTTACTTCAACGATTTAATTAATCAATTCTACATGCATTTGACTCATAAATCCTTTGGCATTTAATAAAAAATTATTATCGCCAAGTTCAAAATAAATTTTTCTACATCCTTGATTTAAAATTAATAATGTAAAATAATAAAAAACGAACAGTTTGAATAGAAACACAAAAAGAGATAAAATAATCACTGAGTTTAAAATCATTAATTACATGTAATCACATGAAAACTAAGCAAGTTTGAATGTTTTTAACAAACGCGTAGGTCGCTTATTGAAAGCTTTTATCCCAAAAACTATGTATACTTTTTAAATACCTTTTTAGTTAATCGTTCTTCTTTGGATTCATGATCCTTTAAATAAAATATCGTTGTGTCGCGTTATTAAAAGGACAACGAGGCATTCGACATTGAAATGCTGATCAATATTACAAATACATGTAGATGATTATTTTATTAAATATTTTAATCCAAAAGTTTAACCCCTTTTGATGGGGTTAACGACGAATTTATTAGTTATGGTATACATATCTTTTAAAAATAAAACATAATAAATGATACAAAAATCAAACAAAATAAGGGAAAGAAGAAATAAAAATAATAATGTTAAAAAGGAATGAAAATAATTTCAAAAATTTCCCGATCGATGATATTTCCGAACGAAAAACTTTTGAAGCTATCGCAACAATATTGTTGGCAATCCGACAGGTTCTCGAGCTTTTATGTTTTTTATTTTGTTTACAACTTGTTAGTTTTGTTCTTTTTGCAAATAATTTGTGTGTAACTTTTTTATTGTTTTCGTTATTACGTTTTATTTGCAAGCAAATAATTTTGCCAATTTAGTCAGATTTATCATGAAGCTCTTGGAAGGAGAAGTAATGCTCATTCGAAGCAGGTTAAAACAAAGCATTAACCCTGTAGCACAAGGAGCGCTTTGTAAATGAGATTAGTCGAGTCATTTAATTTATGAATTTGTCACATTATAATATTTCTCTCGATTTTCAAAAAGAAGATAACTTAAATTTGTAAATCCATGATCGAATTACCTCTCATCTTGATGCAAATCAAATTTTACTACATTTCCATACAAACTTGTATTCAACAAAATCACTCAGTCATAAAATAAGAGTAACGACCAGCTTATGTCAAATTGCACTCAAACTCAGACTATTAAATTAAATTAGTGTTATCTCTTCTATCACTTAAGTCTGCGGCTCATACAGTAAACGTAATTAAAGCATATACACTACTTGCTACAATTTCCTGAAAAGCTCTTCATGCACAAGTAGTGACCCGTGTTTCATTAATTAAAATATACAACTTTTTTACAACCCATAAGTTTAATTAACCCATTTAATTGGAAAATTAAGTTATATCACACTTTTATGTCACATAAGTCACCTAGAATTAACTTAATTGGTTAATAGGTCGCTCGTCAAATTTTTTGACCTTTCCTATACATTATATTATGTAGGTGTATCATGTGTCAACTACTTTCATTACTTTTGTTATATTTTAAATGACAGCCTCGCCCTTTATAACAATAAAAACTTGTTTAAAGAATTTTCTTTTAAATCATCGCTTTTGTTTCTTTCTTTTCTGCGTTGTTAAATTTTTACTCTAATTCCTTTCGATTTAGCTATATAATTTTATTGTGAAAGGTTTTGAAAAATCGATGCACTCTATTTCGCAATAACAACATTGTAACCGACATATTGGCAAACAAATATATCACATATGACAGTTAAATACTTGTAAAATAACCAAAGCCGAATAACAAGATAAAAAAGCAAAAAGAAGAACAAAAAAATGTGCATTTCCTAAATCTTTTTGGGAATTGATGGAGAAGAATAAAAAATGAATAAAATAATATTTCATTTTAAATTCATTCCAGATCATTGCTTGAAGTATTGATTAACGTAGTTTAATGCTTTCCCTTTTTTTATTTTATAATCGCTTCTAACTTTGTTCGTTTACTTACATGCCAATTTTCTAACAAGTTGTAATTTATTGTTATTCCAGTCTCAATGCTCTTTACCTTTTTTAAATTTCACAAAAAGTATTATATAATGTGTTACTTTTCAAATTAATTAATTGAATTATTAACATAAAACAGAAATAATTAGTGATGTACAGTTATTGTGTTGAGGAACACAAATTTAATATGTTGCAAATGAAGATTTTATCATAAATACTGACTGACTAATTAAATAATGTTAATTTAAAAATAGGACGAATACCACGACAAATTGTGGCGAAGTTCTAATTGCGGTTAACCTAAAAATTCTGTCATCAAATCCTTTTCATTGCGGAAAATTGTGCTATTTTTGTATTATTTAATTTAATTCTAAACATTTTCTCATGGTCTAATATTTATTTTACTATAATGCGAAATAAAAATTTGCAATATCCGCTCCATAAGCTAGTATGCGGTAGCGGGACGACTGTCCTCGAATTCAGGCATTTCATTTAGTACAATAAAAACTTATATTAAAATAATCCTATTTGTTCATTGTTACAAGCTGGTATGTATTCTAAAAACAAAAACCAAAGTGGTTTTACTGAATTAATATTTTAACAACCGGTTTCGCTAAATGTAGCATCTTCAGATTCAAATTGCAAAGTGTTGAAAATATTAAACAGGTGACGAATGGTAGCGATATTTTTTGTATACGTACATTTCATTTTGGCAATAGACGACGGTAACAAAGAGTTTTGACCTCAAACGCCAAATTTTTTGCAGTCCTCGTAGAATTATTTTCAACTGTTATTTTATACGTAGCAGACCAAATCATTAAACGCATGAAGTAGCTCCTGTGACAAAGTCATAATAACACGATATGGCGATATAGTTTAAAATAATGACGGATATTAACCCAAGTTTTTTTATGCTTCAATTTTTTGCTAAACTGTAAAAGTACCTAGTCGTAATTATTGTACATCACGAGCGATTTATTTTTTAAAACCCGAACCGTCCAAGTATGATGAAGCAATCAATCAAAAGCTCGTCTAGTAAAAGAGAATTGATCGATTTTGATTAACAATAAATTGAGATATGAGGATCAGATCAACAGAATAACCAAAGGAAAGGAGATCGTAAAGAATGCCATTGACCTGAACGAAACCGTATTTATTCCATGCACCGATGAAGTTCACTGTTTCACTTTACGCCTTCTTAAATTTCCACTTTTGTCAATTAACTAACGTATTTCTTGTTTTCTCTAAAAATATTCCAGTGCTTCGGTTAACTGTCAATCATTACTCATGCGATCTTTGGTATTCGACATGCGGTAAAACAGGATGTCGATGAATTAAAATTCTTCATATGGATGAAAATCGATAACTAACCGCATTGTAACAATAGAATTACAAATTTTTCTTTCTTCTTAACTAACGACGCCTTCCTTCAATAATACTAATGAATTCGAATTGTTTTAGGGCTTGGAAAACAACAGAATTGTGTTTACAACTTCTGCCAGCACGTTATCGCCTAGCAGGGAGCTTCCTACCATTCGCTTAGTCGACGGTCCGACTATTCTACAAGGAAGAGTTCAAATATTTAATAAAGAAAAATGGAGAAGCGTCTGCACGAATTCCAGAAAGTACGTCAAAATTTCCGAAATCAATTTTTTTAAACTAAAGGTTTTCTTTCAGTTGGACTTCCGCAGATATGCAAACGGCCTGCAGGGAACTGGGATTTCAAGGAGGTTCCTTTTTCAATTGGTTCAATAGAGAAATGCCGTTGAAACCGCGTTTGCTGTACGAAGAGCCCAAATGTATAGGTACCGAGAGTTCATTAAAGGATTGCCAGTGGTCCTCTCGCCAACTTGGATCTGGTGTTTGCGATTATCATCCGGACCTCGGCATAGAATGTCTTCCTCGTCACGACAGCCCTGTGCCTTATTGGAGAGGTATTCGATTTGAGCACGCAAAACACGAAAAGCTTTTAAAAATGAGAAACACACTCTACATTCCAACATCTTTATCCCAACTTGATTACGTTATCATGGAGTATGCTGGTGCCGGACGCGACCATACAGCCACAAGTGCTTTACACGTTCATGGCGTCCCCCCCGTCATGAACCATTTAGAAATTTTAAATTCGGCCTACAATGGTATCAATGTGACTATGCCCGAAGCACCAGTTAGAATTAACAACTGCACGATACGAAATAACCGCGGGTATGGAATCTTTATAAATTCGACTTACGGGCTAAGTCACATCGATAAATGCGTTGTAAGTGAAAATGGGGCCGACGGAATAAGGTACGTCCACAACGAAGCTCGTCCAGAAGAACTTCACGATATTTCGGAAATCCAAGATTTTTGCACTCTGGCCATCGCTTCTAGTCAAACGTTTCCCATCGAAATGTTTGCGGACCAATCGATATTTTACGGCTCCGACAAACTCTGCTACCAAGTTTTTACAACACGGTACGAACAAGTAATCACGTTGGATTTTCTAAAATCAATGACCGATCGAAATAACAGTGCCTTTATAGAAATTTTTGACGGTTCTTCCTCAAACCATAGACTGTTAACTTCATTTCCTATTCGAAATAACACACGACCGCAATCCGTTACAACGACGGGTAATCAAATTTATATTACGTTTACAGCGCAACCCAGGACAGATATGGTTTTGTACATGAGATTAACATCGGGATTTAATAAAGCGTTCGAGTTAAATGTGAGCAGATCGTACATAACAGATAACTCAGGAAGAGGGATTGCGTTTGATAATTTAAGATCCCAACTTCACGTCCATAAAACGTCGATATCCCAAAACAGTCATGTTGCAGGAATTCATGTAACCAGTGGCGTAGGCGATGTAAACATAACAGAAAGCAAAATTTCTTTTAACAAAGGAGATGGCATCAACATTACGTACACTGGCGGAAATCGTAACATATCAAAGTCTTCCATCAGCTCTAACGAAGGTTACGGAATTGCCGTTTGGCTAAACGACACTTTAGAAACGGAATACAAGTTTGTTAATCAGTCCACGGTGGTGCAATATTCTGAAATCATAAAAAATTTGGATATTGGAATTTTGCACGGAAACTTTTGCGGCGATTCCTACGTCAACATCAGCAGCAACACATTTCAAGAGTCGAGAGACACAGCTTTACAAATCTTAACCTGTTGGAAAGAAACAAATTACTCCTCCAAGTTACAAATCGGACACAATACATTTTTATACAACAAAAAAATCTGCATCAAAATTAAACCTGCTCTCAATTTGCAAGCGAGACTTGAATACAATTGGTTCAAATATGGAGAATACGGTGCCTTATTGGTTAGAAACAAACTTTTAGAAGAGTTCAACTTTTTACCTACCGATATCGTAATCGAACAAAACTACTTTCAAGAGAACCACGGCCATTTTGCTGTCAATTTAGGCTTATCGCCCTACTCTGAAAAACAGAGGTTGTTATTTACAAGAAATTTTGTGCGGAATAACAACATAACGGAACCGTTTCGTCCTAACGATGGTTCCATATCAAAGCTCAATCCTAGAAGTCGCGTCGCAGCTCCTATTGTAATCGGGTCCAATAACATCGTAGTCTTCAGAAATATAATCGAAAATCCGTCCTCAAAATACGAAATTGGAAGCCATCTAGAAGATCAAAGCAAAATCATCAACTGCACTTTTAACTGGTTGGGTTCCAGTGACGAAGGAATCATTTTTAACAGACTCTTCGATCGAAGCGATCGGTATAATTTAGCGAAAATAATATTTGTGCCTTATCTTTTACACAATTCGAATCCTATGACAACGAGGTTTGCCTCGATGCAGTTGTACGTTCCGAGGTTCAGTGATTTTTCTTCCAACATTATTGGCGGTGAAGTGGAAGGTGAAGAAACGTTAAGTCAGGGGGAGTATTTAGTGGAAAAAGATATCAATATTCGTCCTGGAGGAAAATTGACGCTAGAACCCGGTGTTGTTTTACGGTTTCCACCTTCCATTGGAATAATGATCGGAGGAAAGCTAGAAGCTCGTGGGATCGGTCCCGATAGCATCAAGTTTACGCTCAAAGAGGAAATTATGCATCCTTCCGATAATTTAACTTACGAAGGTGAAACTGAAGGTTACGAGCAAGAAACCGAAATAATTGAACTTGATTCAAGAGTACCGATACGTTTACTGGGAGGACGAACCCCATTGGAAGGCAGATTGCAGGTTAGAATTAATAACGAATGGGGTACCGTTTGTAATTATGGGTGGACCATTAAAGACGCAGCTCTCGTTTGTAATCAGCTTGGGTTCGCGTTAAATCCGGACGATTGGTTTTTGGAACGTAACGAAATTCCAAATGCTGGAACAACCGAGAATGTTATTATGTCAAATGTCCGGTGTGATGATTTTGACGTCGATATAATTGAATGTAAATCCGAAACTAAAGCCAATTTTGAGAACTCTTGTTCGCACGATAACGATGTTGGTATAAGATGCTACGAAACTTCGTGGGCAGGAGTGCGGTTTGGAGCTTTGGCAGAGCGATCTAATTTGCAATACATTACCGTGGAAAAATCTGGTCTTTTGGATTATGCTACGAATTATTTCAAACCAGCCATACAGATGGACTTTGCTCACCACAATTTTGAAAGTATCAGAGTGATCAATAATTATCACGATGGTTTGGGAATAATGTACTCCGATATTTATACATCCGATTCTGTTAATATCATCAAAAATTCGGAATTTTCCAACAACAGAGGATCCGGAATAAGCTTTAAACAGTTAGGTTTGAAAGTATACGGAAGTATGATCGAAAATAACGAGTACGGAATTAGACACAATCCAGCGTTAACGGGAATGCAGCAAAGAGAACTCGCTGGATGGTTTAATACTCAAGATGCGGAACTCAATTACAAACCCATTTGGATACCACGGGAAGATGACTTGAAAGAAATATTTTTGGATTACAGTGACACCAAATACTTGGTAACAACAAACAAAGTAGGTGTAACCGCATTCCGCTCATACAAAATCAGGTGCTCGCCTGGTTACATAATTGGAATTCAATTGTTAAATCCAATAGAAAATCGCAGTACCGAGACAATTTTCATACACGATACCCAAACTTACAACAACAATTCGGACATCTGGAATTTGACTCGAGACTTGACAGTTTTTCCCACAACTTCTACAAGTCACGGTATCATTCTGGATTACAACAGTGGAAGTTATGCCATTGGAGGAACTGTGATAATAATAAGTACTATATCGGCTCCAACCCAAAATATTTATAACAAAATCGTCAAAGGACCCGTACCAACGCTCACAGTTCTAAACACAAAAATCAGAAACAACAACTTCGGTATCCACGCTTCATTCTACAACAGATACCTCAACGAACTAGGGGATCATTTTTTGAGGAAAGCAAACGAATCGCTCAAATTTATAAGCTGTGATATTTCTCATAATAGGCAAGAAGCCGTTTTCGTTCATTCTCCTCATTGGGATTTACATAAGAGTAATATTTCCGAAATTACCGTGATGATCAATAACTCTCTAATCACGGATAATGGAAAAGGATTGTACCAGTTTTCTCGTGATATGCGATTTTCTAATAACTTATTTCATTATGTTATGCAGGATGTAACGGTCGAGAGAAACGCAGGAGGTGGTTTTGAAATTAACCTTCCCTACGTTTGGCAATATAACGAAAACTTTACTCATTCTGTTTATATGAATAATAACACTTGGCGTAATAACAAAGACTTTGGAGTTATAATTGATGGACATTTTGCTCTAGTAAACATAACTAAGAGTTCATTTTCAGAAAACCATTGCAAATTTGGTTTGATTTCTATAAAAGGCATGGAGAAGAAGATGCTGATCGATTTTAATAGAATTGAAAATAATAATGGCCGATATATGATCGAATTTAGTTCTAACAGCCAATCGGAAATTTTGGGAAGTGTTTACGCCAAGTTTATTTATAATCAGTTAAAACATAATAAACATTTATCGATGTTGCGTGGGTTTGGTGTTCTGCAATTAAATTCGGAACCTAGTTGTGTGGTTGGTTTTAGAGGAATCCAAAAAGTTAATATCAATAGAAACTTGATTGCAGACAACAACCTCGACTATCAGTTAATTGCCGGCATAAAAACCGCAAAGGTTGATTCGTTTTTGGACGTTCAAGAAAATTGGTGGGGAACTAACGAAGAGTCTAACATCGAACAAATGATTTTTGATTTTGATGATTGGAATAATCATGCGATTGCACTGTTCCGTCCATATTTGTTGGACGATAATTTTGATTCCAGCTACTCGGTATCTTTTGAACCCGAAAAACAAATTGACTTTAATAATCTTAAGGGTCGCTTGAATCAGGATTTAGTTTTGTACAAAAGAAATGATCCTTACATTGTTAATGCCGATATCACTGTAATGCCTGGAGCAACCCTGACGATTCAACCTGGCGTGGTGATGGAGTTTTCTCCTAACGTGGGAATATTAGTATTGGGGACTTTGAAGGCCGAGGCAATGAAAGACTTTGAAATCATTATGAGACCTTTAACGAAAACCAACAATTTAGAAAGTAACAGAATATTAAAGAAACGTTCCATTGAAGGAGAGGAACTTGAGCGTGAAAAACGCGAACTGGAACGATTTGCATTGCAAGATGGTATACGCTTATGCCAAGGTCGTAACTGTTTAGATGGCAAAGAAGAAATTACGCACGAAGGATTCCTTGAATATTTTAACAAAACCACATTGCAATGGATTCCGATGTGCGATCCTCGTTTTACAGAAAGAAACGCTCAAGTAGTTTGTAGAGAATTGGGATATGATCCTTTAAATATATTTTTCGAATACGATATTAGAATTGAGTTTCACAGTAATTCCCTCTCAAGAATTTGGTCTTGGCCCGAACCGTTACAATGCAAAGGAACGGAGTCTCGTTACGAGGAGTGCCCAATTCGTTTGAACGGGCAGCAGTATGGACATCGACACGAATGCAAATGGAACAATAAATTTGTGTTTATTCATTGCGGGAAAAGAAACTTACGAAGAAATATTGACTATTGGGGAGGAGTTCGATTTGCAGATTCCGAATTCGAACAACATTTTTACGAACACAGGATTCACGATGTTCATACTCACGACACCAAAAAAGTGGAACAATCGGTATTGCAATTCGTTAACATAATGGGAGCTGGAATTTTGCATAATGAGAAATCACCTGCCATTCAAAGCATCCAGAAGAGCCCGAAAATTAATTACGTTAACGTTTCATATGCTGCATCGCATGGCATCAATTTAATTTCGCCTTCAAACACAATGAATTTGATGTTCAATAATATCGAAAACACCCTGGGGGTCGGAATCAGCATCTTGTCTTTAACTGGAGAAGGTCACGAATCTGACGAATCCAGCTTTACGCCTATAAGAAATCTGAACATGCCGTATAATCTATTTGGTTTAATCGATATTTGCGATACCAACAAAGTGATAAGAGTGGAAGAAAGAGTATTAATTTACTACAAATATGATAACCAGCCGGTGAATTGCGTCAAAATATTCAGAAGCAGCTACAACTCAAAACCGTTTGGATTTAGGTTGTTACAGTTTAATTTGTTCAATACAACAGAAGATTATGGAATTCCTGACTTTATGAGCATCTACGATGGTGATATTTACAATACTTCTTCAAGATTGATAGGAAAATTAACGATGGACACCAAAAATGAAAAACGCATGTTCAGAACTAGAGAACCCAGCATCAGTATTAAGCTTTTTGCCAAAGGTGCATCCTCGAATTATGGATTTATAGCTGAAGTGGTCACTTTACCAATTTCAGCTATAGGATTTAGTAAGTCAAAAAAGACACTTGTGAAATTTGAAGTTTAATTTTGAATATTTCAGATCGGGACATTCAGCACAACATTTCGAGTTCGGTTATCGAAAATAATCGAGAAGGTGGTTTGCAATACACGTCAGCTGGAGAAGTAAATCCAATTGTTACCATTGAAAGGAACCAGTTCAGCAATAATGGCGAAAAACTTTACGGGAATTTTTCCACGTGCCATGCTTCGATCGACATGGATATTCAAAATACGCAAATTGTGATCTTTAAGGTATTTTTCCCACGAGAAGGAAAGTCTTTCTTTATTAATACAAAATTTATTATTAGAACAATTTGGTACGCAATAATCAGGGAGGTTTATCCATAAAATCAGACTCTAGAGGAACTGCAACATCTCTGAAAGGTTTCATTCACAATAACCTCTTTGTGGAAAATAAAGATCATCCAGCACTCTATTTGGAAGGCCGAAAATCGTCACCGTATCAAGAAGTGACCATCTATCGCAACTATTTTACCAGGAATTTTGCTCGGTACGCAAACAACATTGTGCTGAAACAAGTCATATCCAATTTTACGTTTAATTATGTTAAACGGAACGTGGGTTTGCAAAATTTGGAAGTTTCAGGATTTGATCAAGTTCAGCTGCCAATTTATCAAACCACAACTCATAATGGGTTTTACAAGTAAGTCTAAAAAGCATGATCTAGTTTTGATGGCCGATTTATATCCAATTATTTTAGTAATTATGCGGTTCATTTGGATTCTCGTTCGACCATAGTAGCTGGAACAGCGGGGCAACATTACGTGGACAACGTATTTTTTAATCCAGATAATGATTACGAAATTATTACCGTTAACAGATCTCTGTAAGTATTGTTTTTACCAATTTTTGCACATGGAAGACACAATTGGATGTAGATTTTGGAGTATGAAAACACTGAATCTCATAAGGATGTTTTTGGGAAATTGTATGCTAGACTATCAAAATTTCAAGCATTGATTTTACGTTGACGAAATAATTCAAGTAAATTTTATAATGGGTGGTTTGCCTAAATTTATAAGATTTTTTATTACGCTTTCTAAATTTGATAATATTAAATTGCCTGGTCATTAATTTAGAAGAAAAAGCATTATTGTCACAATACTTTTACAAATTCTAATCTAATTTAATCTTGTTTTGTACTGGGTCATTATGACAGCGGTGTAGTTGGGGATGTTTTGTAGAAATTGCAGTAGAATATAAAATCAATTTTTAAAACGTGGCTTTTGTCCGTTAATTTTGCATAAAACCTTTATTTATTTAATTTTTTTTATAAAAAATATACTTTTTGGAAAGCGCCATAACTTGATGGAGAATTAAAAAAATATAATTTGCCCCAGAAAATTTTATTTAAAAATTAATTTGAAATAACCGCATTGATTGATTATTACTGATACTAACATATTTTTTCTTTTTTTTTATGTTGCATGGCGCATGCATGCAGGTTTAATTTTAGCAGGTAAGATAGTCATATTTTATGTTTTGTGTAATGTATTTTAGATGTAAGTTTGGTTAGAATGCATCGGTAAAGTTAGTAATGTAGCATTGCAATTAAAACTATTTTGTTGAGGAAAGCGGTCGTAGCAATTTCTTTTACTGGATGTTTCCATTGCATAGCGAACGGTTTCGTCAATAGATATTTAATTTTAAATTAAAAACAAATAATTTAATTTTGCAATTTGCGTGCCATAAAAGTTTATTACTCTTTTTGAAAATAAAAAAATCATTAAAAATAAATAAAATCTTTTATGACAAAGAGTTTTATTTAGAGCAGACTGCTTATAGAAACCAGTAAGAAATTTTATTTGAATTTTATTTTATGCAAAAATAGATTTAAGAAAATATCTATCATCACTTTGCCTTTTTATTAAAACTTAAACTTTTTACTATACTTTTAGTACTTTGGAAGTTTGGAAAACAAAAATTGATGCAGCTTACAATTACTGGAGCGTAAATACATCGTTGGCGGTAAAAAGTCGAATTCGTGACCAAACTGATGATCTTCGATTATTGGAAGTCATAGATACTCCTTATTATATGAATAATAAAACTCTTTTGAACGGAAAATGTCCTCCAGGTTGGGCACTTGTTGGAAACACTTGCTACATGTATATCGGAGCTCCCATGGGCTTTTACGAGGCTCGTGAATTTTGCAAAGTATGTAGTTAATGCTTTCCAAATTGCTAAAATAACGCTTGTTGAAATTTTAGAACGACAACGCTTCCATGCCCTATTTGATTGGAAATGTCAATTATATGGAACTCTACGCCTATCTAAGGCAGCAGGAACAGTGGCATCTCTATGCAGACAAAGTTTGGACTCAACATATCGACTACATCAACCAGTGTACCATGTTTGCATACCAAAGGATCGAAATAGAATATTGCGACCGTCGTCTACCTTTTATTTGCGAAACAGGTACGAACGAAACATTTGTTTGTTTTTGCATACAAGTATTTAACTGTTGCCCAAAATTTTTTAGATCCAAAAGTCACTATTAATCCATTAACTTGGCACGGAGATGCCACCACCATAGCGGTAATTAGTAGTGTTGCGGTAGCCGTAGCTCTGATAATAATACTGGCCGTTTGTTGGTGGACCAAATCCAAATACAGGCATTCACAACGTTTGGAACGGCGGAACAGCATCCGTCAAAGTTTGCATTCGGTTCGTTCGTTAGGTTCAATCCACGGTGGTTTCTCAGATATTGGATACCGCAGGAAAGGAAATCAAATGGTAAACTCAATTTAACGTGAAAAACTGTTACTAATTTTTAATATTTTAGAGTACACGGTCAACTGATACGTTAACCAAAAATTCTGATTACAAAAAAATGGACGAAGGTTCGATTGACAGCATGGAAAAGTCAATCAATTCTTCTATCGAAGATAATCAGTCGTACGATATTTATGAAGCGCACAATCCGAATCCGTCGACGTTTGTTTACAACACAACGATCGAGTATCATAAATCGCCAAAAAAGTTTGTCACTCCAACTGATGATTCGTATGAATTGGCGTTTAAAAACGATGGTTACAGAGATACGTCGACGTTTGTCACTCCAAATAATTCCAACTATCAGTTACGGGCTGATAGTGCTCAAGAAAATTCAATAACTGATGAAACTCCAATTATGAACAACGAAAACGCCAAGCCAAACGTTTCGTATCCCCCTTATGATTACTACAATTCTGACACCCTGCCTCTAAGCACTAAAACTACAAAATCTAATTCAACTTTAGATTCAGATCCCGAGTATAAAGAGTATGGTGGAGCGTATTCTGGTCCTAAGCCAAATTTAAATTTTCTCAAGGAACTGAAACATAAAATGCCAGTCACTGCACACAGTATGGCCAACAGAAGTTTACCTCCACCACCGGAACCACCCCGGCCGAAGCCAGGTTTCGCCGATTACAACACGGTCGGTTTAGAAAATCCTGATCCTTCTAATTCTTTCTATGCACCAGAAAGACCACAGTCGGCCAACATATTAGAGACAAGCTTCGACGAAGAAGAGCCCCCAAAACCTAAACCAAAGGTCAGATCGAAAAGTGAAGCAGTATTAGAAACAAATTTTGATTATATGGATACAGAGGAAGTTCCACCTTACGCAAATCCAATTTCTTACAGCAGTCGAAGTAAAAGCCAACCATTGGAAACTGCCATGTGAAGAGTAAAATTTAACTCAAAACTGTTCTCGAATTACTATAGGCATTGACGGGGAAAAACTTTGATTTGAACCACGCAACCCAAGCTGCTAGTACAACCCTGTTACAAGCTCACTGTATAAGATAATAATTTTAAATTACTTTCGCGAGATTTAATTAATTGTTATTATTTTTTTAAATAAAAGAAGAAAAGCAAAAAAAAAGTGGTTTAGTGCGAAGTTTTTTTTTAAATAAAATGTGATATTAGTGGTCTTAAACAACAAGTTGATACGCCAAACAAACATAGATTAGATAATTTAAAAAATGTGTTCTTATTTTTATAAAAAGAAGATTTTATTGGACTTCTCGTTGTAAATATTTATTCGCTTATTTTTGTAATGTTTTGTTATAAGATTTTTATTAAAATTGACTATTATAAAGTCACGACTGTATTAGTTTAAATCACACATTCCATCCCAGCAGTGCAATTATTGTAAATAAACTAATTTTGATTAAAATTAAGTAGGTAATTTATTCCATTCACAGGAAAACTAATTTGATCAGCTGAACTATAATTACGACTGTTTCTGTATATAAGCAACTATATTCGGATAAAAATTGTTTAATAATATTAAATTTTATACGATGAAAGTGTTCTTTATTATATGTAGAAGATCTCATTTGTAAAATGATGCAATAAAGTTTGTAGGAAATATAATAAGATTTTAAATAAATATTCCTGGATGTGTTTGTTTTCCCAATAATACCCTCTTTATATGCATTATCGAATATTTTAGATAAATTAAATTGTTCTTCTTCTTTCTATGACTGGGAAATAACTGCATTGCATAAATTTCATTTGGTTTTGTTGATTCAACAACCTAAAAGTTGTGAAACATTTCGACTCGTTTGCATAACTTCCACTCTCACAAATTAACAATGTGGAAAAGCTTTCTAACAAGTAAGTTTTATATTTCCACATCCAAAGCGTAAAATGGATTTTCCATTAAAACCTCCCCAAAACAATTTCGGCATTTTTGAAACTGGGGAGTATTTTTGTTAAATTTCCAGTACTTTGCAGTTATGGAAATTTTAGCTGCTGCAGACATTGCTTTGATGTTCAGGTCTTTAATTTTTATTTTCTAGGGCAGACCTATAGACGTCCATGCAAAGTTTGTAAAAATGGAACAAAAATTCCTATTTTACCTACCATGTTTTCAAATTCTAAATAAAGAAATCAGGTATTGATCGAAATGCATAATATTTACTATTATAAGCCACGTTTGTGTAATTTACGTGATAACATTTATATTTCACACTAATCCTTTTCAAAATCATCAAAAACATGATAAGAAAACGTGCAACTTGGCTAAATTTATTAAGTTTAAAAATATGCTCGCCAATCGCACGTTTTTTTACTGAAATGTTCGAATAAAAATAATTTATTTTTATGTATCAATTCTGGCGTTGTCATTTATCTATTTTTATATTTATATTTAAACAAAAGATATATTATTGTCTGGTGGATATCGTTTTAAATTTTAATTTTCAAGCAGCTCAGCAGATTTATTCCTATGTTAGTTATTTACTGCTGAAGATATTTTCTCAAATTCTATTCTATTTTTATGTTGGTAACAGTTCTTAAATTTGAAACATGCGGACAGACGGACACGGGAGCAGAACATAAGGCTTCCTTACTATACTTTGTATAGAAGCCTAAAATGACGATTTTGGTTCTGAGTAGATACTACGTGAGGCGTCACGTTGGGAAAATTTTCATTTACAGAGTTTCGTTGGTTGCAACCTTCAAATTAAAAAAAAACCTTTAAATAATTCGGTTGCAAGAACGTATTTAAGGGCGGGTTTGGGGGGCTGGAACCCCCCCGAAATAATTTATCAATTACTAAAGTTCAGGAAGTCTGACTGCAATCTTATTAATAAGTAATTAAAAATCGTCAAAACAAAAACATTAAAAATTAACATTACCCCCCCCCCCCCCGAAAATTGAGTCTAAATACAAACTTGTACGGTTGTAATATTTTTAATGGTCAATTTGGTTACGTAAAACTGTTAACTTGTTTAGTTTTAAAGTAAAGGTATATTACATTTTGACCTGACCAATTAAATGATCAGTTTTATTTTAACGCAGTGTTATAAAATAAAATTTAAAAAAACAGTAGGTACTAACTTATAAAAATTCTCGGACTCCTGACGCCTCGCTGAAAAGTTTTTACGACATGTAAAAAGAATACTTTTGCGTATAATTAATTATTTATTTTACCATATTTGGTAAAATATGGTATTAGTTCATACATTTTTTGCCAATCTAAAGAAAGATAAAAATTCTAAACAAATTTGGAAATCAATCGAGGGCACACCAACTAAGTTCCACTGTATTTACTAATTAGGATATCATGTCGGCCGTTAGGCCGCCTTACTTCCTAATGGTACTCGTATAATACAATAAAAAATAAGCAATTTTTTTCAAAAAGTTTACGAATTAGTCTCACTTGGATAGAACGAACCCAGGTCAACACTGACACTTGTTGCAAACCTTAGGTATATCAACTAAAGTCGCGTTCGAACCTTATAGAGACTTATTGATATTTAGGCCCAAAGATGATCGACGGGTCGATTCTACCCAGTGGGACTACGAAGGGTTAAAAGAAATTCAGCTTGTGTATAGCTAGCTTTGAGGTGAACCAAATTTATTTATAATGCTTGCCAAGATTAGATGATATTATCAATATTATTTTATACTGCCCACTGACGTCATGGGTTATTTTAATTTTATTAATGCAGGATGGCCCCCAAATTCAAAAATATGAACTGTGCTACGGCGCGACGGTAGAATGAAATTATTATGCCTCCGAATTTTTATCTAACTTTGTGAGATTTATCTCTGTCGTGGTTTATATTCCACGTTAATCAGTGGCTTTTTTTAAATTTGATCGATTTCATTTCATATCATTTCAATAATTAAATAAATAAGAACTTTTTCCATATAATTTGAGTTCATAAATAATTTTTTGCTAAAATCAATCACGATTCAGAAAAATGCTAAAACGAAATTTTATAACTTATGCCCTGGTATAAAATTTATCTGGAAGCTTCCTTCCAACCGTAAGGCTATAAAATGGAATCTAAATATCAGAAATTTTTACTTCTCATTGAAAAATTTAAAAATAAAGTCAATATATGAAAATTGAAAATGCCAGCAGATTTTTTTCAATTTAATATATTTTCTACATTTTAATTTTTATAAATTTTTAAAATCTTGAAATATTAACACATATTGTACATTGAGAAACCATCGACATACAACTAAAAAAAACAGGAAAAAAAAACAAGAAATAATCGTGGTCCAAAAGTAATTGACATTTGAATATTTTTTTATTTTGAATATTATTTTAGCAATTTTCAGCGGATTCTCACCATTTTCATACTATTTTTTTCAAACAGATGAACTACATTCTACCAAAAGTGATCGAAATGATATGGGTATCATAATTTCAATTTTTGGTTTTTGAGCGGATTACAATAATTTTCTTATGCTCATGTTAATACGTATGGGGAAAGTAAAAAACAAAATAATCAACTTGATTATCTTGACATTCTGTTTGTATGCTAAGCTTCCGCAATAGAGGAAACAGGTAAACTTCACAATATATTCAGTTAAAGTTTACCATTTGAAATCGAGCCAAATGGCTATAGTAAACCTTTTAGGCAGATGGCAAGTAATAAACAGAGGCAAAGTTAGGCTACTCCGGTTCTGGGTTCGTCTTTCATCAAGTCAGTAATAATCTAGCTATCAAGTTGGAAAATTTGAATTTTTATGTAATTTTTTTTGAAAAAGAAAATGATAAAAAGAGCGCATTCAAGTTTTCGTCGATTCATGTTTTTTTTGGACCGTCTTGAAGTTTTACATTGGCTTTTGTTTGTTACATGATGTGCTAGGATCTTAATGTTGAATCAAAATAATTTTCGATTTCAAAAATAAGTTTCTGCTAGATTTGATCCTATCCTATCCTATTTACTGATCTCACTAACAAAGAACAATTTTCCGGGTCGAGAAGAGTATAATTCACCCTTATGTGTTATTGGTGTTCATTCACAACCGTGTACGACCCCTTACTACGAAAGCCCTCATTTTGGCGTAGCGCATTGCTCAATTTATTCCCGAATCGGCTAACACAAAGAGCAGAATTATTCGAGTGCCGCTTACTAATAATTGAGACGCTTTATAAAGACTTACTACTAGAATTCTGTAAAAGCATACTAACACATATATGAGTTTTCGATTTCTATCCTTGTTTTTTGCAACATGTTAATTCGGAATAAAAGGGAACGGAAGATATGCAATTGTTGGGCAACGTTGCTTTCAAGTCTAATAGAACGTTCGCACACTACGCCATACGCCAACAGATGCTACGATGGTTATGCAATAGTTAAGAAGAGATGGAGAAGCTTACGGAAGCTCGGATGAATGAGTTAAAGCTTTCGGTCGGCCAATCGCAAGGCTAGAGCCGAGCAAACCTACCTCTGTCATCAATGGGTTATGGACGAGTCCAAGGTATTTGTGAGGTGCGACCCGTTCGATTTTTCACGCTCTTTATCAATTATTAATGAAACAAAATATTTTTTTTCAAAATTTCCACACAATCTCGACGTCGAGTTGGACGGATGCAAGCCGGTCGGGTGCATATTTTCGATATTTAAATTTGTAGATTCGAACACTTACGGAGGACCTCCCCTCCGTAGTAATAATAGAATGGTCCCATCACGTAGTGCAGCTGACTACACGTACAATCAGTAGTATAGTACGGTCCGGTTGTTGGTGGTGGTCGTGTGTAGCTTTCCGTGAAATGTCAATTTATCTAGTTTTGTTTTTATAAAATTTCTTGTACACATGAGGATGTTTTCGTTAATAAGTGAAGTTCTCTCATAAGATAGTTTGAAAAATCGTTAATTGTGGCGGCCAAACAGGAAATAAAGTACCCTCGGAGGCGAAATATGCTCAAATTTCTTACACATAAATTACGAACTCACTCATTAAATGAGGATAATTTTATCGAGAAGGTACGTAAAAATTGGATAAAGGTAAATTGCACCAGGGTAACCCCGTTGAAGGTCACAACCAAGTGAAAAATGGCCGCCTCTTTGGATGGAACAAAGGAATTCATGTTTTGAATTTTATTTTGACGAAATGTAACGATCGGTTTTTAATGAAAATTCGCTTGGTTCGTAGCTACATGTTTCCCTAGTGTGCACAAATTTTTATTTTCAAAATTGCTTCCTACTTGATTCAATAATTTGTAATTTTCGTGCCGGCTAAATATGGCCGACCCAACTCCCACGTACCTCTGGTTATGTAGTAGTATGCATTTTTTTGTTTAGGCTGATGAAGATCACGATTCGGGCACAGAATCCGACGACGAGATAGAGGATCCTGAATTAATATCAGCACCAGGTGAGATTTAAATGTTAACTAATTTTTCCCAAACAAAAGGATCACAGTTCACTTTCACTAACGATATGTTCCTATTGTATGTACTTACTCCAAAAACCAAGACGTCCTTTTTACGACTTTTATTTTTATTATTGCTGTAATAATTTACTTTTATGCTAATAAAAAGCGCTGGTAGTAATTTTTTTTCTAAAACAAATTTTTTATTTATTTATTCTCGTGCATGCTTGTGCGCTGGGAAAATCCTTTGTGTGTGTATTCACATAAACGAGTGGATATTTATAGAAATTAGCCCTCGTGCTACCCTTTTATTCGTAAGTCACATTTTTTCAATAATTTCAAAACGAAATTTTGATTTTCCAACCGAAAATGCTCGGTTTGTTTAATAACCCAATTAACTAAAAATAGAAAATCCAGAGATTCTTTCAAGTTCCGAGAATTGTCGTGTCTACCGTGAAGTTCCTGGAAATACTATTGTAGATAAAAAATGATCCAAGGCCGATAAGTACTACATTTTATAGTAAACTATTTACGCCGGCTCCACACATGGGAGCCAACGTTGGCGCCAGCGTTGGCGACGAAATTGGACCAAAAGTCATACCAAGCTCTTTGTGGCATCCACACATTGGGGCTATGCCAGTCCGAAACCGTCAGAGCCAACATAACGCATAAACTCCAACATTGGTACAACTCGTAAAAACATTGATGCAAACCTTACACATTGGACGAACGTAGTTGAGGTTCGTTCGTTCGTAGTTCGTTGTGACATCCACATATTGCTAAGGGGCGCGCGTCCCCCCCAAATCCCCGAGAAAAAGCTTTTTTCATGATCTTCAATAACAATTATTTAGTTGATTTCGATTAATAGATACATAATTATTTTAAAATCTAACTTTTCGCCCCTCTGGTTAAAAATTTCTTGATCCGTCCCTGCCCGAAACCATCAGAGCTATTAGCATGCCTGACATGGAAATTACTGTGGGTGTGACTGCCCTAATAATAAGTAATATAATTATATTTTGCTACAAAAAATACGAAAGCGCCCTTGTCAAAAAAGATGGTGGGTTACAACACTTCATAGACTGAGAAATCGGTAAGTATTTTGAACTTATAAAGTCATAAGTTGCTTTATTTATGCCATATTTATAGTAGCAAAAACTTCAAGAACTTTTTCGTTATCCCATACTGTCCCAGACGACATTTTGTCAAAAACCAATTCTCTTCACCTTGCAAACAATAAATTCACCTTGCCCGGAATGAACAAGAGCGATTGTGTGGCCGGTTAATTACAAATAAATTCCTTTGATGTGTGTGGCAAAAACCGACAGTCAACGGAAAATCTCCAACATTGGTGCAACTCGTTGGAACATTGATGCCCACTTGGCTCCAACACCATTTTGTCGATCCACACATTGGACGAACGTTGTTGGTGCCAACGTTGGCTCCCATGTGTAGAGACAAAATTCTGTGTGTTGGCAAAACCAACAGTCAACGAAAACACACCAATATTGGAGCAACTCGTGAAAACATTGGTGCCAACCAGTGCCAACCTTGGCTCCAACACTATTTTGTCGATCCACACATTGGACGAACGTTGTTGGAGCCAACGTTGGCTCCCATGTGTGGAGCCGGCGTTATAATAAAACGATTCTTACAACCGAACGTTTATACTCTCGGAAGGGGTGGCATCGGTTATTCCCCACCTCGACTTGACAAAAAAACAAACTAACGAAAATTTATCGCTTGCTCCACTCACTTTTTCCAAAATTAAATTTTAAAATAACGAAAAGGTTTTTGATTTTCCCGATTTTCTTTTCTACGCTTCGCACGCCGCCGCCGCCTCCTCCGTACAAAATTTTTGATTAATTCGAATCGTGAATAATTCAGGTAAAGAAGACGTTAAATTAAATGCCGGTAATGGTGGTAATTAAACATCCCCTTAAAATTCTGATTTCGAACGTGGGGTTATGATAATTGTCTTTCTTAAGTATAATCGTTCAAACAAAAATTACTTCTTATCTTCCAAAATGAAACTCATTAACCAACTATTCTGCCTTTGTCGTTATTATTTCATTTTTATTTAATATCTTCGCTTCTTATTTAATCAAATAATGTATATTTTAGGATAAAAATAAGTTTGCCCTAAAAAGGCGCATGCGACTATTTGACATTGTTGAAAGGGAAAATTTTCTCCCAACCTTCAACTTTCCTGAGTCTATTGTTGAGTGTAACATTACACTACTCAAATTTGTTTTAGATGGTAATAATTGATCTTATTAAAACACGTCATTCATATCACAAGGGTGTGGTATGGATTGTACTTAATTATAAGAAAATTTAATTTATCCAGTGGACTAAATTAATAGGGCGGACTTTTCAATTTTTTTTAAACTTATTCTCGACAATATTACGTGAAAATTTAAAAATACTCTTGTTTCTTTTCAAAAGGTCTACATTATTTCTATTTTATTTAATAAATAAAAATGTTTTTATCAATTTTTTTATGTAGGTACATTTTCCAGATTTAAATTATAATTAGGATTTTTCTTTTTAAATTTTTTACTTTTTTTGAATAAACATTGAGAAATGAAAAATTATGTATGAGCATATCTTGTTAGCAGACGAGTTTGTATTGATTAGTTGAGCCGCCAAGAAACCTTTCTTATTAAATAATATGCATTCCGCCTACGCGCATGAATGGGTTAACGAGATTTGCCGATATCTTGGAGATATCGAAAATGGAACAGAACTTATTTCGTATTGTGAAGGTGCAATTAAAATTACTTTAAATCCAAAATACAATAATTATTCCTATAAATAGTAATTAATAGTATTTTGTATATCAAGGGAGTACTCAGTGGTACTCCAATTTAATAAAAAAAGAATTAAGGTAATTCAATTTTGTTCATAAGTAAATAAAGTAAAATAAAATTGATTTAAACAGGATTGCGCAATCGAAGAACCTAGTAAGTCAAATTACTGGCAATTCGCTTATTACCATTATTTATAAGAATAAAACAATAAAATGTTAATTTATGTGTATTAAACTATTGCTTTCTCGATTAAATTTTCTACGTTTAATAAATGCGAGTCGACGTTTGTCAAAAAATATTCAACTCGGCTTATTAGGTTCTTTGGATTTACTGTAGAACATTACGTTGGACGAAGTAGAAACTTCTCTTTTCGTTTAGATTACAAATTGCGCAAAGAGGGTAATAAAATGTGAATATAAAAAAGATTGATTTAAACAAAGTTGGCGCAAAATGTAAATAATTTTAATGTAAAAAAGATTCGAATTAGAAAATCGTATAACTTCAGTAATTAAAATACTTACTTCGTCAGTTTATGGTGTAAAGTGGACGGTCACAATAAATACAATTACTGAAATACCCAGATCTCTCGGGTTCATGAACCCAAGTTTGATTGTATGTTTTATGATCAATTACAGTAATTGTGTTTATAAGAAAAAATCATAGTAGATAATATGTTGTTTGGGGAATGTGGCACCCCATAGGTATCCCTGTATCAGCCGCAACTGAGTTGGATCAATGTTTTTGAACCAGTTTAAACCAAATAGCGTGTTTTTGTCAGATCTTTAACGAAACGAAACATTTCTACAAGGTTAACCATCTGTGAACACCAAATTATGGTTAGAAGTATAGGTCTCGTGCGAATAAAAATAAAATGCAAACTAAATATTTTAAATATCTATTTAAATAATTAATACAAGCGGATTAAAAATTTAAGTAACCAAAACAGTTACACTGCGAGAAAAATTAATTACACTCAAAATTAAGAAAAGAACATTGCAATATATGTGGTAGGTGAGATGATGACTTTTTAACCCACTTTCAATCTAACTGGGGCACACGTCCCACTGCCCATCCTGGACTCGTAAGTGGTGTGAGCGAGGGTTATCTACAACATTATGTATATTATATGTGTATTGTGTTCTTAACATCTTGACATAATTATAAACAATATGTGCTTTATGATGAGTAAACTTGATCTACTTGTGAAGAAACTTTTTACAGGATGACTTAACATATTTCAAATTCTTCAACCTATTAGACTAAAAACGAAACGAAATAATTAAATAAATCACTAAAACTTTGTCGAAAAGTTCGTCATTAATTCGAACGCTTTCTTTTTATGGTCCCTTAAGATTCGAAAATGGGTTTTCTACGAATATCAGAAAATAAGTAAGATAATGGACCAGCGGGTAGGTAGGTACTTTTTTTACACAAAAGTGTTGGAAAACTGCTAAATCCACTTCATTTTAAGAAACGTTTTCATAGCACCAAGAGAGATTATCAGATTCCAGATCTTCAACTGTGTACCTCGGCACAAGTCAGCCGTAAGAATTAAGCCGCAACAGTTATTAACAAAATTCTACGTTGGCTGAAAGTAAGTCAAAATCGATATGGGTGGAAGCACCTTTGTTAAGATTGTTCAATGCAGTTTTAAAGGCGACCTGTTTACCTTCAGATCATCTTAGAAAAGAGATTTAATTTTTCTTCTCTTCTTTCTAAATTTACAGATGAAGATGTTCAGTCAAAAATTCAGAAAGCACAGTCATGAGAAGCTGTCTGAATGTAAACTCTTGGATAGTAAATTTTAATGTTGGCACCAAATAATAATTTTTTTAAGGAGTGGATAGTTATGACAACATTTAAGGTTATGTTTATAATAAGTCGGAAACAGATATCTCGATTTAAAAAATAACTGATTTTCGATTTCTGACTCAAAAAATAAATGTAGGAAGTGAAGATAAAATGGAATCAGTGTTGATCAAAATCTGAACGTTTTATTTCGTCGTGTTATTCTATTTTCTGTTTGTTGCTTGTTGAAATTTGTTTTTAAATTTATTGAAAGTTTTGTGAAAATTTCAATTTTCCCAGATCGTTGTTGAAGAACAATTACTTATTTAAATCTGTCCCAATGCTCGATAGCAATAAAGGGATGTGTTTCAATTTTGCAAACGTAATTGCATTGCAAAAGTTTGGGATTTATAAAATTTTAAGGTTGAGGTAATACACAAACATAATTTTGTGTACAAATTGGTGTGCATACATAAAAGTACGCTTGGAAGCTTTTGATGTGATATTTGAAACTATGTCTGACTGGAAAAGTTTTATAATGCCGTAAGTACCTTGATATATTTTTAAAAGCCATACTAGTGAAACTTAAATCGTATAATTTTTATTTGTACACGAACCCTCGTTGCTTGGCAACTTAAAAAAAGAAAAACCTTAACCATTTTAATTGTGGGGCAGGCAACGTTACGTCCGATCGACAAATTAATTGTCGAAGATGAGAAACATTTATGGATTTTTTTAATTCAATTACTTAATGGCAAAATACGTGTGTGATTGATAATGATTAAGCGGCATAAATTTCTTAAAATATCGTACATCACTCTGAAGTAAATGGCGTGTTTGACCCATTTATTTTATGAACGGTATTAGGTGGCAGATATTTCCGTTTTATATAGTAAAATTTTAGTAGTGTTTTTCGGATTAAATTGAATTGAATTATTCATTTTTTCCTTAAAAAGGAAAATAGTTTGCTAAATTTATAATAAAACTTTTTTCTAATATATTAACGACTTGGGAGATTGTTTGCTTTCATACACCAATAGTTTTTGAATTTACAACTACTACTCCTATCCTTTACGTACGAATGCTTATAAAATTGATGATGTTGCTATCGGATATTGCCAAAAACTCTCAAGTAAAGTACTCGCCAAGTACTATAAGTTTCGCTTTGAAAAATTATTAAACACATGCTTCTGCTGCAGACGTGTAATATCTTTTAAAATACTACTTACTAACTTTTCTACAATTCCTGCACGTTGATCAAGAAATTTTATTATGTACTAACTTAAAACTCTTCGAAGCTAAATCATTGCTCACTTATTCGAGCAAACTAATAAAGTGTTTTTTTGCAAAAAAAACTCCTCCCTACTTTCAAAATTACCCAAGAAGTTTGTGCAAGAACGAACTTGCCACATGGAGTAAGGGTAAATTTTCTTTTGGCTGGATCGTAAGCTTTATTTTCCGAATTATATCATTGTTACATTTTATTTTTAAACCACTTTGCTATTAAAATTACCATTTATCAACATCACTAACTTGCTATTCGTTCTAACAAAATACGTGTTAAGTGCTCAAAAGACCAAACTACAATAAATTAATTTAAAAAATTGCAAATCACTGTTATCCATTCTAACATACGACGTGTTAACTTATAACATTGAAATTAAATTTTCCAAACATTTGTTAAAATCATATACCTTCCAACCGGACGGATCTGAAATTTTCAGGTTTTATCTAGTATGCAAACTATAAAAATATAACATAGTTTTATTATAGGTTTACAATGTTTAGATATCTATTACAATCCAATCTTGGTTTCCACTAATTTTTTTTTGCGTAAATTTTTGATTGATTTGATTGATTTTACATCAAATTGACAAAAAGCTTGGGGCAGTTCATTTAAAGTAGAATCGGGACTTCGCTTTTTATCAATAATTTGATGTTGAAATTTTCGACTGCTAGAAAAATTACTGTTGCTTTAACTTGTATTAGTTTTTATTTTAAATAAAAGCGTTCTTTAATGCATTATAAATGTAATTTTTTAAATAATCGAAAGGCACGCGATCCGATATTTAAAAAGGATTTAAAGTTTATATCGTTGACGCTGACGCTGGCTGTGACTTGAATCCACTTAAAACAACCAATTGCTGGATAGCTTTTATTTAAAACAAAAAACTTAATTATGTTATAACCAATGTACGTTAAGTTGACCTTAAAGTGATAATTATTTTGAAATTTATTCCACGAATATAATTTTATAATTATTTAATTTTTACTTTCCCCAATCGTGTGTATATGGAAAGTATTATAAATAAGGATATTATCTTACATTTAATTTCAATATTAACTATCAACGCTACGTTAGTCATGACCACGAACGAACTCAAGTATGACTCAACCTAGTTTTCTTACTAATAACTCGAAAACGATTAAAGATATTATAAATATTAAAGAGACCAAATTTATTCAGCGTGAAGAGACGAATGTTTTTTATCTTGAACAATTTTTGGTATCTTTCGCCGTTTTCGAGTTATTATGGAAACAGTGGGTTGATCTGTTTTCACTATAAAACAAATATTTATTTTTCACAGCAGGATTATTGGATCTGACGATGTTGAAAAAGCGAAACCGGTTATCCAAAATAAAGCGAACGATACAATTTTTAATATCTTCTCCCGATTGTTGTATTGATATCTTTTTTACTTACAGAAAATAATTTTGTACCAACGTTCTCATAGAGCTGTTAGTCCGCCCCTGGGTTTCTTTGCAAAAATGGAGAAAACTTCGGTCTATAATAATAAAACTAACTTCTCCAAATGAGATATTTAAAATTTTTATATGAGGGCGGTTAGAAATAATTAATATTTAGCGACTACTTTCTCTGCATGTAATCTTTCGTCTAAACTTGATGATGCGTTTATGTTTCCCAACAAGAAAATTATGCTTTCATTTTGGTTTTATGCTATGAAAATTATACGGCAGTTTTATATTCTGACGTTAGGCTAAACCAACTTTTTGTTTTGTAAATATAAAGCAATTAGTTTCATGATAATTTAAAATTTTTATTTTTTCTTTTATGAAGTAGGTAAATTATACGTACTTTGTGTGCATTAGTATATCAAACGTAATGACTGAAATTTGTAGAAATATACAGCAAGGCTGGTGGATAAATTTACTAGATAATCAGTCGTTGACCTTTTTTTTTTTAGAAATTATCGATATTTTATTATTTTTAGTTTGAAAAACACTTAACTACTTGAATTAGTTAATGGTTTCTTTTTGTTTAGCATTTTTTCTCATTAAATAGGTATTTAATTTGGAATTTTAGGTTAAGTGGTCACCTTGAAGATAATAAATATAACGATCTAATATCTCTGGTGTCCGCTTACCTTTAGAAGTCCTATGATTTTATTAATTTAGCAATAAAAAGTAGAGAAGCACTAGTTTGGCACGATATCAATTTGCTACTTACTTTGTTTTAAGTTTATGTAAATCTTAAATTGGGAAAAAATTTTCCGCTTTGTTAAGAGAGCTTGTAAAAACTTTGTAGCATATTAATTTCGAGACCTCTTTCTTTGTAATCTTTAAGGTAAAAATAATAGCTGACACTTGGTTTAATCCCCCGGAAGCGAACTAGAACCAGAAAGTTGATCGAGAAATTAATCTAACCTCACCTTTTTGCCAAAAATAAATTGGATGTGCATAAAAACTGTCCCATTGTAATTTAAGGGTCCATTAGATTATTTCGCATGTTAGACTCTGTTATTATCCAATTAATAGACAAAACTGTGATTATAATGAAATTGGAAGGTAAATGGTAAACTGTCGAACTTGATACTTTCTAAGATGCAGTTTTTGCAACAATTTTTGACATTATAATTTGATAAAAAAGTTGATAAGGATTAATAAACTTTTACTATAATACTACGAGAGAATTTAGCTAAATATATAGTTTTTCATTGAAAAGAAAAACCAATTTGTATAAATTTTTGCAAATAATGCAGCGAGAGTTTCTAAGGGTCACAAATAAAATATTCTTTTCGTCTTCACTTTACATTGCAATATATTACAAGTTTTAGCTTATTTAACGATTTTATTCTATCAAGGCTTTTGTCATTGCCACATTTTCTTATTTTCCAATTTTAACACTTCGTATAGATCATTTTGATTTACTTGTTTTTTCTTTATCTTTATATCATATTTGGTTCTATAGATTTATAGACTTTGATTTCTTTAACATATTTTTCCTTTAGGATCACATTTATTTTTCACAAAAAAATTTAGAAGCAGATTGCAAAACACTTAAATCAATTATACGAGCCAGCTTATAAAATATTTATCTCTTTCGGGATTATAATTTGTCCAAATCTGATAAATGTTTCTTTTTTGCTTAGTTAATCAAAAATTTAATATTAAATGTTCGCAATTTATTATATCCGTGTAATCGCTGAAGTTGAAATGAAACATTTTTTTAGGTGTTGAACACAAAGCATTTCTTTATTTTGTCAGTCTTACGCAGAGCTTACCTTTGTATTGTTTAATTGCGTCTTAGTCAGTTGAGTTGCTCTTAATTTAAAATAAATTTTTCTTAACAAAACCGTAAAAGCATATAATTGCTTTTCGGCGTTCTAAAATCGAACTTCCGAAATGATAAACATCAAATCTCCAAACAAATTATTACATTTATTTGCAGGTTATATATTACGATACGGCCCCACGTTGGGCGCCATTTAATTGCTAAATAATTTCTTGGCTGAATTCATTTTCAATTTAAAATAATATTAATTGAATACACAAATAAAACTAATAAAAAGTCGCCATTGAAATATCGGTGAAGAAATTAGGTTGAGGATTAAGAAAAGAAATGGAAACAAGGCGTATAATTTTATCTTTTATTACACATTTTTTCAATAATCTGTTTTTAGTCTTTTGTCTAGTTTTGAACAATGGGTGCTATCTAAATAGTCTTAATCAGAGCGATAAGTCATTAGTGTAATTTTTGCAGTTTTCGAGGTTGAAACAAACGAATTGTTTAAAAATGTAGATGAGAAAACGAAATTACCTAAATCTTAGTAACCTGCAAATTATACGACCGAAAGAGCAGCTCTTGTAGGGGTAAACCGAGCAAGTTTTCCCGTGCAAGTTGCTTTTAATTGTAATAGAATGTACATGCAGTATCAGTCCTTGAATAGCAATTGCTCTCACTCTCAACTGCAATTATAAGCAATTTGTGTGAGAACACTTCCTGGTCTAACCCTAGTCTTAAGTGGTTTTCCATAATTATTGAGGCTTACATTCAAAGTATTTGCAGTATATATTATGTATATTACAATAATTTTGTTAATGACACTTATAAATAACAGGTTTGCTTGGTTTGTGTGGTCCCCAACTGATCAACCTCACCAAATTTTTTTATTTGCTAAAATTTCATTATTTGACCAGGTTAAATAGAAAATTAATTTTTTGTAAGTAAATTTAAATAACAAACTCTTGGCAAAAAACTGTGTAATTGTTCTTTGCCCGATGCTAGTTTTCTCTTTTGCTCTAACGATCTCTATTATGGAATTTTATTGACCCTAACTTACAACTTCGTCTCTCAAGTTATGGTTCTCGCTTCCACATTTTTTTGTAAAAATACTTACAATTTGTCCAACTGAAAATTATTTAGCATATACAGTGTTAATTTAAAAAGTTAGGTTATGTTAATGTTTTCTTTGCTCTAGAAGACGGTTTACTTGCATTTTGTATTAAGAATTTTCCATATACATACATATTTGCATATGTAGTTTGAAAACCAAACTTGTTTTATAGGAAATATCAAAATAAAATGGTTTTGTAAAAGTGCAGATTAACAATTAAGATAATAAAATATATCTATTAATAAATGTTTTTAAAAAAGAAGTGAACGTTGTGAAGTTATACTGCTAATTGAGATTCCAGTCACGCGTGGTTACTTTCTAATATCAACTGCATAATGATATTCTATGCTCAACCCAGGCTAATCATGGATTTCATGACCGAGGTCACGACCTGCACAATTTTTCACTTACAACTGATAAAACTTGCACGAACGGAGGTGACAATTGGTCAAATAGATTATTTTATTGCTGTAGAGCTTGCAATTAACGGATAAGGACTAAAGAGTACCCACCAACATGGTGATACGTAATTCCGAAAAAGAATTGGTTCAGATTTTGGAACTAATAAAATATGCTAATGCGGTTTTTGTAGAAACTCGGTTTTTGCATATGTGGAGGAGTAAGCCGTTTCTCTATTTCAATTCTTTCATCTGTCTGAAGCTATCAGTACTGTTTGGTGTAACGTGAGCAAGAAGTTTTCCTTAAACGCCAAATATGGCGTAAAAATGTGAAAAGCTAGCCTGGTGTAAATGACGCTTCCAATAAACAGGCTTACTGGTTTAGAGATCTAAAAATTGGCAAAAAGAAAAAGCATCAATTAAAATTTTTAATGAAGTGAAAAGCAATCTGGAGTTCGTTGTCTGTTGTAATCATTGCATCCTACAATATGGAGGGATGTCTACTTTCCGCAGATTAAATTTGTTGAGACATCAGTACGTAAGTTTAGTTGGAACAATTCCAAATAAAATTTTGAATGTTTGCCTGAAAGTGCTCGTATTGCTACTCTTTTTTGACGGCATTTCGTTTCATTTGCCAATTTGCTAGCATGTGGTGTTTGATTATGTACTTAGCAGGATATACAGGATTTTGATAGCTGCTGCAAGCAATAATTGCTGAAGACTCCAAGGGAAGCCACTAGAAGCATTTTTGTTAGTCATTTTCGTTGCCAAAATTTCGAAATGCAACTCAAGGTAAGGAAAGATAACTAACCAACCAATGAACCAATTCAATTTTATTACTGACGTGAAGTGCAAATCACAACTTTATTTTGTTTGTAAACAAAATATAATGTTGTTATTTATGAAATTTGAGATTTGAGAAAATGAAAGGATCAATAAGTGACGTTCAATATCTGCAGAAGAAAAGCTCAACAAACAAAACCACGGCGAAATCTGGCACTTTTAATATTTATTATCCATCCACTTATCAGATAAGTAATATCTTCGAATGGCCAAAATATATTTCTGTTATGATTATCCAGAATGCTATTGGCTAATGCTACTGGAGGTTTGGCAAGAATTTGTCCATTACTTGGAAATAGGACACAAACCTGGAAGAAAAGCAAGACAGGGCGGAATTTCATGCCTGAGTAGTAGACTACTAATTTTTGTTTCAAAATGAAAATTAAAAGGGCTTCGAAAAGTATTATTGATGGCCAATGTCGAAAACGCTGGGCAAAGCCATCTGAAGGGATTATGGGAAAATTCGCGCTTGAATTGTGCTCTGAATGTGAAATATTGGACGGAAAGATTCTGGTGTGCGTGGAAACCTTGTTCAGAGATCCGATCTATTATACCACTTTTTGAAAGTCAAGATAATAGCAATATAGGATATTGGTAAAGATGACTGCAGTCAGCGCAGTAGTAAAGCGCTGGATTGCTGATATCAGGTTTGACTCCCACTTACTTAATTCTGCAACCAACCACATGCAATTTCTCAACGCTCGTGGATGTTGTGGAAAAATGAAACAACTAACGGGAGGGGGTATAAATTAACTAATGAGAAGGAAAACTTGGCTTCAAAATATACTTAAAAATTTCGTTTAGCGGAATGCCAAATCTGTTTACGTTTCAACTGAGTATTTGTTTGCCGTTGGGGCTAACGATCTGATCAGTTTTTCAGTTGCAACCTTGTGTTTATTTTAAATTTTATTTGGCAGATATCACCTGTTTACTGTCAATCTTAGCACCTGTATGTGTGTGTATGTTTTTTATATTTGCATTTAATTTATGTTTTATGTTGAGATGTTTTTAAATACATTTAAAAAAAAATGCCTTGATCTTAAATAACTACCTTCAGTGCTCAACTTGAAAAATATTTTGTTTTGGAGGTCAAGTGCAATTTTTTAGCCCAAGCCTTGGCATTTGGTAATTTTATACATTTTTATTCTAAATTTGACCATTTGATAATCGAATTCATATAATGTTGACTTTTCGATATGACCTGCCTACATAAAAGATATCTACAAGCTACAATACAAACTGGTTGTATTCATTATGACTGGATTAATATATTTTAATTGTTAATCTATTATTCAATTATAGTGATGGTTAAACACAGGTAATATATTTGGCATTGCTTCATCCTGATTAACTGTATATTCTCGATGTAATTTGTATTCATTTTCAAAATGATGGTAATTTTGTACCTATGTGAATATATTGTGTGAACAAATTGATGCTTAATCTACATTTTTATCCATCATCATTAGATATGGATCTATAAAATTAACATTTATTTTGACTTAATAGCCCAACAAATAGCCCAACGCCACATAGGTGTTTAAAATTTAAGCTGCATCATTATTCCATAATTTTTATGATCTGAATAGCGATAGGATTATGACTTTTCAATTTTAATATGGCCAAACTACTAAGCACTCAAATTGGTTTTGGAAAAACTCGATTTGGTGAGTGAGGGAATAGATAGATACCTATATTTTCAATATCCAAATAAACAAAAGATATATCCAAAAAACTGCAGGTTCCAGTTTTGGGGGTTTCATCATTGACAAAAAAGTTGTTAACATTATCTAGTTATATTATTTATCTCGGAGATAAATTATTTAACAGTAATAAACTGGAGAGCTTGCTAGAAAGTTTTGAGCAGTATATTGCTAAATTTTAATGTATCTTGAATATATTATAATATAATATATAGATAAATTACATAATTTTTATTACCGCCTCTTCCTGAAACGATATGACACATTTAGTTATTTGTTTGTTAACATTTAACTTAAATAATAAAATTATTACTTTAAAGTTGCAAGGGTCCATTATTTATTCGTGTGTGTATTATTATTATTGTAAACTTTGGCCAAATAATATAAAATTAATTTATTATGCATGAATTAACCAGATATTTTGATGTGGAAACCTTCAAGACCTTTGAACAATTTGCATTAAATCTGTTAGTATGGGCACAACTCTTACCAAAATATTAAATTTATGTAAAATGGAAAGTTAACTTGGTGTAAAAATTAAAATACGAACGTATTAAATAATTATTGTGGTATCGTAGTCGTCTAATTAATTTATATTGCATAACGATTTCTAGGCTTGATTACGGTAGTTTCCACTCCAATCGAATTTTTGTTGCCAATTTAAAATCAAGTTGTAAATTTGAACTGTGTATTTCCAGTTCTTTGGTAAAAACGGAGAGTTTCAGAATGCACTTTTTTTACGTCTTCTGAATGTTTGCCCTACATAACTCGCGAATAGTATGGAATTTTTGCAGAACGTTATGCTGCGAGTGTTAACGCAACTATAAATTTTGAAGAGAGGTTAGCAAAAAAATGAATGTATTTTTGGTAGAGAGATTTGTTATCAACTTCCATAAGCAATCAGGCTGCAATTGTAGTAATAATCGTGATAATATTTTAGCCGGAAACAAACCTGCCTAGGATATTACGGCGAGCACGGAGTCAAGTATTTTTTGCAATTTAAATTGTTGAAGTTAAAAACTATTAAGAAGTCATTTGACAATTTCCAGACAAATGGAAGTGCAATCGTAGTTTTGGCATGCATTAAAGTTACCAACTTAAGAAATTCAGGGCTAATGTGAGTTATATCAACTTTTAAATTGCACTTGCAGGCTTTTATCGCGCAATCTAGTGCCAAATAGAAATTTTATATGTGTTTGATATTATGTTTTTGCTGTTTGTTGTGCACAACTATAATCGAAATAGTAAAGCACACCGGGTGCAACTAGAAACTTCAAATTTAAATGTCACTTTGTTTAATGAACGCTTCATAATTTATGAACAGTTATATCTAATTGTGTATCACATGTCCCTCCATTGGGATAACTCATTTATTAAAGCGGTTAAAAGTTAATACAGAAAATAGACAACTCATTATCTTGTCCTCGGACATTGAATAATGAATAAATTAATGCCTTAAGATACAATTTTTTTTAAATAAATTAATTTTCTCCGAGAAACTTTTTACACAATTTTATTATTACCGCGAGTAGTAGGAACAGTTCGTAGATGAAAGCTTAAAAATTAATTTTGAGGCAACAACTTTTTTACTAACGGAACACTCTTAATAATCCTTTTCATAAATTTTCTCAAGATTCAGTTGAATTTTTATTAAGAAGTTTTGTGTTGGAAAAGTTCGGTATAACTTAACTAAACACTGGCAATTTTTTTTTATCAAATTCTGTTGGTTAGGTTATGTAACCGTTTTCTCTCCCGAGAGAGATTTGCTGGAACATAAAAGAGTATTTTAAACTAAATTTAATATTTAGATTTAATTAAAATACTGAGGTTACCACATACATACATATATACGTATCTACGTTGTATTATTAAATTAGTAACGATTTTTGTCGATAACACACCACGGGGGGTTCTAAAAGTTGCTATTACTTAATGTATGGGGCGTTCAAAAATTGAATAATAAATTAAAAACTAATCCAAGTTTATTTCGATATTCGTTCGATGCATTTGTGTCCTGTATAATTATGAAATTATTACAATTTTACTACAAAAATCGTATATCAATAATATTCCTATCCATTCCTACAAAATACGTGTTAAGTGCACAAAGAACGAAATTAAAATGAATTAATTTTAAATACTAAGCAAAATTTTATTACAATTTTGCTACATTGAAACTTTGCTACTTTGAAGTAGTTATTTGTATAAGAAGCAAAGAAAGCATATATTTAAAAAAAAAAATTTGCAATCCATTGTTGACGTAGTTTTCAAGATTTCCGTTCTGCATTACGATTACTACTCAATAGTGTACTATTTGAACCTCACTACAACATCAAAAACAAATGCAATTACCAATTAGGCTTACTGATGTACTGGGAGGTATTTCATTCCGTCCATACTAAGGGGTCTGGGGGGTATTTCATACCTTTCAAAATACACTCCCACTTGGATCAGTTTTGTTAAATAAGAACAAAATTCATGTGGTCTGAGCTTTGAAGAGTATGGAATACTCCCCCCCCAGTACCCCAATAATTGTACGTACTTGATTATAGATTAAATTGCAAGTTTTAAATACATTCTCAATAAGCGCATATTTTAAGAGCTTGAATTTCCGACATCCTATTATGCTATTATTAAGCATCACAACCCCATTAGTAACACGTAGAAATGACTCGCTCCAGACTTATAATACAAACATAGCATCTTGATTAAAACCTTCATTGTAATTATCTAAGCTATTAAATTTTAGTCGACGCCGATACTGCAAGTTGCACATATTCTGTGCATTTTATTTAAGTTTTAAATACGAATTTGTTTTGTAACTTGGTTAAATGTACGAGTAAAATTAGCATTTCTTTCACAAAACATCATTGCTTAAAAATTGTATTGTATGTTTACATGATACCGGCGTATTATAATTATATCACTATATATTGCTTAGTTTATAAAACAGGCATATCTGTTACCGCCTGGAACAGTGGAAAATTTCAATTTTGTACAATGTTTATGATCCTTATCGTGCGCAACAAGCTTTTGCTGTAATATAAACGTTAATTCAACGTTACGATGTTGCCGAATTGCCATCGCCCCCTATTATGGCAAACTACGAGCCGCCGCTGTCACCGATAGATACTTGCCAGTTTCAAGTCTCTTATGGTGAAAACAAAAATTCACACAATAGACTTTCATGACATTACAAAAAGTGAAAATTTTCTTCGACTTGCCAGTTGGGCAGTTCAATAAGATCATAATGTCTTCCATAGGACCATAGGCGTGCGTATTCGGTTTTAATAATATATAGATTGGAACAAAAATTTCGACTTTATAGAGTGATTTCAGTGAATAAATTAATTTTTTAATAGTATACTATATATCAAGGGTGTAAGGACGGTTATATTAATCCCGAATGTTAGGGAGTCTTTGATACATCGTGGTAAATAACCATCTGCTTTAGAGTTTCATATCAATGACTCTAATCGTTAGTTTATTCGTCAAAGCTTATAACAGTGGGTGGTTGCTTTGTGTCAAATGCTTAGTAAAGTTTCACAAAAAAAATAAACATTATTTAAATTAAAAAACATTGCAAAACTAATTAATCGAAAAAAAATAAAAAATAAAAGTTTAAAAACAGGTCTGTTGATTATTTACTGTGTTTTGAAAATATTAACATATTGTTATATTTTTATTGACTATTATTTACTTGTATTTCGCAAGAATTTATTATTTGTGTCACAAAAATCTGAAATTATGATTTACATTAAATTTGTTTTTATGCAAGTTATCCATTTAATTATCTTCAAATATAAATAAATTTTATAAAAACTTAATGGAATGAGTGGATCTAGGTTTCGGACAACGTTACATATTATGTAACAAGGTGTTATAAACCGACTGGTATGTCATAATGTGTATAAATAAATTATATATCTCTGAAATTCTTAAATAAAACTGTACTTTTTAACATAAAAATTTAACGTGGCATCCATAATAAAAAGGAATTCGATTGTCTCGTTAATCCATTCACATAGTATGATATGATATGAAATTTTCGTGTAAAAAATTTGTAGACATTCTTAATTAGAAAATTGTGTATAAGTATGTGACTTCGTGTTGACGTGCCCTAGAAAAGCTGATTATTTGAATATAACTGTAGTTCATTAAAATTAATTCACAAGTTAAAGTTTCAATGAACCGCACCAGAATTATATTATCTTTTTTCCTATTGCACTATTTATGGTAAACCGAGTTTTCCTGTTGGTTGCACATTCGATAAAGATCCGGAGTACATATTTATTTTTATAGAAAAGTCATAACGACATTATGTCATGGTCTAAATTGGGCAGGCGTGCATAGGTATTGGATATAAAAGTGCCAATGTGCCAACCTGTACGGATTTGTTGCCACACCAAGAACAAACGTTCTATTCGTCTAATCTCTTCCATAATAGCTGGTAACACGCCGCGTGCGACACGCGACTTGGAACATGTCGTCTACTTCGACAGGTAATTTATCCTTACTCTGTAAAAGTTTTATTACATTACATTAGTTTACCCAACAATAACTTTAACCATTTCATTTTGGATTTCTTGTTCATGAATCATGGGCTGTCCATTAAATCGCTTCTATTTGTTCGTGCGACATTCTATCATATTATATCAATTATTTATTGGAAATACGACAATGGACTTTGGTGCACTTCCGTATGAAAAAATCGATTAATTCTAATTTCCTATTTAACAATTTATGAGTTAGTTTTCGTGCTTTAAAATTGCTCAAATAAATTATGTATAATACGAGTAATAAATAATGGTTAACAGATTTTAAAAATTACTAACTAACATGCAAGTCGGTATCTACAAACCTTTGTTTAAATAAAAATTCTATATCCTTAAGCCCCAAAGTCTTTTCTTTACAATGGGAATTCGTTAATGGTACTTTTAAATTATTTTTTTTCTATGGTTTCATAAATCGACGTTATTCTATTTATGTTTAACGTGAAATATTTCACGTGCACGACGGTGCACCTGCACAACTAGCTAATAATTAATAACTTTCAGAATAACTTTCAAGATGTTTCTGTGATTTCCAAATTAATTTTCGTCAATTGTCGACTTTGTTAAAAATATTTTTGTATTACCGAAATGGCGACCGCGACTTGGAGCGTCAGATATTTTAAACGACAAAGTAAATTATTTTTTGAAATAAAACCTGAAATACGCTCGCTCCGATGAATATAGCCGACTTTTGCTATTGTAAATTATTTTTCTTTGTTTTTATTAGCAAATTAATTTTAATTATTTAAATATTTCTGCATTTCATCATCCTCTGTTTTTACAAGATAAATTTTTTAAAAAGATTGCATAAGAAATTGCTTACTTTAAATTTCACATCACATTTTATTATTTAGGGATCAAAACACTGCATAACGTAAATTGTATTTTGAGTGCTGATTAATATTGCTTCTTTATTTTAAATTATATACACTGAAATTCTAATTAGTAGATAACTTTAAGTAATTAATTTGATATATTAACGTTGTAATATTATTTTATACACAAAGCTATATTTTGATTCCGTTTGAATAATTTGTACCAGTTCAGTTAAATGAAACATAATTAACATTTAGTTTCCTTCACTCAGGTTATTACTTTTTATATGTATAGTTTGTTGCTGAAATTTAGTTTTAAAGACGTTCGCAAATAAATTTCACGTTAATACGGAAAAGCAAGTTAATTTTGCAGAAGTATTCTACACTGGATAGTTCTGCGTTTATACAACCATAAACCAAGCTCTAAGATTTCTAAAATTTATTTTCACTGTTTCATTTGTTTTTCTTGCAATGTATATATTTTCTTTTAGTTATAATACCGAGCCAAAACTTACTAAAAATAGCAAAACATCTTGAAAACAAATATTGTTCGCCATATCAGGTTTATAAAAACTCAAACAACTACAAACAATTTCCATAATAAAATTTTCACGTGTAAAATTCAGAATAATCATCCGCACAACGTGGCCGAAACAATCAGAAAGAAAAGAACTCACGAAAACAACAAAATATTATTACATCTAACAACTGAATTAGTTGGTTAAACAAAAATTTTATTTTGTAATAGGTACAAAAAATTTGGTAACTCTGTTGTTGTAATTTTTAATAAAAAATTAGTAACTTTTACAAATTTTTGTTCTGTTTTTTCAGTAATGTAATGTAAATTTTAAAATTTTACAGGGTTTTCTAATGACCATGATTTTCCTTAAAAGTTAAAAGGAATAAAAATGGTTGTAATGAGTCAGCCATGTGGAATTTTCTACATTCTCCATTATACGATAGCCTGTCCGCTCCCAAATAAAATAATTATTTATCTCTTTCAAAACTGATGAACGGTGTTGCATTAAAATGAGGTCAAAATTGAATTTAATGAACAAAAATAATTTCAATTGCCTCTTTTGTGTCTTAAATGTTATGCAAGAATAAATACAATCTTGCGTTATTATAATAAGATGCACGTTTTACAATATATGTTTACCTTCAACTCAAATAAAATGGCTCTAATTGGATGGTAAAATGATAAATTTGCACCGCCTGAATATCTGCAATTTATTTGTTAAAATTCAAATTTGTTCAAAAATTTCTCAACAGCTATGTAATATTTTCAAAAAATCCTTTTTAGGATTTCTTAAAGTCCTTTAGTCCTTTAGAAATTGCTGCAATTTACTCGAAATTCAAGTTCGCCGACAGAATTTATTTATTGTATTTGGTTTTCAATTTATGCGAACGTCAAAAAATGAATTTTTTGGCAAGATCAGACTTTCAACTTGAAGAGAAATTAAAAGCATGTGCAAAAACTTCATTCTCATTTTCTTGAAAACGACTGCTTATATCAGTTTACATGTTAACTTAATTTTCGTTTGTTTCCATCCTATGAAAACATGTTCCCAGAGTTTCATCTTAATTGCTTGTTATTGTGTATGGTATCAAAAGTCTCACATCTGTCATGGGTCATTATTACAGTAATTGGTAATCATGGAACGGAAATTATGCAAGTCGTGTTTTGTGAAATTTATTTAAAGGGCTCTATATGATTAAGAAATGTTAGAGAGCAAGTACTTTAAACTATCACAGACTAGAAGGTCTGAGGGGGGGGGGTATTCAAAATTTCCCATTGCTACGGTGATTTCGTGAAGTTCTCTCACGCTCTTATATTTTATATTACACTCCCGCGTGTAGAAACAAATAATATATATTTTTTTTATTTTGCTTTCTCACAGAATTGAAATCCGTATTTTATCGAATTTGTACGAAACTAATACATAGTTAAATTCAAAACGCCATAAAAGTTACTATAATTTTCGCAACTTGTCAGATGTTAATTAGACATCTTCTATGGTAATTTTTACTTTCTGCCTCAAATTCAGCCCTATGGCTGTGGCCCAACGAAAATATTTTTTCTATTACATGACATAATCAACATAACTTTCCTTTTCGGTTTTCCGTGACGTCATGACATTACTTGTGAGATATTATATAGTGAGGTATGGTATTAATCGGTCATAATACAAAAGATTCCAACTATGCTTGCTATGTGTCTGGATTTCGATGGAATTGCCTCAATTTTTTAACAGAATCTACAGGTTGTTGAAAAATTTAACAGATAGTTTAACGTGGATTTTAAACCACGGCACAAATAATTAAACTTATTGACCGTAGGTCGAGTGGCCCAACTCCTACTATCCTGCAACAAAAAGATTAAAGCATAAATTGTAATTCGTTACTCCTAAAGTATAGTTTAAATTCAAATTAAAGGATGCTGCCAACTCTGAACTGCATGCTCAACTTCCAAATTAGTGGAAATAACCAACACTCACAAATTATGTCTTATTCGGTTTAGTTGTTAATTTCTATGTTGTAAATGCAGCTTTAAACTGTAACTATTGCGATTGTCGATGTTCTGTCTGCCGTACATCCCATCGTACGAGATGATTTTTGAAGTTTTTAATTCTTTAATATAGCAATAAATTATACTCGAAGATATTAATCAAATTTTTTTCAAATTAAGAATTTTTAGCGATTGGGTTTGAAAGGTGTGTAGTTAAATTTATGATTACTGAAGTAATAGACAAGTTGATGCGACTGCATTTTTGCTAGACTTGATCTGCAACTTATTAACTTTGGTATGTTTCCAAACTGGTATTCTAAATTAATGACTTTCTTAAGTAGTATACTAATAAAAGTTTAACTATAAATGTGCATCTACATTATTTAAATTACTCGATTTTAAGTTGGAAAGGATAATTTAACATTGTTCTCATTTCGTGCATTGTACAGCTTCTGGTAATGTTTTCAGGTCACTGTTTCTATTATAAATATTTGTTACTTGTTCGAGCTTTGAAGGTTCAATTGGAGACCAAACAATATTTTTGTTAAAATTTTCTTCGCTAGGAAATAATTTATTATAAAAAACTTTTAATTACGTTAAAATACAATCAAACATCTATTTAGTTTGTTGTATCCACGTTTCCATTCTTTTCGCATTTGGCTTTTTTTGCCCGAAGGAACTTTTGTTGATTTGCTCGTTAAATTTTTTATAACAATTATATTCTCGACGTAAACGAAATTTGTCATAATTATAATTAATATTAATGGCGTAAAGCTAGAAGTTTAATTTCTTAGACTAGGATTTATTTCTAAAAATATAACGTCAATTGTGGCTTTGTTCCATAATATACGAAACCGGGTTAAAACATAAAAACCGCAAAGAAATTACAAAAAGCGTTTTCCTACTATTGAAAGTAAATGTAGTAGCCATTAGTGGAAAAGTGTTTTTCACATTGTGCAGCTACACAATGAAGGTCTGATAAATTCTTAATATTAATCTAAAAATATCACTCAAATTGACTCACAACAGGTGCTTAAAATGTTGATTTTTTTATTACATCTTTCCACAATAGAAAAATTTTTACATTTGGAAATTGCAAGAGATCGTATCGTGATTTATTATACATCATTTAGTTCTGTCGAGTACTACTTTATATTGCAACTTTTTTTATATGGAGTGTACATTAGGACCTAGCGATTCTTACGATTTTCGTCATTGTGTGCACAAATATGTACATACCCGTAATAAGTTGGCAATAACAATAAAAGCAATTTATGGAAGTTAAAGCGACGAAAGGCAGACTAAGCGAATTTGCTTGTTAAGGCCCCTACACACGGTCCTACCGGGCTTGAAAGCCGGCTTCGGCGCATGCACCGGTCAAACAAACGGAGTATATGACCGTGTGTAGGCCACCCTTAGATTTGGAATATTTATAAGAAAACCAGATAAGGTTGTCTAAATGATATCGGACTATAACAGTTTTCGTCGTTTATGAGGTCGATATCTGCGTTTCATAACCTCGTATGGTATTAGCAATTTATCTTGATTATTATGAATTACAAACAAGACCTGGCGGCTCCTCTTATAAAGTAGATCAGAAACTTGTTTAATTTTTATTTATAACTCTCAAGATTAGATTGATCAGCAAATAATATAAAATTTTCCAAAGACTTGATAATTTTTTATTAGTTAGAATGGAAACAGTCAAGGATTTAAGTACTCGAGATAAATCGTATCATTCCTTAACCTCGCTCGAATTGTTTGCTATTTGTCATATTAATATTGTATTGTTTATTTGCAGTAATGTCGGAACGAATGTGTAGTGTATCGCCTGCCGATACCGGTTGTTCGATGGAAAGTCCAGCTCCGGATCAGCACGATCCACATAGTTCAGAAGAAGAGTTAGAAGTAATAAATAATTCGAAACAGGCGCGAACAGATAGGCCTCTAAGAGCGGCGTCTGTGTGTCTACCTGAAAAACGAAAATGGTCTCAAGTTGGAGATTCGTATAGTCGTCGGTATAGTCCTGAAAATGAAGAAAATATGTCTCATTACGGTAATCTCAGTCCAGCATCGCCTTGTTCACCTTACGGCGGCAAGTATTATGGAGATGATGCCGTCCACCTCGAACATTCCGGGTCTTCCGATGATGAAGTTCATCACTTGCTTGCCAGTATGGCCACCCCGGTACAATTTAGAACTTCACCTCCTTTAGAAGCTGTTAAACCCGGTGGACGAACGCCAAACTGCAAAATACGCTCGTCTAGTCCTCCACCAAAGCTTGTACATTATGAAGTATCACCTAGAAAACGATCTCGTCACACCAGACACTTACACGTACAAAGGCCATGTTTGGATTTTGAAAAAATGCAACAAGTAAGTACTGATTTGATTTTCTTTTTAAATATTTTTCGGTCGTTTTTCTTATCCAGTTGGCAAGATTTGTGTTTGCCTTGCAAGACGAAACCTTCATTTTGGAACAAATGCAGCAATAACTCGTAACCCTTGAGCAATGTAAGCCGGTGCTAGCGATCTAAGGGAGGTAATGACGTCATTAGTTGTAGCAATTTGCGGTATATGTTTGAGTTCGTGCTACAATCAAGCTCAATGCTAGTAAGCCTTTCGTGAGGGTTAACGTGAATGGGATCAGAAATGCATATTGGAAACAATTATTTACTTAATTGTTACGGTATGTTTAACAGTAGCGTAGTACATAAAAAGGCACCTCGACGAGGAACAATTGAAGCCTGCTCTTTTATTCCATATTTTGTCATTAATTTTCCCTAATGTCGATATTTGTTGTATTACATTGTCTACAATTCAGAATCTCTTTGTTTGAAATTTTCAACCCAAAACTGTATCTGTTTTGCACTGAGCAGATTGTTTTTTATTTTTTGTTTTGCTTACAGCCATAATGGAATTACAATCTGGTCGTATAATACAGAATTGTCTAGAATCGTGTAAACAAAGTCGATTTTAGACGTCACGTTGAAAACCATTTGTGCAGTATGTGGACAATTTAGTAGTCGGTTTACAGTCATATCGCAAGTGAAACAACTTTATGACCATTACTAATTCCAAATGTGACCACCATACAATACTACTTGTAATGTTTAGTCAAATTTCTCTCGAATTAAACTTACGCATTCTCTTTCTGTTTTCATCTTGTTAACGTCAACTTCAAGATTATGTTTTTAAAATCCAATTTAGCAATGATACCTGATTAGCTCAAACGTTAACGGAGCAAAAAGTTGTGACTGATTCCTAAGTCTCATTCCTTGTCGAGTTTTAAGAACACATTCACGTAAACCATTTACTGATATTTTTCAAAATTCGTTTTATTCCAACACAATTTTCTGCAGTTGCTTCTGAAATCCACCTTCAATAGTAAAATATTATTATTGTTTTATACAACAATGTCGTGCAATCGCATTTTTAGTTGCCATTTTCCGGCAAAATATCAAGATAAACGATCGTCTCCTGTTGCAAATACACTCAAAGTCCTCCGAACGAAATGCGATACCAAAATTAAATTTGATTTAATTAAATCACTACACTTTTAGCACAATTTTGACTTTTTGCCACTATACTGGTTTTGTTATGGCCAAAACACTCTCGGAATGAAAGTCCGTGGGTTAAATACTTTTCGACTTGGAAGGTTCCAATTGAAAAAAAAAGTATTTTATATTATTATTACATTACATCTCAAATTCAATCCCCCTTGGAGCTCAAAAATTGTACCCACTTAACACACAAATTAGTTTTTCAGTTTTAATTGAAAATTAACTTTACTATTCATTTGTTTCATATTTTTAAAGTTAATACATTTTTTCAGCTTACTTTTTTAATTGAACCTCTTTAATAATGGAACATTTTTTGTGTTACGTCATTGTTGGTGCTTTGTTGGAAGGGGGAAGAATTCTCTCGAACTGAAATAATTGAGGAATGAAAAAACCATCCGAAATTATACTTATCGGTAAAGTAATCGTATTATTTTAATCCGTTCAAAAAAAATTACTCCAACTCGAAGCATTACTTCTATCTAACAAAACAATCAGAAATCGATATCAAAATTATCCTGTATGACTTTATTTCGATGTTGTAATATAATATTAATACACGGAAATAATTTCTTAATAATTCTTATTTTTTTGTTTGTTACATTTTTATTTTTAATAACATTGTTTGCTTTATAATAACTTCGCTCAAATAAACTCGAATATTAATGGCAAAAATATTAATTCTGTTTTTATTTGAATTTCTGTTAGAAAACATGTTTTGAGTTTAATAATTTTAGACGTTACCAAAATTTAATGTTTCAAATTACAAATTATAAACAAAGTTTTAAATGAAAAACTGAAATAAATTAAACAGCGAGCCAGGTTACTGAACTAAAACATGCTTTTGATTTCTAGTAAACTAAATATGTAACAATGAGGCAATGTTTTTCAGAAAATCTTGATGAAACGAAGGTAGAGAAGGTCAAAACCGCCTACTGGTTGATTGACATGTAAACCTGCCGGAACTTTCTTCCTCGAAAATGCTAACTTAAGGTTGGTATTTTGGATAGTTTACATTGAATTTTTCACTACAATTATGAAAATTTTATCTTCGGAATTTTATTTTCAAAATTCCTATTTCCCCCCTTTTTATTGCAATTTTATGACCAAATGGACCCCAAATACTTTTTCGGTAATTGTGTTTAAAATAATTTGTCAAGACAAAAAATTTAATTCGGTGTAAAATTTGTATTCTACAATCTAAAGCCGGGGGCAGCTGAACGTAATAGATTATTAATTTTTATAACTTACAGACGTAATCATTACATTATCAGCAGGTGTTTTTCATCAAATTTCAAGAGGCTTGCCTCGATTAAGTCAAATTTGTAATTCGACCGGATCTATAAACATTCCATGTTATGTTAGATTGTATCTGCATGAATTTAATGTGATTTACTAAATTTTCTAGCAAAGAACCTTTTGGGGCAAACGCCGTTGATTTTGATTTAATAAGCAACCTTTCCGTTGGAATTTTTCTAATAAAGTTAAATCTGGTACTGACGCGTAAGAATGGATTAACAACAAGTTGTAGATATTTACGCCGATGGAAGTACAGTCGAGCCTGGCACAATTAAAAATTTGAACTTGGCATTCACCGGGAGTAAAATGTGCACTTTAGTTGCTTCACAGATGATCTAGTTTTATCGGTCCGATAAAGGATAAACTATAAGGTTAAAATAAAACCTTATTACGGAGAATTAAGCTGTGTCAAAAAATGAGATTTGCTTGCTATCTCAAAACTTGTAAATAATTCGTCTAAAAATCAATATATCGAGGAGACCTTTTTAGCTTGTTAGGCCAGTGGCGGTTCGTGGGATTGTACAGTGGTGGTGCCTACCTTTTTGGAAGTTTGAGTCATTTTGTTTCGACCGATGCCAAATTTTGGCGTTAACAGTAATATTAATTTAAGTAATGAGTTACATATTATGGAAAGATTGCAAAATAAACTTAACATTTTTTGTTTACGACGATTGGTTTTCTCGCATAATTTTCTCATGTTGAAAGATATTAATAATATCTTACTTGAGATTATTGGGTGAAAAACATTTTTCATACCTTTATATCACGTAATAAGCTAGCCAGCCACGAGACTAAATTGAAATTTATTTCGGCGTTCAATAGGAACTTTACGTGCGTAATATTATTTATTTGAAAAGCGAACAAGAAAATGGTTAAATTATGTTTATTGTGTTACGTTTTCTCCATCCGTTTGGTATCTGATGATATGACCAACTCTTCTTGTCCAATTTAGCAACTTTTTTTTTAAATGTATATTATATTATTGATTTTGTCAAATTTAATTTCACCATTAAAGCGTTGTTTTTAAAATGACGACTTCTTGTTGGTTTGGGCTTGGGGATTAAAGGAAAAAATTATCTTCTCAAGTCCATTAGTCGAGTTAAATCCATTGGTGATTTTCAATGTAAATATCCGTAAAATAAATTAATTTGTTCGCGTAATATTCGCTTTCCGAAAATGAAATCTTGAATGTTGAAGTGTTATAGGGAAAAGATAAAAAAAGGAAATTGTTATTTTTAGATTTTGTTTTTATTATGCAATTGCTTTGGTATATCATCATAATTTTGAATTGGGGTGTATAGAAAGTGTATCGTGGATGTTTTACGAGTGTCATGAAATCAACTAATATTTGCTTAACAGCAATGGCTTGGAAAATAGTCAACTTCGCCCACATTTTCCAACTGTGGAATCGACTAATCGCCGGTGGCAATGGCTTGGAAAACGGTCAAGTTGATGGACGTTTTTCGAAAACGTATAATTTGCAAAATTTAAATTGCTATCATTTTGCACATTATTATCGTTTGAACCGATTCGAAATAACCATAATTTAGCATTTTGTGTGTGTTCATTATAAATTATAATTAAATTCGTTTAAAATTAGCCTTGTAGTGGAATTATAGTATCATTCGCCTTTGCCGTGCCCTTGATTTTAAATCCAATAATGTAATACAAAATATTATAAAGTTATGTTATTCGTTTAACCGATGGTTATGCTGGCTACGAGTTTGGAATCTGTCCAAACCATTAGGAAATATCCGGCGATTATCTGGTGTATGTCTCATCTTAAAAGCCAACAAAAACCTGCCTCAATGTTTACTATTTAACCTTCACCGTCATATTTAAAATTACTCCCAATATGACATATATTTACGTCGTAAAATATTATTTATTTTGCTAATTGTTTGCGTTATAAAAATAATGTTTATGTCAATATTTACTAAAAGACGAAAACTTTGCATAACGAGATATATTGTGCATTTTTGGAAGAGACACAAATTGGAACGAACGTTCAAATCGTTTGCATAATTTTTATTTAAAGATCCTAATTACCAAAATTTATTTTTCGAGGGCAAAAAGATATTTCGAGATTATCGATATTTTGGACAACGAGTTTCTATCTTGAAATAGTTTAAGCTGGAAGTCATTTTCAGCTGGAAATTTAGCATAATATAGAAGACTGCTCTACGGGGATTATTTTAGTGTCGTAAAGTGAATTTTACCTTGATTACGGAAGCTTGGTCTTAACATGGTAGCTTAAAGTGGAAGTATTATGCTGCTTGAAACTACAACGGGAAGAAGAAGAAGAAGAAGGTCGTTCATATAAATGTTATTGTATTTTTTGGAACGATAATAGGAATGCCGGTAATAGTCGAAACTGGAATCTCGGATAAAGCTGCATAATAACGGTTTTAATATCTTAATTACTGCCACGAGTGAATACCCTGAAAATAATGTGCCGTATGCTATGTCCTTCGAGGCGCGTTTTTCAATTTTTCATTCTAAAGGTTTGATTTGTTAAGGGAAAAAAATTTGAAATATCTACCAAAGTGGTTTAACAAACAACGGTTTGCAAAGGCAGGCGTTTTTGTTTTTTTCCTTTCCATTCCGAAAGGTAATCGATCTAAAATTGTGAGAACCGCAACGTATTAAAGAAATACGGTTTAGCACTTTGTATATCGATGGAAGAATTAATCTGCTGCTTTACTCGGATCGCATTGACTAAAAGATAACTTGGGAGCAATTTATTTAAAATCTCTATTTGTTTATTTGCAAAGAATGGGTCGATTTGTTTCACAATGCAAATGGAAAATTCGTTTATATTTCGTTTTGTTTCGATTCGCATTTTACTAATTTATTCTGTTTTATTTTGCGATTACTACTTGATAAAATGGTAAAAAATTTAAATTTGTATTTCGTTTAAAGATTTTAATGTGCATAAGCGAATTTTTAAATATTATGGTTGACAGCTTTATTATGTCGAAAATGTACAAGTATAATGGCGGCTATATTAAAAGTGCAGAGAATTGATTTTCGTCTCGATTAAAATAAAACGGAAATTTAAAAATTTTTTGGTCATGTTGAAAGTATCTCCTTGAATGAAGTTGGTCGTTATTACGAATCCAGACAGGCAAAAATTTCTCTTTGAATTTGCTAGACATCTTTGAATGGCATCTCTAAAAGTCAAGTATGTAAAGGAAAATGGGCGCTAGGTATTACGTTAATAAAGCATCGCGATAAATTACTTGTACTTGGTACTTTTTAAAAATGCGGAAACCGTTTTGAAGTAGGCCTTAAAGTACATGTCACAATGAAAGAGCTTTCTATGTGGCATTACAGTTTCATTTTATATTTATTTATTCAGACACGAACGTGCCACAACATAATTTTTACTCGTTCCATTTTTTTACTATAATAAAAAAATTATTTTTCTGGTGTATGTTTATAAAAATGTTAACTTCATTAAATAGCCGCACGTTCGAAATGGCGATTCGAAATTTAACTCTTTATTTAAAAAATCGATGTTCGTAAGTGTTGGCAAGTCGTGCTTCAACAAGTTAGTTAATGTTTTATTTAAAAAGCGCATTGTATCTGTTTTTCATATTTTCGAGAGTGGATGAATGTAATCTTACTATACTCGGAAAAATACTCGTTTAATGCTTGCTAGCTGGATTGTCTTTCTGCCAGCCAATTAGAAACGATAATTAATTTTGCATCAATTGCTGTTTGCTTATAATTAAAATGCACAATGCTGCATAGGTGACTGCACTGGGCACCTTTGAATTATACTCTACAACAACCTTTTTTTTCTATTCCCTTCACCCATTGTGCGATTTTTTCTAAATTATTCAGAAAAAGTAGCATTTACTTCCGTACAACTGTTATATAATTAGCTGTGTCTTTCTAACTCAAATTCAAATTCAGTTATTCAAGTTCAAACTACATGAGTTTTGCTCAAAGGTGGTCTGGAATCCACTTAGCCCTTCTACTTAATTCAATACTTCGCTGATACCACCGTGGTACCGATTTGATAAACTTTGCAATTGGGCTGAACCAGAGATGAGAAGAAGAACTTTCTTGCTGAGGAAGACGCAAGACTTTCCAGGAATCGCAAAAATATGCATTGAAACTAATGAACCAAAAGCTTCACTTCGCTGATTTAACAAGGATTTGATTAAGTAACTAATGGAAAAGGATTTTGCCTTACAAATTATAGTTCGCTATGATACACATGCATTTTTTTCCTGCCACCTTGATCTTATAGTCGGTCATTAATGGGGTTGTCCAGCTTTTGGCAACACTTAGAAAATTTATTTCCAAATTTTTCTCTACATCTTTCGTGGATATATCGAATAAACCCAACTGAATAACTTTTTGGTTTTGGCATTAATAAAGAGCAAAGGATGTAAAGGGGTAAATATCCCAAAAAAGTTGTGTACACATTATTGTTGGAAATCTTTGGAATTCCTTGGAAATTACTGGAAATCATTGAAATTCTTTTTAAATTTCTGGGATTAGAATTCTTTGAAAATCACTGGAATTCTTAAAAAATCTCTGGAATTTCTTGGAAATCATCAGAATTATTTGGAACTCAATAGAATTCTTTGGAAATCTTTGGAATTTCGATTCTTGTGTACACAAATTCCTGGGGTTGTATACTCGAGCTCTGGAATTCGGTCAAAATCTCTGAATTTCTTTGGAAATGCAGAGATTCATTTCAATTCATTTCCTTGAAAATCTTTTGGAGTTACACTTCCTTAGAATTTTTTTGGAAATCATTGGAATGTTTTAAAATCACTGGAAATTTGTTATAATCCTGAAATTCCAAATCAAATTCTTCCAAAGAATTTTTGGAAATATTTACCCGCTGGTATAAGATTATCTTAGAGATAGTCATGGTTCCCTCTAGGGCCGTAGGAAAACTATTTTCTCATTGAAAAGTACCCAAACTACGTGGGATTAATCGATTAGGAATTCATATACAGTCGCTCCAAGAATTCCCAGGAATTCTCAAGATTTTTCTTCAGAAATAAGACAATATTCACATGGAAACTCCGTACGGTCGCGAACATATAACAGTTTCGCTGAAAAGTTCGGATCGTTTTGAAGAAAACAACATTTTTTTGGCAAAATTCAATTTAATTATTTAACATAGTTGCCTTCGAGGGCGATACACTTATTATAGCGATCTTCCAACTTTTTGATACCATTTTTGTAGTACGATTTGTCTTTAGCCTCTGTTTCGGCGATTACTTCTTCATTGGTTCTAAATTTCTTTCCAGCGAGCATTTTCTTGAGGTCTTCAAACATAAAATAGTCGCTGGTGTCAAATCTGAATTGAGTTCGACCATCGCATCATTTTTATCGACTTATGACACGGTGCATTGTCTTGGTAAAACAAATTTTTTTTTCGTTGGGTATTTACTGTTGCAGTAACGAGTAGTTTTAATCTGTTATGGGTGACCGTCGGTACCAGTCAGGTGTACAGGTGATAGACTAATTAATTTATTTTATTATTTCGTAAAAATTGACACTTACTTTTTGTAATTTTTGTGGAAAAAAATTAAGATTAAAAGATTTATGCACTAGTGCGTAAAAGTAATCCCTAGAATGATAATCAAAAAATTGCCTTTTCACAACGTTTGCAGAAAACACAGGCATGTCCGCTTTTTAATATATGGAACTTTTTAAGGCTGATTTATGTTTTAATTAACCCTATTTATATCGACTCCATTCTTATAGTTTGGTTTTGTTTTGCATTTCCTTTAGCATTAAGTGAAAGCTTAAAAAATGAATTGAAAATTGAAATTAATATTTAAACTTACTTTTAATTCAAATATTTAATATTATTCAAAATTAATCTATAAATATACTAACTTTGCCTTGAAACGAAAACGCGGTACAAAGGCGCATTATTCCTATAATTTAACAATAGCACGCTACTGATTATTATTCAAATGTATGATAATTTAACAATTTCGATTGATTTTTAATTTTTTTTTATTTTAAATTAATTGTCTAGGAAATTATACCAACACAAATGTGGTTTTGAATTAAGCTTGGAAAGCTTAATTCCTCGCTTGATTTATTTTAACGAAAATTTTCCATTTTCATATTTTACTGTTCTATAGTTTTTCATTTATTTTTATGTATTTTTTATAGCGATATTAAGGCAATTTTTGGGTTTGGTTTATCAGAACACAATCGTATAATAGATATCTGTTGACGACCATAAAAACACAAATTATGATTAATTTTTTTAACTGCACGAAATATTATTTCTTTGAAATGATTTCTTGCCATGAATTCTAGTTTTTGTCAACCTTATCGATTTTCTTTATTTTGTTAATTTTACTTCGTCAGTTTGGCGACTGATCATGCAATAAAATCATAAAATGCACTTTTAAGTAGTAACAACGGGGTCGTGAACCTGCTTATCCTTGTCAGCGCCCGCCTCTGTTTATTTTTCCAGACGAACGTACATATACAGATTATTATCTAAAAATGTTTAATGTTAGTGGAAGTTTATTTTAACTTGGAATCGTGGGCTTGAAATTAGTATTATTTTTTTATCGTTGAATAAAAACAACCATTTTATTCAATATGCGGAAAAAAACTTTTTTTTTCTTATTTTAGGTGTGTTTTTTATTATTATTAACAAAATTACATGCAATCTGATGGTATGCCGATTAAATGAAATAATTCTATTTTTATAAAATTTTCAATAAAGGCCGCCCTTGTACAGGGATCATTAACTATTTTGTTCAGATATACCGCTCGCATTTTTTAGCTAATCTTTATGAAGTTTTGCATAAACATTCTTACAAACCACGAAATTTACTGGTTCGTTAATTGGCTAAAATCGGTTTAGTACTTGTCGAGTAATTAAATATAAATAAACTGTGCTAGCGTGCGAAATTCAATGTATCCTATTGAACGGTTATTCCACGGGCGGGTCTATATTGGATTTTTGCGGGCGGTGATTTTACAAACGTAACAAGAAGGAAGAATTATATTTTAATATTTTAGAACAGGTTTACTTTCGTATTTCCTGTGTGATTTGACCACAATGGCGCTTATTATTCGTCTACAAAATACATGTACATCTTTGCTTGAGTTGTTAAGTTTGGCAGTAAAAATGTGCATTTTTAGTGTCATGTAAAATATAAGTATTGTTAGAAGTTTATAGGAAAAACGAAAAGGAAATTTGAATACTTCTTGAAGAAGTGGAAGAAAAAGGTCAAGGGAAATCTAAACCCATAAAGTAAACGACAAGTTACTTGTCCGTGCCACATTTGTTCACCTCATTTTTCAAATAAAAGTGCAACATTAGGATTTAATCTTTTATTTTCAAGTATCACATCAAATTTTAAAAACAAGGTTTTTGCCGTTTTGTTTTCATATGTCATCATTTTATACAATAAATCGAAAATAAAAAATACCTTGGCAATCTAAGCAGCGGGTTTCGAAAGTTTACAACTTGGCATCATATATATTTTGCTGTCACGTTACTCCAAATATTTTGAATTTTATGATTGCGACTTCTTTTTACAACCAAATAAAGGAAAAATGGCAGTAAAATATACGACATTTTTTTACCATTCAAAAACTAACAGATAAATTACAACGCAATCGTTAGGTTTGTCACGCTATACCATGCACTTTTGAAAAAAAATAACAATAAATTAAAATGGAAAATGTCTAAAATGAAACTTTTCAGTTTGATAACAAATTTATGTTAATTTGATTCGGAAAATTATCGGAACTTTCTGTGGAGCCTTCGTACGCGCGAGTATTCTTCCAAGTTCTACAAATAAAGTTTATCTGCTATAAAATTACTGCAATAATTTCTAATTACTTCGTATTTATATTATTATCTAATATAAAGAAAATTTATGATTGTTTTCTGAGCACAGTTATTGTATTTCGCGAAGATATTGTTCATTTTCTGGCATAGTTGCAAAAATAGGTCGAAAATTAATTTTAACTAATGTATTCGGTATAGGAAGCAATTTTATAAAAGTGAATCTCGTCTTTCATTAAATTGTATCTTTTTTTTTATTTTTATAATAAAATATTAGAGTATACATTTTTACCACGCAGATTTATCTTTGTTCGCTTGATGATATTTTTTCCTCAGAGAGATTTCTACATTTAATTGTTGGCTTGAAAATTTCAGAGGAGCTTATTGAATAAAAGTAGTATGTACGATTATAAAATCAATTTTGTCGTTTTCATCCCTTATGATTAGGGTGCCCAAGGTTGAATTTAAATTGAAAGTCGAGCTTGAAAAACACTCAGTTGTTTAATAATAATTATGGAGATTAATAGAAAACGTATTGTTTGATCATATCGAACATTGCGTGTAGAATTTGTATTGATTTCGAAAAAGATGAAAAAACTTAATAAGGCTTTCTCAATTGAAAAACATGCCGATAGCCACACGAAAGTTTTTGATATCATTATTACAAATATCGTGAGAGTTTTGTTTAAAGAGGATTGCCGGGCAGCTAGGCGGACGAAGGAAAACTTAAAAGTTGGCGTGGGCATGTAGTTGTGGGAAAATTCACTTTGTTTTATTATATGATCAGTTTTGGGATTCCAAGATTGCCCTATTTTCATATTATGCATGGGATAACAAAAATATTCCCACCAATTACCGACGCAAACTGCGTGAAGTATGCAATCTTAATTTAATTATTCAACACTTAATTGATGGTGAAAATTTTGTAAAATAATGTAAAGATTTAAACTTGAAATTTATTTTAATAAATAATCAGTATGATCACCCTTACTTTATATGTCAATAGAAATGGAGTTGAATAATATTTATATAATTAATAATCATTTTTTGAATTTACATATTTTGTTCTTTGGTTCATTATTTTCGGCTTTTCTGGGGAATGGATTAATTTTTCAAAAAAGTTTATTAAACTAAAGTTGCAGCTCATTAAATTTGCTATCCGAAAAAAGATCGATTTGTTTGTAAAGCGTTTTGTTTAAAAGATAGAAGTTTAAAGGACGAGTTTAAATCAAGCTTGTTTGAAATTGAAATTACAAAATCAGTGACGTAGCAAAAAGCTTTATATTATGAAGAGTCCAGTAACATTCTTTTTTTTTTTAACAAAAATGAATTAAATTTTGATGTACTCAAAAGATCATGAAGTAAAAAGAAATTTTGAATATTATCCCATTAGGGAATTCCCGAGGGGTTACCACGGGGGGATTTATGGTGTACACTCATGAGGATGTACGAGGATTTATCCGGATTTATCAGGATTTACGTAAAAGCCTAGTTTAAACATAAACGCGATTATGGAAGATTTATAAAATAAATTATGGCTTTAGCATATTGGGGCGGGGGGGGGATACTATAGATTTATAATAAAAGAAAGAACAGAAGGGAAACAGGAAAAGAAACAAAAGCAAATCAAAATCAAAAATATGAAATAAAAATGAAAGCACCCCCCCTTCCGAAAACAAAAACCTGACTACGGTTCTGTTATTCATTAAAATTTACAAGGGTGTATGGGGTATTTAGATTTCAGGGGAAGTAGGTGTATACCAAATGGATCGGGAGTTTGCCCTTCGGGGATTCCCAAATAAAATTTTTTTTTGCGCGTTGTTCCTATGAGTTCCTACTAATCAGAATTGATTTTCCCATTTAGATAAACAAAACGTTTAAATACCCCGCTACGCTGCTATTAATGTAATTTTTGTAATATTCTAAAAATAAATGGCATAAATCACGCATTGGTCAATATACACTCAACAGTGCTCTTAACTTAATTTACCTACATAAATTATTAATAATATTTTGAATAAAAATCAATGTAGCTAATAAATAATATTTTGAAAAGGTATTTATTAATTTTTTTTATAAATCGCATAACATCATTATTATGAGGGGAGGGGTAAATAATTTCAAGAATTTTGTATTGTTTTATGATAGAAATTTGGCAAAGAATGTTAATATGTAGTAAATTTGGAAGGAGTTGTGTAAAGAGAAGAAAGGTATTTTTGATAAGAAAGAATTGAAAAGCAGAAACGGAAGTTAATAACCAGATGTTAATATAGATAAAGAAAATCATAAAGAATAAAATAATTATAAAAAATAAATTAAAAATTGTTCGAATGCAAATATAAAATGGAAAACTTGAGTTGTAGGCTCAATATCCCATACCTATAGCCAATAGATAGCCAGGTTCCATTCGGAAATCTCATTCTCTTTCCCCAAGGACAACTATCAAATCGGGCCCATATCTACGCCCTTGGATAACTGTAATTAATCAAATGCAACTAATGATTCCTCTATAGCGGGATATCTAACATTTAACCACAGTTTGGAACATCTTCATCACAAAAATCTTCGTGATCTGCAAGAGAAACATTACGCCTGCGTGCATTTATGTTTTCTATCTATGCTATAATTCGGCTTTGTCCAGAACGGATTGTAGGGTTAGCATAGCGATGAAAGCAAAGGTATTTTAGTCACGGAGCTAATTTTTGAACATACCATCTTAACTCCTCTTTCAAGCACTTTGATTAAACAGGGTTACAGCCTCCGAGTACCCGGTCTGACTCGCGTGGTTAAGTAGGGTTAGAAAATCTTCTCCAAGAGAGGAAAGCTTTGTTCAGACAGATTACCTAGCAAATAAAAAAAATTTAATTTCAAAGAAGCCTTACCGGATGATCGGTAGTTTCGGATTCGGCTAAGTCCGGGTCGGGGAAACCGAGGAAACGAGGATAACCGATGATAATACTTTGTAGGGTTAGACTTTCTGGAAAGAAAACTTTTGTCAATTAGTCACATAAGGACTGTATCCTATGTGATCCTATAATCCAAGCAATTCTGTTGTGGAACCAATATTTGGAAGAGTCCATTAATGCATCCACAAATTTTATTTTTTGTCTCAATTGTCTCAGTAAAACCAAAAAAGTTCGTTGAAGCATTACGTAGGCTTTCTGTGCAAAGTTTTCCATTATTTTAACGATTTTTGCAATTGAAACCAAAAGTACTGTTTCTTGAAGTAAGAGCTATTGTTCTCTTTTGCTAAACTATTAATATTTGTAATTAGTCTAAATAAATAAAATGAATTGTGTTTTAAAACGGCCATAAAATCTGTCATTAAATGTAACCAGAGCTAACCAAGGCGTGACGCTGTGTACACTGTACACGGGCGCAAGCTTTTTTGAAGTGCTTTTAGCGTTACACCGACAAAGCATAAATTACATCAAGATCTGAACATAGAACTAATTTTGCATATTGACACAAGAACACCAACGTAAATAAATGCTATTTGAAATTTTTCCGTCTGCTCTTTCGTTCCAATACAAGGCGGTTTGTATGTGAATTTAACCGAATAGGACTGTTTTCAAATTTTTCAATACAAGCTTTGCCGACTGTGTTTGTGAAATTCAAAAGCGCAGGCGGTGTTCTCGGAGCGGTCACCCATCCAAGCGTGAACCCGAGAGGTTATATTGCTTTTTCGTGATATTGTGTTTGTTACTATTCTTGTTTAATTGATTGTATGCTAAAATGTTTTGTTTTTGTTTTCAGCTAAAAGCCCGTTCTGTCACACCATGGCGAAACAGTAGCGATCATGGAGGCGAACTGTCCGTTTTTTGTTGGTGAGATAAGCTAAAAGGGCGAACACCTTCGCCCTGTGATCTCAGTAATGGTCATTGTGAATTAGAATCTGTAATGGAGACAACTTGTCACACATCATTACCGCCGTTGTGGTCAGATCATTCGTCATCCGAGTGATGTTTATTCATATTAAATTCTTCGGTGCATTCTCAAAAACAGTGCATCATCTTAGGTGAAATACAAAGCATTTTCCATTTTTGAAATAACAAAGAATTACAAATTACAATAAACAATTTAATAATATAAAAAAACGGTGGTGTGTTTTGTGTGGTACAGTCAGTGCATTCTAATGCTTGGGTAAAATGAAAAAAGTATCGGTTAATAGTAATAATAATACAATAAAAATACAAATAATGTAAATATTTTTTAACAAAACTACAATCACCGACAGTTCAAGAGAATGAAATTTTACAATTTGGCTTTAAAAATTTTCGATAAAAATTTGGTACTCTTAACGGTTTTCATTGTTTCCCACACGTTGTCGTTTATATTGCACAAAAAATTGTATAAATGTAACACGCATTTTATATGATGTGCAATTATTGTATCGCTTAAAAAGATCTTTTTAATAAATGCTAATTAAAAGAAAATGTTATTCTGTATTATGGTTGTTTGATCTTATCCGTAAGTGCATCATAACATTAGAAATGTTTTGGCTAATACTTAGGTTAGCCATAATATGTTAGCGTTTAACAATTTTTTGGCTTAATAAATGTTTGTGTTATTTGAAAATAATTCCTAAATGGTTTTATATCTTATATAAGTATAGATAAGTGTTTTCCAGTAGTTTAGTTACCATGAGTGTTAGAATTGCCATATTATTGCCATATGCAGAATAGCAAAATGAAATTTGTCTAAATTTTAGTAATCAATTTTAAAAACAAAAATTTACCAATTAGAAAGTGAGCTACTAGAACAACTTACAGTGCCGTCTTGTAGTTTTTTTTGAACGCGGGGTCTTGAAACCATTGGAACCCAACCATAACAAATACTTTTTTCTTTAACTGATGTGTAATTTTGTCATTCTTTGGGGTCCCACATAAAAAAACACGCTGCTCTCGATTCAGGGGCCTTGGCTCATTCTTAAAGACGCCACTGACCATATTCAATTTCATTGTACCTACAAACTGCGTCGATAAGTAAAAACTGCCATTTGTTATTATTACAAAAAATTACATATTAAAGAGTCCTTGCGAACTAAATTTTTTTGGAACATCAAAATTAATAGTGGGATGTCTAAGGAATATATCATAACAATCTTTATATAATATTCATGTTGTTTATTAGTAACTATGAAGTAGTTGCATATATCGTAGGACTTTTAACAAATTGAAAGACTTATTTTAAATTGTGTGTGAGTGGTTTTTACTATACTGTGAATATATATAGATATATTTTATAATCTAATTAATATATTGTAAAAAAAGTGTAATATAATTTTTAATTCAAGATTTCATTTTATATTACAAAAGTACATGTGATTCGTGAAGAATGAAACGCCGTTATTTTTGCCTTTGTAAAGCTTCAAGGAAATTTTTAAAATATGACTGATATAGAAGATACAAAAATATTTATAATACTACCTACTACTAGAAAAAATAAAAAATACTCTTCAAATTGAAAATTGTTGTGAAATCTTGGATTTTTTAATTCTATCAGTTTGCAATTGTGTAAATTTACTATTACATACTAATGTTTTAATATAATGTAACAATAATAATAATTAACTGTATGTACAAAATTTCAAATTTTTTCTATTGTATTAAAACTTGATTGTATTTGTAAATTACTTTTTAGATTTATTTTGTTCAACATTGTTTTGTATTTTTAAATACATCGTACTTATGATGATAACGCTTTCATGTAGTTGTTTGAAATGGTTTAGGAAGTTTAGAATATAAAAATAGTTTACAATGCCTGGAAAATTTAAAAATGTTTACGTCAAATTTGTCAAAATTCCGAAATTTCTACCTGTTTGTGTTTTATATCTGGCAACAGTTTCACTTGATAAATACTGTTGTTTTAATCTCTCCAAATATTTAAAAAAACTATTTGAATCTCAAATCCCAAAAAAAAAAAATAATTTATTGATTTAATTGAGTTTCGGCAACACGGGCATATTAAATACGCTATTCAGGTTTTGTAAATAAAATTATAGTTTTGTAAATAAAATAACAGCGTCTATAAACGAATTCTCGAAACTCAATTTTTTCAATTAGAAAAATCAATTTTAAAAATAATTCATTAGTAGGTACAATTTCACAGGATTCAACTTGAGCTTCAAACCCCCCCCCCTCCAATTGATTCATTATTTCCTGAATACGGCTGCTTATTTTTCAAGGTCAACATGAACATCTCTATTTTTCGAAAAGGTGCAAATTCATAAAATAAAACAACTTTATTTTACTGTTGATTTTTATACTGAAGTATTAAATATAACACAAATTTGATGTAAACCATAACAAGAACGAAAGATCTGCATTTTGAAGGCTTCCTGCTTTTACACTTTTGAAGATGTGAACTGGAGTTCCGACACTCCGAATTATTGTCACCGTTATTACAGCATTCGACTGATCTTCAGACAGCCATGCCGTAATCAGATAATATCTGTATTATATTCGATACTTTTGGTGTACTTCATTCGGGTTACGCCCTCGTGAAAGCAATACTCAGGAGTCTCCTCGGATATTAACCTGTTCCTTGGGGTGTTCTCTCCGAGGATTTCACTTATTGACAGAGCAAAAAGAAAAGGTAAATATCCGAAAGTGGTCAAAGGAGAATTCCTGTGTAATTGATTTCATTGGGACTGTGCTGGATTGGACAAAAGATTTTCCACCGCGACAAATAGAAATTGAAAGCGAATAATACGTCAAACTGTAATGCTCAATGGAATATTAATAAAAAATTAACCAAAATTGTTCAAAAATAATAATTTTTATCACAAAACTTAAATTCAATTGGTGTCTAGAAGTCACATATTTCAGATATTCTAATTATAACAGCACAAATTTATTTTATTTTAAATATTTTGATTTTCAAGAACAAAACTGACTAAAAAAATTGTTATTCAACAATATTGGTTCTTGATTGAATATGCACTTCTTATAAAATATTTTCATGTTGGCCTAGTTAAAACCAAGAACCCAAATAGGAAATCAAAAATAGATAACCAAGACTAAATAAAAGCAAATATACCGTTTTGCAGCAAAGCTCTTCTGAAAAATATTTTCGGCATATCTGTAAGAAAATCCTTCTTCAAAAATCATCTACGGCGTTTTCAATACAGCTTACAACGAAATAACAAAATCTCGTAAATCTTGAAACTATTTTACAGTATATTTTCCAAATTCGAGATTTTGATTCCAAGTTGATCTGTCCATACCATGAAAATCTGTAAGACTAAGCACAAGATTGATAATCTCCTTGTTGAGTCACAGCTTGCAGCTTTTTAAATTTCAATAAAAACAATTTTGTCTTCCCCCTGTTTTAAGAAGTAAATTTTTAAATTTTCCATTCATTAAATTAGTGATTGGTATTTGACTGATGCTTTTGAGACACTCTTGACAAAATTTTTGCACTCTATTAACTTGGCTTGGAGCAAAACTTAAATTTTTCATAATTTATCTATCATCACCAATAATTTGTTGTTTATTGGCAACATTTTGAAAGTGTAAAAATAGAACCACAAATTTTGCTGTGTTGAAAGCTTCATGATGTTACAATTTGCCAATAGGCATTATAATGAATACCTGTGTTGTAGAAGTAAGCCAAAACGACGACGTAAAATTTGTAAAAAAAGAAATACACAAAGAGTGAATTTGTTATTTATTTTGTAAGGTAGTTTTTTTATTTTTAAATGCTTTTTGGCGTTATTTTTACGCGGAGTTGTGAGTCCTGCTACAATAGAGGCGAGTCAAAGTGTTTGGCGCTCCTAACCTATGCGCCCATGTGCTTGGCCCGCTACTATGTTTTAATTGAAATCAAAAGACTTACACCAAGTGCTCATTGTTTATTTAACAAACAATTGACGAATAAATAATCTTCTAGACGAAGTTTTTTGCGTATAGTTAGTTACATACTCTTAGTTTGGTTTCCTTTTATTCGAAATTAATCCATATATAGTCACAGCATAGTTTGTAATAGAATATGTTTAAAAAGTATATTGAAAAAAGTATATTGAAAACAAAAAGTTTTTATAAACAATATATAAATGTATGTTTAGTCTCAAGTATTACAATGTTTATTTGTAATTTTTAAGTGGATACAAAACACTGAGACCAGTGATATGTTTTAAGTATTTTTGCACTAAAGGTGCAGTTGTAAATCGAAGATGTCTTAGTTTGACTCTTTTGTGATATCAAAATTTTTGTCACATAAAAACAAAATTTGTTTCATTTAACAGTTTAACAAAAAAATTGGGTAATTGTTTTTATGTGGCTTCCACTGCACATTATAATAATTAGTTGCAATATATAAGTTTAGTGATTTTTAATTGACTAACATTTTATCTAATAAATATTTTTTATCATTCTCTCTTTTGTGTTATTTCTTTTTTTACTTCCTAGTTTAATTTTCTGCAATTGTACGAACTTGAGCATCCATTAAACTTTATTATCCATGACACAGTATAGTACGCCACAAAGACTTTTTCTCAACTTCCTAAGGGATCCAGGAACTTAATTTAAACCGAATGCCTTTAAAAATTACGCTTCTCAATTTAAAATAATATATTTTAAAAAAATCGAAAATTCAATTTCTACGTGATTCCCCCAACTCCGATTCGACGCTCCAACGTGAACAGGTGTATTTAAAAACGCTAAAAGAATACGGAAAGAAAAACTATATAAAAATTCCTGTTGACAAATTCGAGCACGAAATATTTGGACAATTTCAGCTTTTTTAAAATCCATTGTTGAAAAACATATTTCGAGTTGTAGCGCTGGAAAATATAGATTTCGCACCGTAGCGATTCTTTACAATTTCTTTTAACTATTTATTTCACATCTATTCGCTTTAGTTTTATTTTTATTTTACTATCTTCAAATAAGAGTCGAACAAATTTTAATCCCAGCTATAATACGTCTAGATTACTTTCTTTTTATTTTAAAGAAGCATTTCAATGAGAACTTCGTGCTGACATATAAATTCTGATTTTTACAAAAAAATATTAGTGCTGTTTTGCGTTTCAACGCCTTGGGAACTTTTTAATTAATTTTTTTAAGTGAAAATTGTTCCGAGTGAAAAGTAATATTGGATGGTTAATAGGAAAGCTACCTTTCCGTGGTGCCGAAATAATAATACTTTTTCAACATATTGTCTTTATTATAACGCATAAAATCGATAAAGTAGCAATTCAATAATACTTTTACACATTTTATTGTTTTCAAATTCTTCTTAGGGTTTTAATACAATGCCGCAAACCTTCCACTAAATTATCGTTTTTCTTATTAAAAATAAATATTTCGTTCCATTCCTAGCAGAACCGATTTAAGATTTTTGGGGCCCTATACAAATGTACCCGCTGTTCGAGTAATTGAAGAAAGAGTTCTTCTTATGATCATTTTGGCTTTCGACCGACGAAAGGTTTATAGGATGCCGAGCTGCTGATATTGGTGGGATGTGGAATTAGGAAGTTTCTGAGCTTAGCTCTACGGTAAACATCAATATACTGTCGATTTTGGAAAAAGATATATTGTCATGTTTCATTTTGCATAAGCATCTTAAGTTATAATTTAAAAAAAAAAAAAATATTAATTTAAAACATTCAAATGGATAATTTGTTTTAAGCGTGTGAGATTTTTCTTTAAACTGAACATCCGTGGTGATGAATAATTCGGTTTCATATTTTTAGATTAAATGATTATTTAAAGTTGAAAAGCACAGCTAAGGAAATTTCGAGTTGAGTTCTCATCAATAATTATATGAGTATGAAAGATGTTTTTGGTCCAAGATTTTTGAATGAAAAGACAAATGCCAATATTCATTAATGAAGTCGATGAGAATTCAATCAGGTATAAATTTTTGTAAAAATAAAGTGTTTTAAATCAAGAAATGCAGTGCGGCGAATTTGCATTCCCACCAAAATATGTGGGAAAATTAAAAGTTTTCAAAGTTACAAAAATCAAGGAGGGAGAAAAATTGGTGAAATAATTCATTCAAGACCAAAATTGCAATAAGACGGAATTGATCTATTGGTAAACCGATCTAATACGTATGATGATCAAAAACATCGAAATTTGAAATTTAAATGCTACATGAAATTTATTTAGCTGTGTATTTGTAAAATTAAATTTTGTTTAACTTTTCGATAAAATTATAAAATTTTAAAATTGACAAATTTTTGCCTTTAATTATTCAACATCATAAGTGATTAAGTTAAAGAGTCTCATGCTAAAAACAAAAGGGGATGGATGTTCCGAAAATAAGGTAATTAATTAGGTTTTAAATTTAATTTAAATATCTTCAAAATAAAGGAACGGGCACTTTAACCAGAGAAATTGCACCCAGCTTAGAAATACTTAGCTACCGCACTGGTTTCGAAAAACAGAATCTTTACGGAACTGGAAATGCATGGATTATTTTGCTCTTATGTTCTTACAACAAAATTTTAAACGGGCAAGTTTTATTTACCAATATTTAATAAAAGTATCCGAGCAAGCGTAAATTGAATACATCTAATAATTCTTGACAGTTCCCGGTCAAACCGCGACTATTAATAAAATTTAATTGTTAGAAATTAATGAACATGAATGCTAAATGGCATGACATCCTTTTTATCAAAAATAATCATAAATAAAATTCAAAATGAAAAATAAGTAAGTACTTGAAAAATCCATTTTCGTATTGACACATGAGACAATTTTTCAGTTCATCTCTAAAGCCGAATGTATCCTCTTATCACGACAATCCGTTCAGTCAATCTACAAACTATGGAGATCAAAACATGTCTTCCATTCGGTCAAACTCATCTAATGAAAAGAAATGCAATGTTTATGTTCATCAAGTCCATAAACTTCCAAAACCATCTAACAGCTATCTACCACAAGGTTGGCTAGAGGGAGGTTCGGTTCATCAAAATAGTTACCGCCATGAATTGAATGATTACTATGATATAAAAATCAAAACACTGAAGAAGCAATTCGACAACTTATCGCTCGGTACAAAACAGGTACCTTTGGCTGCTCCTTACAAAATTTCAAACGCCGCCAAAGCAAACCTACCCAACAAACCTTCCAAGTTTCCTACAATAAAATCCAGCCCTATGACGTCTAAAACGAACAAAATGTTTTTATTTAAACCCGAACATAAGGCTGCAATCGATAAACTGGAAGAGACTTATTGGTCGAAATGGAAACCACACAAGTTAGTTTCAAATGAATACAATTTATCCAATCCAAAGGTAAAAGGTTTATACACAGAAAACGACCAGCCAAAAATTTATCACCACGTGAATAAAACCGAACGAAAAGAAAGAGGAGATTCAAACCAAGAGCTCACGTTAAACGAAACTGAAGAAGAAACATCAGTTTCCACTATTGCAGTACCGGAAGTTTGTGTATCGCACCAAGTTCAAGTTCCCGAAATCGATTCGGACGAGATCACCGAAAATCCACTCGACAATAAATCAGAGTATGATAACATGCAAATATCTATAATTAAACCCACCACCACTGAAGAAGAAACTACTCCAAGTTACTCTAAAATAACCATAGTTCAAAAATCTAGTTCCGAAATTAGTGTTAATTTGAAGCACACAGATTCCTTTATTATTTTATCTGCCAAAAAGCAAACAGAAGAAAAGGAACGGTTTCAACAACCTAAGTGCATCAAATTATTTAAAAATATCGGTTATTCGTCGAGCACACCGATTAACTACATAAAAGGTGGTACGTATCCATTAAAATCGTGCTTGAAAAAGGAAGGATCTTTCACGTCAAAATCATCGTATCTCAGTCCTCCAAGTGGCAGTATCAAAATTTTAACTAATCGAAAAATAAACAAAGCCTCTCGGCTTACAAAATGACTTTGAATGATTTGTACATTGAGGAAGAAATAAACATTTGAATTTTTCATTAATAATTGGAAATCTTTTTCCATATATTATTTTTAAATAAAAACGACTGAGCTACATATTATGTAAAACTTCCAAATTTTAATTTTTTCAATTAAAAGTTGGTTACCAGAATCTTTTTATTTCGTTGTAAAATAATATTAATGTGACAAGTACAATGTTAGTCTGGGATAAGTTTTCCACGTTGTTGAATTTCGTCCGAAAGTGCTTTATTGTCAGGATTTAAAAATTTCCATCCTACTGCGTCACAAGGTTCCGCACCTTCAAAATAACGCGGTTTTAAAATAGGAGTTGCTCCAGTAATATATGATTCTCCCCAAGATATTTCTTCACGAAGCTTAAGCAAAGCTCTTTGAAGACTTACAGATTCAAACGGACTTGTATGCGGCATGTGAATTGTTTCAACTCCATATTTACCTAAAATTCGCATTGGTTAGTTAATTTCCGTACTTATAGTCGATACTTCGCTCGATCGATAATTACCTTTCTTAAGGATTACGTCGGGCGAAGTGTTGACTGTAACTTTTGAACAATTTGGCCACGATTGCTTTAAGTATGTAGCTGAAACTTACCCAATTTAATCACTGACGACATGTAGGGTAAGAAACAATCAACGTGTCCGGTTTGCCTAACAAAACCGCTTTCGTAACCTTGAAATAACGACCGAAATCCACGAGCCACGGAAGTCACAAAACGAGCTATAGCGCATGCCGGAGATACGACAAGAGAACCGGCATTTTCTATATCTTTTAATACTAAAATATTCTTTTCTGCTTGAGCCACTTTGCTTCGGATAACTTCTTGGATGGCCTAAATTGAGATGTGAAATGTTATTGGTCGAAAAAAAGCATTATTGAGCTTACGGGAGGTAACGAATGTCCTGCAGCCGTTTGCGATACCACAGCGACACACGTATTAATCCCCATTCCTCCAATTATGGGACACATAACCTTGCTTGGATCTGAACCAGAATGTTCTCCTATAAAGGAATTTGCTCGCATGACTGCTAATGTTGTTAGGCCAATTATTCTCCGCGGGTCGTACACGCTCGCTTTTTTATACTCCTAAAATATATTTCAATATTATATTCTTATAGCCAATGTTGTCTCGACATACTTCGGATACAAGAGGAACCATGGCAGAAACAGGTGGAGTGGCTATGCAAAGTATACCCGTTGGATTAAATTCTGCACAATATAAAGCTATGGTGCGAACATAATCAGCATTCTGTTTAAACACCGCATGCTCATCTTGTGCTGGCTTGTAAGGTTCTCCACCACACACAGCAACAACGTTCGATCCCTAAGCACAAAAGTGGGTCTTCAAAATTAAACAAATAAAGAAAAATTTACCTTAAGAACTTCTGCTAACATATGCAAACCAGTGTAAGCCTTGGTTTTGCTGTTTGTATCAATTAAACTTAAATCGATAGCAGTTCCACAACTTCCTGGTAAAAAATCGAAAAGTCTTATTTCGTCGATCATATTGCATTGTTTTAACAATAATCCTGCAATTTGTGTTACTCGTGATCTAGCACCAGTTAAAGTTACAACTATTGGAGCTTTTTTTTCACATGCTATCTTGCTATACTGATTAACAAATTGCTTACAAGGTAGATTTAAAAAACTGACTAGTAAAACGGAAGATTTTGATTGTATCATCTTGAAATGGGCACAAAGTTCTATTTTGTCAATACGTCAAATTTAATGTCTACTTAAAATTTTGTCCTGACAGCAATTATTTTGTTTCTACACTGTTTGGAGTTAATGAAACATTCTTTTCCGAACAAATATGAAACTGCTTGGAAAGGGATGTTTTGCTCAAAAACTGAAAGATGTGGCGTATTGTTTGTTAGTTTCATTATATGGAGTTTCTTTTTCCTAATGTATAGATGCCAGGACGCCGACGATACAAGAGAGGTGCTGGATGCTCAGGCGAGCCCGCAGTTAAAATATTTAATATTTATACAATTTTGGAAAACCTATATCTAAAACAATAAATTTTAACAATTTTGTTAAATTTTATAATATTAGTACTAATTTATTATTAATATAATTAATTTAAATAAGCCTGTTGATAAAATATTCACAGCACGCCACCGATAATATCGATTTTTGAATGTTACCACTTAACCTTGAGGTATGTTATATTAAACATAATTATAGGAACAAAGTGGACCACAAAAATATCAAGAACACAATGAAAACCTCGATACTTGGTAAACATTCTTTATTCGTACAAAACTGGCTGTTAATCCAACCATGGGCGCCGGATAGAGGGGACAAAGAAAATTGCATTTTTTATTTCTACTTAGCTAGCGCTCGTAAAATATTAGAATTTTTTTTTAAATCATAAAGCCTAACAAAACTGAATACTTTGCTACCCTCTATATTTGACTCTACCGGCGCCACTGAATCCAACAATTCAGCCTTCCAAATATCTCTACTCTTATATATTTAGAAGTATGAAAGAAATTTTATCGACAAATGTAGCGAAAGCGATGTCTTCCAAGCTTAAAGTGGGGAGAGAAACCGTAGCATTAATAGTCCCTTCAAAGTAAAAGCAAACAAAGAGGCGTGGTGCCCGGAAAATACTTGAAAGAAGAGGGTTGGTACCCCGAAAGTGCGTGGTGTCTTGAAAGTACTTGGTAAGCACGTTTGTTCAGGCAATAAATTAGTACTTTATGATACTTTCTGATAATTTTTCCAAAATGCACTTTAATTAAATAACTAAAACAATCTGATACTGAACTGAACTTCGATGTTGTTAGTAACCATCTAAACGGGTGAATACAATATGTAATCAACACTTTAAGAACATATTTTACGTAGCTTTTATATTTTTTTCGTAATGTTAATATTAATTGAGAATAATTTTGTCATCAAAATTCATTGTTTTCGTTCGCCGATAAAATAGCATACCAAACTCGATTCGAAAAATTCTTCCTTATTGGACTTACATTGTAATTTTAGAATTTCGGCCGGTAAGATACTATTTTCAACGTTTGGCTTGTTGTCTGCTACGTACTAAAAAATTACGTATAGAAGAAAAAATCGAATAATGATCAATAATTTAATTAAAAATGAAGAATATTAAAATTAAGTATGCAACTAATTAAACATTATGTCATGACTCATGAGTATTAAATGAGTCTGGGAGGTTGGCAGAGTATATATTCCATGAGATTCCATCCATTAGGAAAAAATTGTATTTTTTAAAGAATTTTGTCGAGTTTTTTTTTGTATTTTTAGCTTTTGTGACATGATTCCGATTGTTTTTAAGACAACAAAAATTCACTATATTTCCAAATAATTGAATAAATTTCAAGTTATTAAATTTTTGTAAATAACCCACCTGAAATATTACAATACTTTTAAGTTCATTCATATGAAAATAAACAAATAAACAACCTTTCAACTGCTATTATTGATCCCGGAAATAGAAACCATTACATTTTACGAGGTTTAAAAAATTATTTACACACTCGTACTGGCGAAAAACGTTTCAAACTAACAAGCGTTAGTTTGTCTTTTCATTTTCCAAACAGTTGGTTGGAAAGTTTAATTTTTAGCAATATAATACAATTTTAACTGAAGGGCTCCTGTGCCGAGTATAAACATGGGCCACGATCAAAGTTGTTATGCTACTGGTATATAAAAGTAATTTTAAAAAGTTGGTGATTTTGAAATCTAAAGTAAAACCAAGAAAACAATATTAACATTTGAATATTTTTTGAAATAAACAACTCTGTTTACGAAACGAAAAAGTTTTATCATGTGATTTTAGAATACGAAGGAATAAATGTATTATTTTATAAACAAATTGATATTCATAATATAAGCATGTTTCTTTGGAGTGTACTTTTATCCCAATTATGATAGCCTATTTATCAATAGGTAAACAGAACACACGTTATCAGTTATATTTGCTACTACTAAACACCTAACTCTCGTAAAAACAATTTTTGTCTTTAATTACTACTATTGGAAGAACGATTAAATTTGAGCCCACTCTCATCTGCATGTTTAAAAATTAATTCCTGCAACTGTTGCTAATTGTATAATCAACTACCAAGTCAATATTTGCATTTAAATAGATTGCCTTTTACAAAAATACTCTTTGAAACAAATCTTACTCAAAGTTCTCCTGCTATGACTTTTCAGCCAACTTTTTCCGACTCTAAATTTATAGAACATTCAAACAATTTAATCAGCTGTATATAATATAATTCAGATACAAGAAGTTTAACATAAGTATCACAAGATATTGTAGGTATAGAAACAAAAAAAAATCGGTTGAATCGTTTAGTGATAGAATTATTGCCCAATATTAATTATTTGGTGTTACGGTGAACAAAACAGTGTAATTCTGTTTGAGTAAAAAAACATAAAATCTTTAACTGAAATTGCTTACATTCTTAACCGACAAAGGTAAACTAAAAGTGTTTGTACTGATTACAATTTAATGGCTTCTGCTAAAGAACACGAGAGTCCTGTACCATCTGGCTCAACTTGTAAGGCTGTAACTTTTCCATTTTCCACAACCATGGAATATCTTTTACTCCTTACGCCTCCCAGAGGTTGTAGGTCAACATCAAGACTCAGTGCTTTTGTAAATGCAGCACTTGTGTCAGCAAGCATTTTAATTTTACCATCCGTATTGTGTGCCTTTCCCCAAGCAGACATCACAAATGGATCGTTGACAGCAACACAAACGATTTCATTAACTCCTTGTCGTTTAAGATCTTCTGCTTTCTTAACGTAGCCAGGTAAATGAGTCTGCAGTAAAAATGCTACGATTAGTTACACATTACAAGGTTTCCTATTAAAATTTAAATGCAAGGTCGAACAAACACTGATAAAAAATTTATGATTTACTGACCTTGGAACAACCTGGAGTAAATGCACCAGGAACAGCAAAGACCACAATTTTTTTTTCCTTCGATAAATTTAATAGATTAACTTTATTTGCCGGCGTGTCTTCGTAAAGGTCGACATTTGGAATATTATCACCCACCTGAACAAAAATTGCATATTAAAAATTTTAACCTTAAAATTATATAATAGTTTTTAATTTTGTTTAAAATTATGTAAAACAATGGTTCTCCAAATTACCTTAATCATTTTGATGCTGGAAACACTCAAAGCTCTTTTAAAATGACAGACGATACTACGCACCACTGTCTTCTTGATCGCGAGTTGACTGATATTCATTGTTTAGCCGGTCTTATAACGACCAACGGTGACCTTCGAATTGTAATCGATTTCTAGACGTTGTGCACCACTTCCGCTACCTTTAAATTAATTTAGACTTTTTACTACACTTTCCAGTCGTTAATGAATGCAATAATGAGTTAATTGCTATTATTACTCAGCAGTAGTAAGTCCCGAGATAATTTTGTTTACTGTTATTTAATAAAAAGTAAATTTATTATTTCCTGTTATTTGTTTTATCTTCGTTGTACGATTTTATCTGAATAATATTATGTAGTTCCGGGATGGCTCTTTGCACATGATTGCAAAGAAAGTTTTCGAGGGCTAAATTTTCTTCTCAGTTAAAGAAAACGTCTTGAAAACGACCTTGAGATATGAAAATAATTTGACAGTTAGAGCATGGAAATATCAAAATTCCAAAGCCCAAATGAGTTTCATTAATAATAGAAAAGCTTCGATTGAATTTATTATTCTCCAATGTTTGATCGACTCCATAATTAATAACAATTTGAAAGAACGAAGGGTCACGCATGCACTTGTTAAATTAATCCAAATTCATGTTCGATCAAAAAATCAGCATGTGGTTTTGCTTTCAGTCTCTCTGCCCGGATTATCACAACTGAAGTCTTCCGAAAGATCAATTTGGCCAATTAACAATTCTTCTACATCAAAGGCAATTTGAATATAATTTTTGAATTTCACTGGAAAAATGGTATGGACGCCCTTTTTCAGACATATACAAATCATGTAAGATGGTGAATTACATTATTTATTTGATTAATTTACATACTGGTACGACATATAAAAAAAGTCAAGACTCAAAACTAATAGCCCAGGAGCTATGCGAATACAAACTACAAATTAACCTAATCCTATATCAACATTTTTTTGCGTTAGTTGTAAATAAATAATGTTTGAATTTCGAGATTCAAATTAATAATTAAGAACAACATAATTAAATAAAAAAATTTCGACAATCAAATAAGATAATTTTTGTACAGGAGGAAAATCATGTTATTTAAATAATCAAATTATAAATATTCAATTTATAATTTAATTTGTACACAATTATTGCATGTTGACTCTACAATTAATTAGTAATTTTGCCTTTGGACTGGTGATCTTGATCTGTACCTCGATCCACCACCACCGCTTCCTCGACTACCACCACCACGTCCACCATAACTACTTCGGCCACCGCTGCTTCCATAACTATCTCGGCTGCCGTAATCGCGTCCGCCCCCTCGGCGACTACCACCACCGCCTCCGTAACTGTCGTATCGTGGTGGCCCCCTACTACCACCACGACTGCTACCTCTGTAGCCACGATCACCGCCGCCACCACTGCCAAACGAACTTCCTCTTCTCCATCCGCCACTGCCACCCCGGCTTCCGCCGCCGCCACGTCCACCTCTGAAGCCACCTCGTCGTTTACCACGTGCAATTTCTACGCGTAGTTTTGAGCCCAACAAGTCGGTACCATTTAAATTGTCGCATGCTGTTTCGGCGTCGACTTGATTTGAGAATTCGATGAAAGCAAAGCCTGGTGGGTTGAATGCAACCCAGACAGAGTTAAGTTTGCCGAATTTTTCAAACTCCACTTCTAAATCTTCCTTCTTGATACCATCGCTGAGACCTCCCACGTAAACTCGAGTGCCACCATCTCCGTCTTTGCTCATCTTGATTTTCTGTGGAATTTATTATTGCAAGCGTAGAATAGTGTCGAAAAATCATTCGTTTGGGCGAATACGTATTTTTATGCGATAATTATGTAAATTGCGAAGCATTTTGAACGTGTAATTTCTTTGAACGTACAACAAAAGAAACATTTTTTTGGGTGGATGTTATTTTTTCGTATTTACGCAGCGCTATTTTACTTAAAACGTAGGATGCAAATTAAATAAAACGAGGATATTTGACAATACCAACAATATAGCATATACGGTGAATAACGAAGAAATAAATTTGTACAAAAGCCAAGTCCAACGTACGGTATTTTTACAGTGATTTACGTTACGATTACTTAATATTTGAGATGTGAAAAACAAAATGTCGCACAATAAAAAATGGCTTTGCTCGTCAAATAAATTCGACACATAAATCGACGATATTCGCACCCAAAACAATCAAAATAATATTAAAATCAACGCAGAATGCGACGTTTTTGCTAGGTTTACAATTAGTTACCCAAATATGCCGAAGCGTAGACTGTACGAAGAAGTTTTTTGAATTATTTAACAACGATCACACCAACACACGCCCTTCGTTGAACAATGGTCGATAAATGCCACGCACATATACAACAACGCCGCCAACGCCACTTACCGGCAACTATTCCTAACTTATCGACGCGGCAAACACTTTTGAATCAAAATAACAAATTATTATCAAGTTTTTCTCATTTTTGTTTACTATTATTGCGGTTTCTTTTATAATTATACTTTTATTTTATTTTTTCAAGATAAACCCACCGCATTTGTTTAATGTTTTTCTAAATTTTGAAATTACAATCTTTATGTTGACTTTCGGGCCGATCGATACAACATTACAACGAATACAATGCCCTCTGCAGCCAGGGTCGTCTCTACTTATTAAAGCGCGTGTGCGATTACATGGCGGTTATCCACAGGCGGGAAAATACGTAGGGCGAAAGGCGCCCAATTTTTAATCCAAAATAATTTAATTTTTGGGCTGCAGACAGTGTCGAATCTAAGGTCTTCGAGGTCTGAATCTAAATACGTTATGGGACCCCCTGACAAAATTTAACTTTTTTTAGTGCTCAACGTGGATCTTCATCATTACCAATGGAAATGGAGGTAGTTCTCCTCTAGATGGTTCGTCCAGCCGCTTATATGTTTATACTGTAATCCTAAGGAATTATGAAAGCCTATGCATTCACGAATGCACCTGATTTTCCTTTGCAAAGAAATTATTCATGAATCTATAATTAATCGATTTTTCATTATTTTTATTGAATACCTCCTTTAGCAATATTATTTCGTTCGAGCTGTATATCACCTGTCAAATAAAAATATACCGTTAACATAACCTGAAAAGTTGTGATTGGTATTTACAAATAATAATTGTTTAATATGTGTGATAATATAAATTGAATTTTGCATGAAGTGAAAATTACTGAACTACAATTAAAATAAAATTTGCAAACAAATCTTAACAGTTACTAAAATGGCGTATAATTCGAATTCAGTAAGCATATCGGTGGAAGCACCTACAGAAAACCAAATACAGGAAATTACATACGACGGTCAAGAAATATATCAAACGTAAGTTGTTTTATTGTATTTTTAGCAATTTTACCTTGAGTTTGTTTTAGGCCTCTTACTTTATCTGAAAATTTAACTAAATACGCGCAAAAAATTGACTTCAGTAAAGCTTTAACGGATTTAGCCATTAAGAAAGAACCAGGTGAAGCAGTTGACGAAAATAAGGTAGATGTGGACAATAAAGATGCGTTTCAATCGAGCTTGTGGCCATGGGATTCGGTTCGCAACAAGTTAAGGAATTCCTATCAAGAAATTTGTGTTTTAGCAGACGTTTTAGCAATTGCTAAAGAAAAGCGTTACCTGGTTTTGGATCCAGTGCAACAGGATGCAGTGGAGACGAAGCCTATGGTGCAGATTTATGCTAGAAAAAAAGCATTAACAGGTGCCGCTAGTGTTTTATTAACAGCTGCCGAACGACTGAAGTCTTCGCAAAATGAAATTATACGAAACCGTTCAACTCCCGACTTCCATATAGAATTACTAAGACTAAGACAAAATTGGAGATTAAAAAAGGTGTCCAATTCTATTATTGGAGATCTTAGTTATAGAACTGCAGGTTCTAAATATGCTCAAAGTGGTATGTTTGAAGTAACCAAAGCCGAGGATGAAGAGAAATCTAATAGTCCACCGAGTAGTCCAATTCCTGTCGGAGCAAGCAGTAAAAATAATTCATCTCTTCGTGTAACTGTTCCTTCAGAACTGCAAGGAGTTGGTTATATCGAAGTTTTGTGTCAAAAAGGTAAACATTTAAATCTACAAGTTATTTAAACTTGATTGTTCACTTTAATGGTTTTTAGATCAAGAAGATTTGTGTAGTGCTAATATTAACTTGTTGGGATCTGCACCCACTACAGCCAATCCGGATGTTCACTGGCAGCAAAAGTTAGAAGCCGCTCAAAATGTTTTATTCTGTAAGGAACTATTTAATCAATTAGCTAAAGAAGCTGTCCAATTACAAGCTCCAATACCGCATATGGTTGTGGGAAATCAAATTATGGCCACGGTAAGGTTATATTATCAAGTCTCGGTAGATATTTTAATAAGGTTTTTAGGTCTTGCCTGGTATTCAACTTGTAATTGGACTTTGCCATTCGACAACAACAGAGAGAAAAAATTCTCAGTCATCCACACCTTCGCCATCTAAAAGTGACCATGATCACGTTTTAGAGCATTCACTTCATCAGCTTCTTAGAGAAGTTCATCACAAAAACACGTACCATCCATTTCCACATCCCTCTTCGGCTCCATTGGGGCCATCGAAGAAGCGCTATTTAGCTGGTATGTTTCAATCTATTTAAAATTGAATTTTGTTATTAATTTAACTGTTTTACAGGGCCAATGGCTGCAGATAGGTATGAACTGCTTGAAATGACTCAAAGTGAAACTCTTCTTGAGCAAATTATAAAGCAGGCACAACACTTTTTCATGCGCATGAGAACGGAATATGTCTTAGATACGATAGCCAAAGAAGTTAAAGATCCACTAATTACATCACATTGGAACACTTTGAACAGTCCTACTCAATCTTGCGTTAAAATAAATATTTCTACTCATGGTTATGATGCTGTATGTCGTACGCCATTGGTGATTCATGTGGGCGAAAAGAGCTTGAAATGTATTTGTCGTGACGGAAAAGTAATGCACATGAGTTACGAACCACAAGAGTTAAGAGATTTAATATTTTGTCACATTAATCAACATCAAATTTTAGCTGTACAAGCTTTGGCTAAAACTATGGGTTGGCAGTTCTTGGGTAACTCAAATCATTTAGGCTTAGGTACAGTTGAACCGCTTGGCAATGCAAGTTCTTGTTTTTTGGCTTCTCCTATCGGAGATAGACTCATCGCAGTGCGTTGTGAACCTCAATCTGGGGTACAAGTTTTTGTTGCACATTCTCCGAGACCTGACTTCTTTCCAGGTAGGTTAATCACCGAACGCAAGTGGGAACATTTGGGTGGCCAATTTCGTGATGTAAGGTTGGAAAAAATGGAAGGAAGGAATTTCTTGCATAAAATGGAACTGCTAATGGCTAGTTTAACTAGTAATTCTTAAATGTATTTTGAAAATATGACTAGTTTTTATAATTTATTATGTATTTGTATATGGAATAGAAAACTACTATATAATATAGTTATGATTTTTTCTCAATTATTGATTATTAGTATTAGTTAGAGGTAGTCAAGTACTGGAAAAAAAATGACATAAAATATTGAGAACATGATGGTTACGCTTTGGATATGTCTAGTGGAAGGAGTATCTATTTTGAAGATAGATTTCACATCTGAAAGTCTACTCGTTAACTTTTTTGATTTACGATTATTAAAGATGAGTAGTGTTCGAAATTATCAAATTAATCACGTAAGTGACTGATGTTGTTTTTAATTTTAATAATCAAAGTGAGGTTTGGTTAACTAATAATTTTACAATAAACTATGTAGGTATCCTAAATTTATTGTAGATCCCACCTATCAATCTTTTTGTTTACAATTACTATTGCAATATAGTAAGGGGTCGTTCCTACTTTTGGACCACTCCACATACCCAAATAAAAAAAATTATACCCCCCCCTCGTAATCTTACATAAGATTAATTGTTACTCAATGAGAAACCAGATCGAATCGAGTCTTACGTAAGAAATTGTCATGACCCCCCTTCCCCGAATAAGAAAAAATAAGATGTTAGTTACTCCCTTTCCCTAAGCGTCTTACGTAATAATGAACGGCACCTAATCATGTAGAATAACTGGTAATTTTCTAAATTTGCTAGGGAATCGAAGAATTTATTATATTTTTCCGTTTTATTTTATTTGTTACCAGCGAAATTTTGATTTAATTGTTTAAAAATTAAATTTAAAAAATCTAAAAAAGTTAAAAAAAATTACTTACTGACCATCGGTGCTGTCCATAATCGCCCATATTAATCTTAATCCCAATTAATCTAATTTTGATCACTTTTAAATATACCGGGTGTTGACTCGAATAGCCGAACATAGGGAATTAACACGTAAAAACTTATTTATGCAAATTCCTGCTTCCCAAATTATTTTAGAGAAAAAATGAAAGACACAAAAAGAATGCAGAAATATAAACTACGTATGATAAAAGCATTAGATTTCATGTAATCTTTACTTATAGGGTCAAAAAATGCTTTTAAAATTGTTAAAATTTTCATTTATCAGACTAGCCATGCAAGTTTCCAAGGTAATTATTTCGAAATTAAATTGAATTAATTTCATGACCAGTCTGAAAAATGAAAATTTTAACAATTCTGAAAGAATTTTGGACCCTTTTAGTAGAAACTAGATGAAATTCGAAGATAAAAGTCCAAAATTCGTTTAGAATTGTTAAAATTTTCATTTGTCAGACTGGTCATGAAATAAATTCAATTTAATTTCGAAATAACTACCTTGGAAACTTACATGGCCAGTCTGATAAATGAAAATTTTAACAATTTTAAAAGCATTTTTTGACCCTATAAGTAAAGATTACATGAAATCTAATGCTTTTATCATACGTAGTTTATATTTCTGCATTCTTTTTGTGTCTTTCATTTTTTCTCTAAAATAATTTGGGAAGCAGGAATTTGCATAAATAAGTTTTTACGTGTTAATTCCCTATGTTCGGCTATTCGAGTCAACACCCGGTATAAAAATAATTATCTTTAGGTATGTAAAAAATTTTAAATCTAATATATATATAATTAACCCCATCTTCTGTAGACGCCTGACGATGTACGATAAATTTGTACGAAACAGTTTGCGAAAAGCTGAGAAAATTCGTGGCGATTTCCAATCCATAAATTAAAGCTATAAAATACAACTAAAATATAAAGAGCTCCAAAATATTAATTCTTACACCAAAAAATTCTGACGCGTTACAAGTTCCTGAAACTATTTTGAGAATGTAAAACGTATTTTATATTTTTTAAACTTCGTGTTTAAATTGATGACCTTATAACAAAATGGGTACAGGACGTTTAAACGCGGGCGGTTGGACGCCGCCGTTTGAACGCAAAAAATTGAAAACGAGATATTTATAGTGTACCTAGAAGTCGGTACTGCGAGGGGTTTTGTATACAGTTAATATATGGTGTAAGATTAAATCTTTTTCTTATAATTTCTAAAAAGACAAAAGATTAACTGTAACCTACCACCCGATCTACTTTTCGTGCAGAATTCAACGTTTTCGTGGGCACCCCCCCCCCGCCCCACATATTTACATAATGAATTAATTTATTTTTTGGTACAATTTTGAATATTTTTTATCTGGGTATTAAGGGATTACCAATGTTATATTGTAAAAAAAAAAAAAATTATATTTGATTTTTAAAATGAATTAAAAAAATATTTTAAGAACTTTACGTAAGGAATACATCGGACCCCCCCACCTAAGATTTCCGATACCCCTCTCCACCTGAACTCTTCCGTAAGTAAAGGACGATCCTTAATATTATTCTTTGAAATATTAAAAAACGTTGCCTGTAGGGTTGCATTACATGATATTTCTGAATATGTCAGGGTGAGCAGGGGTTAATAGAGATGTAGATACGGGATGTAAAATGTTTGTTTGCCGACCTAACCTAATATTATGCCCTAAAAATGCGCAATATAAAACACAGATGCTTAATAGAAGGTTTGTAATATCGGAAATTTAAATTTCTCTGCGTCCAAACGCCTCTGCGGTCAAACGTACCTTCGTCCAAACGTACTTGCGTCATGCTTGCGTCCAAACGTCCCTGTGATCAAACGGCGGCGTTCAACCGACCGCGATTAAACGCCTCGCTCCGCAAAAATTTGGTATTAAATTTAAAACTTTTTAAATTTGTTGCCCCCATATGGTAATTGTCTAGATCCGCCACTGGTTAAAATATTTGTAAGAGCTTGCTCCTTTAACGATGGAAATAAACGCGCTTAGTAATTTAAAATGACCGAATAAAATCTCTAAATTTTGAGTAAGAGCTATGCGGAAATAAAAAATTTTCAAAAAGGTTTCTAAAATTAAAATTTTGCTTATTTTTTTTATAATATAAATCCCCCCCCTCCCCGAGGGAATGGAAAAATGAATTAAAACTTAAAAATATATATTAATTATTAATGTTTGTTTCCATTCTGATAATTTTAATAATTTTAATTGAATTTTAAATTTTCCGAAGATGAATTTTACCTCCAATCAATTAAAAAATTGGAGGTATGGTAATCGAAAAAAAATTTCAATTTTTTTTTTTTACATTTTCGAGATCACCGTGTCCAGAAACGTAAAGATCTGCAAAAAATAAAAAATAAATTTCTGTGTCGGTCTGTCGGTCGGTCGGTCGGTCGGGCGGTCGGTCGGTCGCCAGATTTTGTCCCTCGATTTATTCGTGAACCATCCAACCTATCAGGACCAAATTTGGTATAGTGGTAGGGTTTACGGTAGAAAAGTGAAAATAAGGTTTTCGTCGCGATCTGTCAATCAGGAGTGCCACTACAAGAAAATGATACAAGATTTTTAAAAGCGATTTTGTCTTGTGATAGGTTATTTTAAAGACCTTGAAAAGCTTTATCCAGAATGGGTGAAATTAACTTTCTATCTGTCATCTGTCAAAAATTACAAGCTGTCAAAGTTAAAACTTCAAAAGTAAATAACCCATGAAGTACTGAAGGGATCTCAACCAAATTTGGTATGTAGGAACATTGCCCTCAAAGGACTTCACCGCATATGGAACCCTTTGATAAAAATCAGGAATTTAATATGAAAAAAAATAATTAATTTTTTTTGCGAATACTTAAAAAAAGTCCTTGTCCCTCGATTTTTTTCGGCATTTCTACGTCGATGGCATTCAAACTTTTTGGACGTGTGTCTTGTAGGCTCTAGTGGTGAAAATAAGGTTTTGGCAGAGAAATCTTTGCCAGGACTACCACAATAAAATAAATAAAAAAAAATGAAAATGACATCATATCTCCGGGAATGTATAACCGATTCAGATAAAATTTGGTGTGCTGATGATTGGAGGTATTGCGGCAGAAGTGACGATATTTTTTATTTACATTAATAATTTTTCCATATGATTAAAAATTAATAAAAGAATTTAAAATTATCTTGGCTTCATTGCGAAAAGTAAAATATTTTAAATCCATCAATTGATTTTAAGTTTTTAACAGGTTTTCTATGACCCTCATGGAAATAATTCAATTTTAAAATTTTAAGAAGATTAAATTTTCTTTAAATTAAAAATATTTTAATAAGTAAAACAATTAAAATTAATCGCAATGCAAAAATTAAGTTTCTTAAAAATTAAAATGTAGGAACTTCAAGTATAATTTTTTGAAAAAATTCGGTGCAAGATAAAATTTTGTATGAAACACATTTTTAAATGTATCAAATCAAGGAACAAGTTATGAGAAATTCTATCTAAAAAATACAAATTTGTGAAGCCCCTAGAGGCGACCATTTGTCAGATATAATATTTCACCCCTAACTAACCTAAGTTTGAATAAATAATTTTGAGTAAAAAACTTTTGGTGTTTATTTATTTTGAAGTTAAAATACAAATCATGCCAGTTATTTGGTCACCCCGTATAGTACAAACAATCGAAAATACTTTTTTAGTGGTATATTCTGTAAAAATACGACAATTTTATTCATGTCACTATCAGTCTTATTCCCCGACGTTGAAACTTGAATATTATCTTCGTATGGGTTGAGTGGCCCCACACCAATTAATAAGACATAGTATGCAATAGATTGCACTAATTCATCAAAAGCAGCCAGACAAATTGATTTTTCAACGTGATTATCTTCATAATGAATTTAAATAAACTAAAATTCGACGAAATAATCTCGAATTCGTCTTAGGGTCGATTGTACCAACGCCATTTAAGAATATGATTTAATACTCATTTCTAAGTTAAATAAATTAAATTTCGAACATAGTTTTAATAGCAAAATAAGCTTATTGCAAACTATTTAATTGCTTTTTATATATAAGTTAAAATTTATAGATTTAATTTCGTAATTATAGGGACGAGGTGAATGAAAAACAAGACCTCAGTTTTGACTTATGAAATCATTTTTAGACAAAGTAATTTATTATTTAAACTCGAAAAAGCTTTCAGAGAAAGAAATAGGGCGATAAGTTTATGGCGAAGTGTGGAAATTCTTGGTTGCATGAAAGCTGAGAATGGCTTGCTTGCATAATGTAATAATTTTAATGCCGCAAAAGCGTCACCACTTGAATAACAAATTTAAAACAATGTAAATTTCATCAAAACATTTTAAAAATTTTGTTGTGGAAGCGTTTCTCTTACTAATTATTGTTATTATGTGCACGATTATTTTTTGGGTGGTGAGGCAGATATGGGAATCGATAAATTTTCACAAATTGTGGTGATAAGAAAAACCTGATAGATCACAAATTTAAAACCGACATCGAATAGACTTCCTTTCATATTTCTAAATTTGTTAAAATGGCCATTAATGACAGGTTATTTGTCGGTTCAATAATTAGATGGGTGAGATGAGATATAAGGATTGTTATTTCAAAATTATTTAAAGAAAGGGTTATCGTGGGTAAAAAAAACCAATAAAATTTTTATTGATTTCGATTTTAAAAATCCATCAACAAATTAACAATAACTAATTAGGGAAGCGGAATGGTTTGGATGAGAATTAAAAATTGTAAAAAAGCAGTGGCGCCGGCGGTAGCACCATGACAAATTGACAAATCACCTCAATCAAATGCACAAAAGAAAACAAATACTAATAAAAATTTTTCAGTAAACAGAATTCATTTTATATCTTCTATTATAGAAAGCAATTGGTTTCTTTTGACTAAGACCGCAAGGAAGAATACAAACAATGAATAAGCGAAAATTATCTTATTGGGCCTCCTTCTTTTGTTGAACTGAATTTACCTATCAAAACTTTTTATTCAAATTAATTTTAACAATTTTATTGACAAAATTTAATTATTGATAAATGAATCGTACAAATAAATCCATGCGATAAATTTAGGAATTTGCAAAAAAACTTAATTGATTTTACTTTTTAAAGAATACTTTGAACTTGTATTTAGTAAATAGCTAATAACAATGAAGAGAAATTTGAGTTCCAGTCAACCTGAGACCGAAATCGATTATTAAAATTATTAATCTCATACCTGTCACTTTTTCAAACGAATATTTTTGTTATATTGTTCATGCTTAATTACTATTCTGTTAAGTACCTGTAAGTTCGAGTTTTAAATGTAAATTTTTTATTTTATAAAAATTCGGAATTCTTTATACACAAAACTTATTGATTTTAATAATATAACGAAAAATTATATTAGAATTTGATCAACTGTAATAAACTTTTAATTTTTAATAGAAGCCATGCTATTTTAACATTCAAAAGTCAACGATTTTACTGATTTTTGAAAATTTTTCCGATAATAAATAAGGAATTATATAAACTAAAAAAAGTTTCATAATTGAATTTATTGTTGTTTTTAATGTAAAACTTCAGAATTCAATTAATTAATTAGGCGGGTTTATCGAAACTGAATAGATTTGAAAATTACAAAAACTTTAAAAATTACAATACACATTGATGGATATAAATTATGTTTTCAATGTACTTTCTACATAGTAAAATTTAATAATCTCAATAAAACCTTTTTTGATTAATGAAAATAATTAAATTTTTCTTTTATTTCATTATCGATTATTAAGCTTCAATATCATCATCAAAATAATAGCCTCCGTAATTAATTTTTTGATTACCAGCAGAAATATTAAGATAACATAAAAATTGTATCTCTTGAAAAAATAAATTACATTTAATCATATAATGGCTATTAAATTAGATTTAAAATTTCTTATTAGTTTTTTTTTATGTTTTTAATATCATACACGATGCTTCATAAAAACTATGGTGTAGAGAAGCTTTACAGGCCTCGTAGGCCCAGAGCTGAGTAGTATTTTGGCATTTTATTCCTCAAAGATGTTGCAGCATCTTATGGGACGGTAGACATAGCCAGGTGTACACGTGTACTTGATCGGGAATCAAACCCAAGATTCCTACATAAAAATCTAGCACTTTAACTGCTAGCCTATAACCGCGCTCTAAGACCATTTTTGGGTTGTGATACATCATTTAACCTGGTTTATTTATGACACAGCGCCGAGAGTCGGGGTTGGGAGAGTCCAGATAAATTATTTATCTCCACGGCTTCACCATTCAATCAGTTTAAAACACAAAGTCTGATGCTTCTACGATATAACCAGAAGAAGCAAGTAAGAGTTACAGAGAAGATACAAGGACTGCTTAAGAAAAAAGAGAGAAATTCTTCTTTATTTTACCCACATGTGTTTAACTATTTATTTCATTTCGTTTTTCTACAATACTTTCCTTTGAACAATAATTATTATTCCTATTAGTTCAATTAAATTTTATCACATACTCCCTTCAATCTCGCAACGCTTATCCTTTTTAAATAAAATTTTGAAGTTCTTGTTTTGGCAAATTTTCTAAATCTAAAATCGCCTTTTCCTATTGCAAATTCAAAAATTGACCAAATCGTCCTGTTGCAAGTAAGCAATTTTTTTTTCACTTTTAAAAGTTATAATTTAATTAATAAAAAAAAATTCAATTAAAAAAAAAATAAAATTAAAAATATTTTAAATTTAATGAGATACCCTCATTTTGATTTGTATTTTCATTTTAATTTTCAGCGATTATTCATTAAATTGTAACATTGATTTTGCAAATACGTCTTTTCTGCATAAATTTTATACTGTTTATCTTTTCTTTTAGAAATCTATTTACATTGACGTTAATATATCAGTAAAAGTAAGTAATAGCAAAAAATTAATATAACAAAGTTGAACTGTTTGTTAGATTATTGGAAAAACTATTAGTAAACTTTTCGACAAATTAACACAACAAAAGAGCGGATCGCTTAGCCCACTTTTACTATTTTCAACTTGTATTTACACAACAAGAAATTATCTTCTTTAATTCTTCCACGTTAAATCCAAATTATTCAATCCCAAGATAATTTTTTAATTTTATTTATTGATTACGGACATTATATTATAAAAATATATCGCAAAATGCAATTAATTGAATTACAGTATGTACCAGTGGCGTAAATAAAGGGGCGATCAATCACCCCCCAAAAGCTAATAATAACTCGGGAAAAATTATATTTATTAATATTCCATAACCCCCAGACCCCCCGGTAGTGTAAATGTCCAGATAAATCACCCCCCAAGTTTAAATCCTATTTACGCCACTGGTATGTACATTCACCATATTGACCTATTTAATGTAAACTAAAATTCTGAACGTAATATCCGAATTTTCAGATATATATTTTTTTAAAAACATTTTACATAAATTATTTTATATATACATATTTACTTAGTGCTTTTTGCTTGTAATGAACTAAAAAGTAGGTAGTCAATGTAAACAGACGTTTATAAGCGTAAAAGTACTTTGTTGATTCTGAAGATGTGAGCTGCTTGGTGGAACTTACATTGTTGTATTTTTATTTAACACTACTCTACTCTATATGAATTTTAATAACTTTGTTTCTTTTTAATGTAATCAATTTTCAGATTGCTAAAGCTTATTTTACATTGAAACTGTAAGGGGCATTTGGGAGTAAATTCCATTTCCATTTTTTTTTAATATTCTATTTGTCTTCTAATCATAATTTTATAAGATTTATTTATCCGTTATCTGGGTACTTAATGAGTTGAACTCAGTTCTTGTTGAATTTACCTCTTCAGAATGATCCAATTGTTATGTCTGCGTGTGATAGTTTTTAAAATAAATAACAAAAAGCAAAAATTGTAAGTGTTGTAAATGTTTGTCTACATAAAGTAAACATTCAAATTGACATTAGTGAACATTAATTGCTTAATTTTCATTTTCTTAAAAAAACAAAATTTTGAAGTAATATTAACAAAAATATTCTTGGTTTTAACATAAATGAAATGTCATTACAAAATAATATTTTGATGCGTAGTTAAAAATGTCGTTACGAACTTTGACTTACGTCAATATATTGTTTGGGTGTCTTTAATCGATTTTATATTTCAGCTTTCCATTCATGTTGCTCTTGCTTATGCGTATTTTATATTTACTTTTAGAGCGAGAATAATTATAAATACAAATTTAATTATTATTGAATAATCACAGCAGTGGATTCGGTCTTTCGGTACGCATTGGCATTCTGTAAATATAAAATCTAAAGAAGAAAAATTCAGAAAGCTTTCTTTCCTTAGAAAATAAGTTAAAAGGGAGTAAATTGGGGGTTTAGTAGAATGCTTAAATTTTTGTTGACCTACTTTTGGGCTCACCTTATATAATTTAATTAATTTTGTACTGTTATTCCGTTCTTTAAAATAGCTATTTGTGTAGCATGGATAGAAAATGATCCATTTCAAGTGTGACTCTTTCTAACACTGTACTGCATGTGGTTGAAATCCATCCACTTGATCTTGTTTCGTTAATTGCCTTGGTTGAGTTTCTTATTCTTTTGAAGAGAATTTGCAATCCGGACAGGTTTTGTTGTGCTTTCGAAAAAAGAAATTAAAATTTTCTTTTTCTTTATTTTCGTCATCTGGTTTAGTGGTAGCTTCTGGTTTTGATGCAGCGTAAGTAGTTTATGTTAAGATTATGCCAATCCTTAAGATTTCTTTTAGAAGAAGCATACCTGTAGGACAGGAATTCCATTACCAGAACCAAGTAAGTGGAACATCCTTATTAAACCAATAAAAAATTATTTTGTTCTGAGATAGCGACAACCTGATTACGTTAACGCAATTTGTACAGCAAGGTTTTCGACTATTGGTTATTTGAGAACTTTACCAATTAATTTTTTGCAAATTTAGTGAGAACAACATTCAAGAACTTCGAGTTCGAGGTTGAGCTTTCGAAGCAATATTCTAGCTGAAAGAAACGTAGGTATGGTAACCTCAATTATATCACATTATCGCAGTGATGTAGCCACTGTAAGGAGAGAGGAGCACAAAAACCTTTTGTGTTTTTCAGAAAAAATTGATTAAAATAAAATTTTAATATAGAAAAATTAATATAGAAATGGAAAACCCCTGACGTGAACAAATTATGCATTCTCGATAGATGTTTGTTAATAGGGTTGCATATCTCAAAGTTAGTTTTTTGTTTTACCAACTGTTTGGGTGTCATCCGATGGCCCTTCTTCCTGGTACTTATCTGAAGATGATAAGCTGTTTTGTACTACTTTGTTCACCAATTTAAATCTTAGAAATGAATTGCACAGATAAAATCGAATATATAATGGAACATGCAGTTCATTAAGTTTGTTTTCAATTTATGCTTCGGTTACTATCTTTTATTTAGCGATGACCATGACTACTACTGTGCTAAGATAGTAAGAGTCTATCCAGTAGATGCTTTTGGAAATATTTTAAATTTTTAATTTATTTACGCCGTAACTGGATCAGAGCGATGCATGCTTTCCACGGTCAAGTCATCAAGCGCAACGTAATTATTGGTAGGTAAACAACGGGAGTAAAATTTCCGTTTGGAAATAACAAGGGTTTACTTCAATTTATTAGATAGTAAGATATTTTGGAAAAAGTTAGAAAAATTAGCGATGGCAGTAATTTGGATTACTAGCAGCTACCTTAGAAAAGTTTTCCATATGCAAAGAAATAAAATCGTACAGTGAATTTTTGGAAAATGCTGTTAGTGTTTACTTACATTCAAGTGAATTTGGTTATTCAATTTGATACATTAATTAGCGAGTAAAGGAAGTTGCAGTGTAGTGAATCTGTATTTTGGTTAAGTTTGCTAAGATTAATATCGAAAGTGCGGTGTAATGTGTATCGATACAACGTAATCTGCATTGGTAAACCTATCTTTAGAATACAGAAAGACGGAATAAGCTATAGCAGTTGAAGATGTAGATGAAGTTGGGGATTGGGGGTCGAAGTTGGGGAAACGAGCATTGCGCTTAGAATTGAGCCCGGGTAATGTCCTCATCCGGGCGCAGCGGTCGATACCGAAGCAAGAACACCGCCCTTCTCATGTGGTGCTGCGTCTTCTCACTGGAGGTGAAATCGTAATTGGGAATGCATCGCTCGTTTATTTCGAATAAAAAAACAATAAGCTTGCAGAATCTTTCAGCACTTTAATATTAATTTTAAATTACGTCCAAACTTTTTTATTAAAATTCTCGACGGAATTGCGAAATAATATTCAATACGTACTAATTTTGGACCACCTACAAAATCGATTTTCGACAATGACAATACGAGAAATTGGTGGGATTCGCGGAATCCGACAACCAATGAAAACAGTCGGCAAAGCTAGAATTTCTCGGAATGTGGATCTTATTGCTTACGGGGGTGGGATTGGACGCCGTTGCGCTGCGGCGCCGCCGACCCGACGCCCTATTGGACGCTTTACTTCTTTTTTGTACGATTGTACGTTTCTACGATTGTTATTTGTGCGCAGGATTTCTATATATTACCTACGTAAACTCATACATTTCGCTTATTTCATTAAAAATTCATATAATCCCCTAAAATATGGAAATGCTTTTAACATACCATTAGAAGACCAAATTTCGTACTTTTTATTGACGATTATATAGTTATTAATTCTAAAGGGTTGGTGGGAAGTCAGAACTCGCAAGGGGTAGTGGGCGGCTTGGAGTACAGTTAAAGTGTGGGGATACGACAAGAACCAGACTCCAAAGTAGAATATCAATAATGTGACCGTGCGATTGCCAAGATCCAACATGGCCGCTTTTCCTTTAATTTTTCTTTTATTTTTTTAAAAATTGTTCTGTATTTAATTAATTATATTAAATCAATCAAAAAAAGTTAATTAACTCAACTTCCATCCACAAACATACGGAAGTACTCGACGTGCAACCTCCGTGCGCGCAGAGGTTTTTCTTTTTCATATTTATTTGGAAGAACAACCTTTTTAAGCAAATCAATCACTTTGTTTGTAATCATTACAAAAATGTCCTAAAATAGCCCTTGATCAAATAAAGCAAAACAAGTGATGACCTAATTCAGGCCCAGTGGCTCTTCGCTTCCTCCTATTCGCGTGGAGCTTTAGGAAATTACTGCACGACCGGAATATACGTAAATTTAATTGTTGGATTGTAGAAATTAAATTTTTTTCTATTTAGAAATTTATATTAAATTTTTTAGTTGTATGAGTAAAGGCGTTTCGAATTTAGAAGGGCGTAACACAACATCGTCGTGGCTTTCTAGCCAGTGACAGCTTCTTCTCAAATTGATTTATCGTTCGTATTTGTATGTAGCTTCTAAAAAATTGCCAGGGTAAGCACAAGATTGATGCTATTTCGTTTTGCAATTTCACATACAGTTTCATCAATCGATTTGAATCACCACCGTTGACTAAAATAAGAAAACTTTATTCAATTACAAAATACGAATTAACGATTTTTCTTCGAAAGAGCAGCATTTCGACAATATTGAAATTAGCTAAAAAGTCCTAAAGTTGAATTAATTTTACCGTGAGTCGATATTATATAAATAAGAATTAAAACAAGTTTTCATAATCGGAGATGATTAAAATGCTAAAATTAAGCAAGAAGTACAGCCAAGCGAACGATTACAAGGAAAACGAAGGGGTCTTAATTCCAAACCGTGGAACTTATTTTACTGTTGCTTTACTTAAATTTCCATCTATATCATAATTTATTTTCAACAGTTACGTTTCCTTAACCCTTTTTAATGAAATTTATTAGAATAAAACTTTCTAACTCTTTTTCCCTTTTCGCGCTCACTTCTTCTTTTTCTCAAATGCAGCAACATTTTTCGCTTAGCTTATACAATTAATTTGGAAAAAATTAAAGTAAGACTTTTACTACTGAAATAAGATAGTGGTACGGTAAGGGCAAGGGTTGATGGCCAAGACGCGAAAGCAAGGGTTAAGATCCGCGAAGGGGTTGATAATGGAATCAGACTTAGTGTAAATGGAAGCTTAACACTTTCAGCGGTTTCCGGATTGAATACTTAGTACTCGATTCATTGCTTTTAGAATACACATTGGCCACTTCAAGTTTTAGGGCGCTTAACAATGCTTAATGCCCTATTAATTTATTTGCATTTATGCAGAATTAATTTACAATTGTATTTCTAATTTTGTTTAAGCTTCTATGTATCGTCAAAATTGTTTTCCATTTTCACTAAGGATTATTAAATTTCATGTTGATCTATTTGGTGCTCTATTTCTACTTTATAGATCAAGGTCATTTGTCACCTTCACCGCTTTCTCCAATCATTTTAGTATATTAAATGGAATGAAAACTGACCTCACCAGCAGGAGAAAATTACGCTAACTTATACTGTTGATATTTTTAAGATTTGCTTTAATTATTTTGCAAAATTATTTGCTCTACATAAAATAATAATTTTTGAATGAATAAAAAAGCGTATTTCCTTCCGCCGTGTCACACTAAAACAGTCTAATGAATCAAGTGTCAAATGCATGTCACGACTATGACACAAAAATGTTTGCATGATATTTACATGAAACTTACATGGCCAGTCTGATAAATGAAAATTTTAACAATTTTAAAAGCATTTTTTGACCCTATAAGTAAAGATTACATGAAATCTAATGCTTTTATCATACGTAGTTTATATTTCTGCATTCTTTTTGTGTCTTTCATTTTTTCTCTAAAATAATTTGGGAAGCAGGAATTTGCATAAATAAGTTTTTACGTGTTAATTCCCTATGTTCGGCTATTCGAGTCAACACCCGGTATGTAAAAAAAATTCCCCGAAGAGGAAGGTTTTTGAGAAAATCAGCCCAAAACTTTCAAGTTTCCAAAGAGAAAATTAAGATTATTATCTAATCATCTATTAGGGAGGCGCTGAAACCAAAAGACAGTTTTGACTCGGTTTTGACAGTTGACAAAATTTAATCAAATCAACAACTAAAAACAAACCGAAAAAATTTAAATTTTATTATTCTTTATAGTTCGTCAAAAGTATAGATTGGTCTATTGAAATAAACTTTCCTCTTCTAGGTAATTTTCTTCCTTATTTGTATTCAAAAAAATGTGGTCTATCCAAATCTTTCAAAAAAAAAAGGGTTGCCTTTTAAAAAAAATTTAAAATATAAAACGAAACACGTAAAAAAATATAAATGGAGGATTTTTCAAAATTTCAAACAAGTTTTTGAAAAATTTCTCTCAACATTCTCTTCACTTAACATCAAACATATACTAAATTAAATATAAAAGAGGGGGCCCGTCTGCCCATATTTATAACTCATATATTGTAAACACGTTTGTAGGGTATCCTCGTGCCATTTTTACTTAATTAAGAAATGATATTTTAACTTGAACTTGAGGAAAATTAAATAACGGCTAAAGAAGTTTCGCTTCCCCCGTAAGCTTATGTGGATGAGACACCCACGTTTTTTTGATAATATGCTGAATTTAAAATCAGTATAACGAATTTATACTCGTTGTAAATTGGGTAAAAAAAAACTTTTCTGTTTTTCAGTTTTCATATTATTTGGTTGGTAAATTTTAAATATTACAGAAATAAAATATTAAATATGTAGCTAAATTATTAAGAATTTGAATTATGCAGACGGACAGACAGACAGTCAAACGGACACAGCGTCTAACGTGTAAAAAAATTAACAAAGTTTTGATCAATGTATTTCCAAATGTCCTTTCGATAACACGACCTAACGGTGATTTATTATTTTAACAGATCAAGTTTCCAATGGGGAAATACATCAAGATGGAAATTTTGCTAGTTTAATTAAATTATTCAAAATTTTAAAATAAGTTTTTAATGATTAAATGATTAATATATTAGCAAATATTGAAAATTACTTAACCTTGAACATGGACCTGATTGTTCTTCCCTACAGCATAATTGGAAAATTCCATTCAAACTTCAGAAATTGGTTTTAGTTTTCACTTCGATGTTTAATTAATGTTTTGAAATTCAAGAATATAAATTTATTAAAAAATTTGTGTTAAACACAAAATCAGGAACAGGAAAAATCACAATTTTATGATAGAAAAATATCTTAAAATATTTCGTGATTGAGACTAACAGCTTCCCAAATTTTAAAACGGAATGGAAATGTGTTTTTGAACAGAAAACGATTGAAACTGCAAAAATTTAATTATCAAAGTGAAATAAAAATGCGATGTAATTACATTGGAACCTTACTGTGGTATCGAAAGTAATTCTTTTATCTTGAATAACAGCGTTTTTAATAAAAGAATAATGCAATTAATATCTCATTTTCGGTTTTAAGTGTGTTATATTTTCTTTATTAGCATAGTTGATGGCAAATATGGAAAATATTCTTCACTAAAGTTGTTAAGTGTATTCTCCGTAGTATATCAAATAACTTGTAAACGTAGATCAGTTTAAAATTTCTTTGTGCCACCTTTCAATTTAAACGCAATTTATGCAGCCATCAAAATTAAATGTTTTTGTTCTTCTTATTTGAAAACTTCTTGATAATGATTACATTTAACATAACGCAAAAAATAATTTCGAATGCGACCATTTTAGTTGAAGGATCACCAAGAACCACGCCTCATCAATTCAAAAGCTGCCAGGCAATTTAAATTTAATTACTGGGTTTTATACTCAAAAATTGTTTTATGAATGCATCAGCTTTGACCTCTGAGAATGCAGGTTTGCGAGTGCATCTTTAAAACTCAGCTTATGTAAATTTTGTCGGAAATTTGTTACACTTTTTACAAACGCGTCCGAAACCTTTACAATAATTACCTACGCCGGACGAAAAAAAAAGAATAATTTGACTGCCATTTTATATGATAAAAAAATTAACCAATCGCAATGTAAGATTTAAAAAAATTATTTATTAAATAAGAGCTCCTGCTGATAGGACCACCTTTAAAAAGTCCTGGTTTGGTCGGCTTTGATCAAAAGATCGAATTTTCTATTGTTAATTGAAGTTGTTCTGACAATAGATAGAAAAACCATTAATTACATACACTTATTGATACCTGATGTTTTCAAACTTTCGCATTTCAACTTTTTAGTCAAGTTTGTTAAATTCATTAGATTTTTTGTTTACTGCAATATTCATTAATAACTCCCTATATTATGTTTTCAGAAACGACTCGAAGTCGAGCGACCGAAAACTTGAAATATTTCGAAGAGAAAATTATAAAAAAATATAAATTTAATGAAGATTTTATTTTGTAGGTATTTGGAAGAAATTGATTGAAATTTATGATAAGTTTGACGTGGCATACATATAAAATAAATTCAAAAATAAACACAGAATGTAACGAAAGTAAAATTACATGGTAGACTTCCTTTTTAAAATTAAATTTCTTATATCTAAATTAAAATAATATAAAATTAGAATTTTAATTTACTAAAGTATAACTTACGCAAAGATAAATATAATTTTCAAAATGATTTATATTTACTATTCAAAGCTATTTTTTCTTTTATAACCTAAAAACCACTATTAGTCACACACTTATCAACGAGTATAGGGTACGAGATTATTTTCCTTAATATTTTTCCAGTTGCTTAAAGGTATAATTTTATGTAATTATGTTTTGCATATCTGTCTACATGGAATGTAGTATAGTATCATGAAGAAACTATCGTTTCTTCTATTTGTATCCACTAAACTCGATAGTTTCTTCTTTATTTTATATACACATATATTTCGCACGAGATAAGAATAATCTTTAATGTAATAGGCGGAAAACATGCCATCTTACAAGAGAGACGACAAGAAATCTCATGAATATCTTATATTGTATTAGGTTACTTACGTGAGGTCAATTATGTACATTTTAGTCGAATAATAAGTATTATTTAACTATGCATTTAAATGTTATTTTATTAAACCCACAAAAGAGGATGCAAGCAACAATTTACCTCTATCCGAATCCTTTGCTTAAATAATAAAGAAAGAGCAACACAAAAACAAAAGCTATATAAAAATTATATTCTAAACAGAAAATAGAAGGCATCGAAAAAGAATTTCACTATGGGCCCAATGGAAAAAAAACTAACCGACTTTTTCGATTTTGCCTTTTAAATATTAACGTGAGGTTGTAGGCCTAGTCGCATTAGCAGCTGGAAGTCGTCTTGCTTGGCCGCTTGGGTAACGACGCCTAAAGCAGTGAAAAACCCACCCTGGTCAAGCTAGCACCCCCACCTCTTCAAAATAGAAAAATTTTTATACTATAATTATGGACTAATTATGGACTAATTTTGGACAGCATTCGCGAATTTTGGACAACAACGGTTTCGCGATAAATGATAAATCTTTGGTGGGGGTGCTGAGTTGACGTCAAGCTAGCACCCCCACCTCGAAAAAATAACTTTTTTTAAAAATTAACTATGCCATAATTATGGACTAATTATGGACTAATTTTGGACAGCATTCGCGAATTTCGGACAACAACGGTTTCGCGATAATAGATAAATCTTTGGTGGGGGTGCTGAGTTGACGTCAAGCTAGCACCCCCACCTCGAAAAAATGACTTTTTTTTAAAATTAACTATGCCATAATTATGGACTAATTATGGACTAATTTTGGATAGCATTCGCGAATTTCGGACAACAACGGTTTCGCGATAATAGATAAATCTTTGGTGGGGGTGCTGAGTTGACGTCAAGCTAGCACCCCCACCTCGAAAAAATGACTTTTATTTTTAAATTAAGTATGCCATAATTATGGACTAATTATGGATTAATTTTGGACAGCATTCGCGAATTAGTAAGGCTTTTATACGTTTTGTTATCAATTGTGTTGTCGAAATAGGAAGCCAATAGCCCGTATTTTAGATTACTGTTTGCGCCATCTAGTTTGGGGTTGGATTTCTAAAGTTTTATATTTGAAAAACGACGATAGCGGATATCAATGTCAGTTAGATTTGAATAAAAGACTTATAGCAGAGGCTTTAGAAATTCAACCTCAGATTACGCGCGGGCAGGAATTGTAAGTACGGGAGTAATTAATTGAGTTAATATTTATTGTTGTTTTTTGTAGTAATTTTCAACATTTAGTCAGAATAAATTAGTTTGAAAAGAAACGAATTCTGCGTTTGAAATATTCCCGCTGCAAAGCAAAACCTTTGCAACAAATTGATCCCCTGTCTTTCATTTCTACGAGAAATTTTTTTCCTTTTTTTCCATGGTCGGGCTATATGAGTGATGAGTGACTAATAGCGTGAGTAATAGATACTTTATAATTACTGGTAGTACGGGAGATATAATGGTTCTTGCTTCAAATCGGGGAATCCCGGCCATAGCCAATATTTATAATAATAATTTTATATTTAATATTATCTATGACTGGAATAAATGTATATTCTCAGAATTAAAAAGTTGACATGAGATTTTCATTAATCCCCCCAACCCATTGGTGAGATTTAGTGAGATTTTGCCGGATCCTCCCCCCAATTTGACCTCACGTAATTAATGGACGCCCCCTAATTGTATTCAGAATAATAAGTTATTTTTTTTAATAAAAACATTATGTTGTTAGTATTTGCAATGTTAAATAATTAAAATAATTTCGCCCTACGATGTTTTTTCATTTTTCCATAATTCTGTGGCTAATTGACAAAAGAGAATAAGTCTCATTTTGTAAATATTCAGGTGAGGTAAAAGAAGTTCAGCTTATATTCTTGTAACATATATGTTACATATATATGCTATAGCATTTTAAATTTTTGTCGTGGTACGTCTGTGTTCAAAAGGAGGGGGATTTAAACATTAAGTTTAAAATTTTATTTTATTTATATTATAATTTTAAAATTCGCGCTAGCTGGCGAACCTGACGCTAACTGGCGAGGAGATAATGGCTTTTTGCCAAGATGGCCGAGGGGCATCAAATACAATTTTTAAGCCCCTGAATTTTGATTTGTATTTTGAACAATCAATAAAATAAAAAAAAAGTGAATTTAAGTGAACAGATGATTGTGTTTAATATTTGATATTTTAAATTAAAAATTGGAAACAAAAGAACTAGAAGCTGTAAGTGTTGATTAAAAGATAAGGTAAAGATAGACAAAACGTGAAATTTTAATCGACGATTTGGAATGAATTTAATGGTGCTCAAATTTTTACACAATATTTTAAATAAATCTAAAGGAACGACGGAGTTTAAATGATAAGAGTACAACTGCATATCGGCATAAAATTCTATTTAACGTTCGATTTTTAAAAGGTTAAAACTAGCCGGACAAAATTATAATGGGAGAATTGTTTTTCCGGTAAAAACACAAAAAATAATAAAATTTGAAATCAGTAAAATCACGTCAATACAAACAGTAACCTAAAGAACCTTCAATGTGCCCAAATATTTAAACTGCTTATTACAAGAATTTTTAGTATTAAACTGAACTGCTTTGAGCTCACCTGAAAATTTACAAAATCAGACTTATTCCATTTTGTCAATTTGCCACAGATTGGTCCATAATCATAAGCATACTTAATTTAAAAAAAAGCCATTTTTTCGAGGTGAGGGTGCTAGTTTGACGTCAATTCAGCACCCTCGTCAAAGATTTCTCTTTTATCGCGAAACCGTTGTTATAAAAAATTCGCGAATACTGGCCAAAATTATTGTATACTTTATTTTAAAAGGAGTCATTTTTTCGAGGTGGGGGTGCTAGCTTAACGTCAACTCAGCACCCCCACCAAAGATTTATCTTTTATCGCGAAACCGTTGTTGTCCGAAATTCGCGAATTCTGTCAAAAATTAGTCCATAATTATGGCATACTTAATTTAAAAAAAAAGTCACTTTTTCGAGGTGGGGGTGCTAGCTTGACGTCAACTCAGCACCTCCACCAAAGATTTATCTATTATCGCGAAACCGTTGTTGTCCGAAATTCGCGAATGCTGTCCAAAATTAGTCCATAATTATGGCATACTTAATTTAAAAAAAAAAGTCATTTTTTCGAGGTGGGGGTGCTAGCTTGACGTCAACTCAGCACCCCCACCAAAGATTTATCTATTATCGCGAAACCGTTGTTGTCCGAAATTCGCGAATGCTGTCCAAAATTAGTCCATAATTAGTCCATAATTATGGCATACTTAATTTTTAAAAAAAGTCATTTTTTCGAGGTGGGGGTGCTAGCTTGACGTCAACTCAGCACCCCCACCAAAGATTTATCATTTATCGCGAAACCGTTGTTGTCCAAAATTCGCGAATGCTGTCCAAAATTAGTCCATAATTATAGTATAAAAATTTTTCTATTTTGAAGAGGTGGGGGTGCTAGCTTGACCACGGTAAAAAACCCGGTAGTTTTTTCCAAAATTTTCATAAATATTTTCTTTAATTTCAATTAACAAAGTAATATAGTGATTGGCTACACACGTCACGTTGGAGAAGGAGGGTTGAGAATTACTTAACCAACCTTATATTTTTTTCAAATTACTCAAAAATTGTGGATTTTAGAGTGCCTGGATCCGAGATTTGCCATGGTTGCCCATCTTTAGTTCAAGAACTGTACTTGGTTGCTTGCCATAAACGGAAGTATGCAAAAAATGCACAGAAATAAATAGCACGGCTTGAGGTAGCACAATCTCGATGACCAATTCTGGCCGCCAATGCGTGATATTACACGGCCAGGAAATCTTTTGTGCAACAACTAAATTTGCCCCATCTTGCTGAAACCACATCTCGTATAAATGCATACCGATTAATTCAGGCCAGAAAAACTCCGTTATGATATTGCGAAAGCGTTTACCATTGTCATTGCATTGGGTTACCAACCCAAAATCTGACCCAAGCGATGATTCGTTGTGGATACATTGCTTTCTCATGAACAACGTGAGGATTAACAAAGGTATTGCTTTGCGTATGAACACTTGGCTATTAACTTCTTGAGGTATTTAAACTTTATAAAGATGCAGATGAAGATCTTGCTTTAAAATTCTCTTGCTTTGAACGATGGCGAATCAATGTGCTTGGATTTCTACGAACACATGCAGTCACTAAGACTATTTTTTTAATGGACCGGCCTGACCGAGGATGACCTGACGATTTCTCGTGTTATCAACAAATCCAGTTCGATAGAATTTCTCGATCAATCTTTTAACTGTGGAACAGTTTGGTGCCTTTTGACGACCAAATATTGCACGCATTCGGTGAACTGCCTATACGAAACTTTCCCCATATTTTAAGTAAGATTTCACTATTACAATCCGTTGCTCCTGCGTATAGCTTTCCATGACTGATAATCGCAATGCGTCTACTTGACAGCCTTGACGTGAAATTTAAATCTTGCACTTATTTTGAAACATCCTTCAGATGATATGGAATGATATAGCTTTGTATCATTTGCATATTTCAGTATGAAACGTTAAGATCCGAGGTTTGATCCTTGAGATACTCTGAAAGCAAAACCGAATTTTGTACTAATCTTCATGATTCACTCATCACGGTCAGTTTATATAGTAAAAGGTTTGCAAATCTCTAACCGCTAAGAAATAATGTGGATGTTGAGGTCGTTGCGGCTTCTGATGAATTGGAATTGAACAATGTTTTGAGAATAGTACAAAAGGTGGGACCGATAATCAACATAAAGAAAACCGAACATCTCATAAGTAAAACAAGAATAACCGGATATTGGATCTCTAAATAAAACAACTGGATTGTTGGAATGGCCATCTTCAGGACTAAAAGGGGAGAAGACCTGTTACAATGTGGTCTCATACTCACCTAACAATTTGAAATGGAATGTCTCATAATTGGTGAATATTAAACCCAAAATGGGCTAAAAATGACAAATTTGGTATTATGGAACGACAAAACCACGAAGACAACAAAAAAGATTATATGCAAAATAATTCTGTTTTCTGAATAAGGAGGTCCAGTTGTGCCGTATCCAGACTGTACCAGTCTCCCATGCAAGGAAGCGCGGAAGACTGGCAAGAACGTGGGTGCAAGAGGCGATGGATAAGATGGAAGCCAGAGTTCTGCAAGATGGGGGATTGTGCAAAAAGGTTTAATTGTTTATCGAATAAATAAAAACAGAATTTCAGAAGTATGTTCTAAAGCACAGTAAACATATAGGTAGTGCTAAGTGTCATTTAATGGAAATAAAATTAGAAAAAATGTACTTGGGTGTTTTTCGTGGTTTTCTTGTGGCTTCCTAATTTTGTAAATATTTTAATTTAGATTCTGCGTAGTTTCTTCATTATAGTAAAAAAAGAAAATGTGGTAATAACAGAAAATGGAGTTTTGTTGTAGTGTATATATTGGAAAATTCTGTAGATTTAATATAAAGCAATAAATTATAAAAATGTTTAGGATTTTCACCCTTGCACGAATAGGTTCAACTAAGCAAAATACAGTCTATTTTGGGTAGCAGTTTTAATTATTAATCTTACGTAAAAAGAAAAATTCTAGTATTTTGAAAATAAGTGCCGTTCTTGACAAGGAAATCTTCTGGTAGGTTAATAAAGTAGTTATGTATAGTAAAATACGTAGTTACTATTGGTTTTGATTGTTTAAAGAAAATTAGTTTTTTTTAACTTTGAAGTTTTCGTTAAAATTGAATTAAAAATGTAATTGTTAAGATGTGTAATAAGTTTGAATTAACAATCCAAAATGGAGGGTAGGTACGCTTCCTGATGTTAGAAAATCGTTTCGCTTTCATAAATTTATCAAAACTAATGAAATTTTGTGTTCATTATAAACTAGCATGTATTACAAATTACATAATAATGAGATTATAAGAGTATTTATAAATAATTGTATTATTTAATTTTTGTTTGAATTAGTGGAAAATGGGAGCGAAGTGTATATGAAGAGTCCAATCGCAGCTGTGATAAAACACATTAACAAATTGTATCCTAATTAGATTGGGCAGCAAATCTGACGTGTTGTAGAATAAACTAACGGCAAAGCAGGGCCAATTAGTTCACATCCTCATCTTATCATCGTCCTACAATCATCCCCGAACGCCGAGGGCGCATTTACTAGTATTAAATATGACACAAGAAAGTTAAATCATCATCGTTCATTCACAAAACATTTAAAATAATCATTAAGATGTTAACAACTATAATCTTCAAAATGCAAGTTAACACTTATCAGATGGATATATTTTTACCCACATACATATAAGGCCCTACCTACACACCGACCAATCAGTTTAATCAATAATTTTCTCCTCATCAATTCCCAACAGTGATGTAATGTTCGGTCAATTCTAACATTAATACTTGTTCCAACCTGATCTGTTTTGATCAATATTAATTATTGGTTATTTTGATTGATATAACCTGACATGATTGGATAGATAGTTCGTGTATAGTTTAATACACCCACCCAAAAAATTCCGTCATTGTTTCGAGCATCAACAAGGTAGGTACAACAATATAAAGTCTATAACAAATCTATATAATTTTGCACAATTATTATAATTAATTTTAAACACAAAAATTAGAAAGAGACGAAATAAATGACTTGTCAAAGGCTCTTTCAATAATAATTTCGTGTTGAAAAAACATCACTCACCTTTCGATACGGATACGGAAATTACAACAAAAAAATCGATGAACTGTACCTTTTTAGATTGCTGCAAAATTATAGGTGTAATATAAGTTGGTGTTAGCGAGGGGCAAAACGGACAATCATTTTAATGACCAAATAATGAAACAATCGCCTACAAAATATTTTTAATTTAACTTCATAAAAATAATTCGAGTTAAAGACCTCCAATCAAAATTATGATTGAAGATAGTAAGAGGTAAACAACAAAAAAGTTCCAAAGTTGATTCATTTTATTAAAACGTTTTCAAATTATAGTAAGTAATAATCAAAGCTATAAAAACAAATTAAATTCTATAAAATGGGCCCGGTTATTTAAGTTGGTCCATTATAAATACATCGTACCCTATCATTATGTGCGTCCAAGTGATCGCATCTCAGCCCTGTCCTGCAATAAGAATATCAAACATTTTTATTTTAATGCATTTTAAATCATTTTTTCTTTTACTAAAATAAGTACAAAAAAACTACTCGCACTGCGCTTTATTTCAGCCTCCATATTATACCAATAAGTATATTTTTTATAAGTAATTATTATTTTTTTATTCCACTTTATTATCGTACGTATAATAAGGGTTTGCTGGATAACTTTTGCGATAAGTAATTTAATGAAATTCGTTGTTTCTACATTGCCTCTTTTCATATTTCAAAATAATTAACAAAACCACTTATACGACGTATCGATATTTCGTGTAGGGCTTTTTCAGATTTTTATTTAAAAATCTACATATTCCAACAAAAAACGACTGCTTGGCTTCTAGTATATAATAAACGTGGAGACCGATATCATAAAATTCGCAAAATTAATTTTCAAACAAACGAGAAACGAGAGCTTCCATTACAATAACGTTTCCGGCTTCACACTGCTTGGAAAACTATAAACGTTTAGAAAAGCCCGAGGTGAACAGCTTGAAAAAACTACATTATACAAAAACAAACCTTAACGAATCTAACCTTTTTACATCTAACTAATAATAAATCTTCCGATTGAAAGCAATTCTCATTAGCTCGACAATTTTAAGAGCAATAACAATGGCAGCTTTTGTTTTCAACTACAATATAACAATAACAACATTTTGCAATTTAGGAATGCAGTTATTCGATTTATGCAACTATTCAGACTTGTCCGGTATAAAATCGTTTAATAAAAAACGTTATATGACTTTAAATATCTTGAATGCTTTTTTGAAATGTTTTCAATTATTTAATATACTACAGTAGATCAAATCCCTCAATGCTGCTCTATAACCTGCACTTACGTGATTGGAATTACACCTCAATCAAATCAACATTATACCTCTGGGAAGCTTATTGTATTTAGCAAATTTAGTAATTTACGATTTCGTACCTTCTCAAATAGTATATAAAAGTTGTTAACACGGTGTTAACACCAGTGTTAAATCGTATACTAACTATAATGTAAGTTTGCTGATTAACACAACATGTAAAATACTTACATTTTACGGTGTTTTCGGACTGCAAAACAGTTGTAATATATGCACATTTACCGGTAATTGTGTACAGGGTCCATTGAAATTAGTCAAAAATGCTTGGAATATTTTAACTAATATTGTTATATCCTCACAATTTCAAGTAATTGGTACCTTTGAATCCACGAGTTGGTAAACGTAAGTAAACTTTTTTTTGGTGTTATTCATAATTTCTTTTTAATTATCTATATTATTTCTCAAAATTAATATTACGTATAAAATTATTAAACTAATGTTATCAAAAGTTTTTATCAATGCCTATTATTAAAATTATAAATTACATTATCCGAATAAAAAGATAAAAAGTCTATAAAATAATTTAAATTTTTTTTGTTTTCTTAGCTCTTGTTTATTAGTAAATTTTAATTTAAGATGAGAGGACCTAATTATTTATATTGAAATTATGTTTGTTTATTAAAGTATAGTATATTGTTGATCGCCATGATCTCCTGGTGTTTGAATGGTATGGAATTCGATTATTGTGGAACCCAATTGCTCATAACTTCCTAATTTCTTAAATTGGTCACTTGAAATGAACCAATCGGTGTTGTGTTACGTAAAGGAAGACAGACAGAAGTGGATCTTCATATAGTATAAACAAATTATAGTGTATATTGTACTAGCTATATAATATAATTCTAGTACTATATTAAAATTTGTTAAAATGCTACTACGTTACCTCTACTTTATCACCAGAATATTGATCAAGTACCAAAACCACCGATTTATAACCAGGATATTAATTGAGTAATAGAAACACAAGATTACAACCACGGTGTTAAAATAACCAATATTTTACTTTAGTGTTAATATGGTGACTATGTAATATCGGTGTTAATTGAGTAATAAAGACTAAAGTTTATCATCGAATTTAGTAATTTTTGAATTTTTTCACAAAACTTTAATTTGTAATAATTTCATGGCTTTTAAAAATGTACTGAAATATTTGCAGTAAAAAATCTTTAGTTTCGGTGCTATGGCCATTTGAATTTTTTCCTCTAATTTTCTCTAATACATAATAGTCAACTTTCATCTATGAAATTGAAATGCGGACCATGAGGTATTTCATTTGTTAAAAAATCGTACACCCCGTACATTCTGGTACTCAATAATCCTCTGAAGGGAAACGAGAGTCTTGGTCTGTTCAGAAATATATAATCTAACACAGATAAATTAAAATGCAACTGCAATACCATACTTTATTTGTGTCGACAACGGAAGGTTAGCGTATATATTGACTTGCATTTTCCCCCCAAGTATAATTTTTAAATAATTTTATTAGGAAAAACACAGTTTTTTGCCCAACTAACTTAATTTCAATTTCAATAGAAGTTTATCAGAAAAGGGAACGTTAAACACAATTCCATGCCGGCATGCAACTGTTCGCTTATCGCTTTGATTTTGTCCATCCTTGAATAATTTTTAAATTTTCTCACATCAAAACAATTAATTTTCAATCACTGTTAGAAATAAACACCTCTTTATAAAAATCACAAGTTAATTTTTTCAAATATACTGTCCTGTTTTTTTATTGTAAATCTAATTTTGTTAAATTTGTATTTTAAATTTCATAATTTTAATCTTGTAAATTCCGTGTTGGTCAAGAATATATGAAACGTTGCCTTTTGTCAGCCCTGCTCATGTAGGGTGGACTGGAAAGTTTTTGAAAATTATAAGAGTTATTAAGTTTAAAATATTAAAAAGTGGTTATGTAGAGATCCTTAAGGTGTTTTTTTAATTGAATTTGAAACAGAAATGAAATAATTTGGATGGATGGTTTAAAAAAATAATTTCAAAGCGCCTGGACAAGAAATTGGATTCCATTTATGGATTGTAGAAAATGAAATAATATTTGGATGCTAAATTGGAAATTTATATAACTACAAAAATTAAAGATGCGTGAACACTATACAAAAATCTTGATGAAATTCACTCGGTTGAAGGTTTGACTTGTAGCCACTCGGTTATCTTGGCGAAACCCGCCCAATATTTGGGTGAAACACAAAACTTACAAAAATTTCAAAATTTAACAAATAAAAATTTTTCTACAAACTCAAAAAATTCATTTATTACTTATCACCCTCCTATGTATAATCCGGTCACGACGCTTTTGACAAAAATCAAACGATTAAGAAGAAGAAGAATAACAATATATGTCCAATAATTGGATATCGAGAAACTACCTGAATAAGTAGAGTAAAAATTCTGAAAAAAATCAGACAAGTATCTTTCAAACACATAAGTTTGAAGTTGAATGGAAAAATTTTTCCGATAAGTATAGGAAAAAGTCAGCACCGAAAGGGATGAAAGTAGTTCAAAACTACTCCAAAATTTCAGGAGAAAATTTGATGGACAATATATCAAAATAGTGATTGAAAAATTTGATAAAATAAAAAATAATAAATAATACCGAAATTATATACTACTCCTACTAATTAATAATAGCAGTTATTCATCAAATCTCCATCCTGAAATTTTATAAAATTATTTGACGAATAAGATCTTTTTTTCAAAATTTTATAGGAATTACATAATTCCGAAAGTCACCTGAAATAATAAAATATGCAAGATGAGTTTCATTCAATAGCTTCATCATGATTTTTTAATGAAGGCTGTAGGATAAATAGAGCCGAAGATAAAATTTTTTTAAGTTGAGCTTACTTTCGATTTTTGGGTAACTTCCAACGCGAGATGAAAAATCGTAGCAAAATCGGAGACAGGATGGTAAAATTAAAAAAAATTCTGTTCCACTTGATGTGGAATGACCCTTGTATTTTAAGAATTTCTTTTTTTTGTTCGGTGTTTTAAGATGGAGTGAATTTGTTCCCCACTTCATATTAAATTTATATTTAATTTCCATTATATTGAACAGCTACCTAGCTATTGATTAAATGCTAATAAATGTTTTAATTTGCTTGTTATTGTATAATCTGACAAAAAACCATTAAGTTAATATAAGTAGTATATAATGGCTACGATTCGAGATTGCTTTGAGGATAAACGGTGTATAGGACTTCTTTCGAGTAATATTAAAGAATTAAAAATGTTTTAAGCTTGCTCATTTCTTTGTGACAGCTGGGTGAGTGATGGCCAAATGATTCATGAGGCAGACAGAGTGGTTTTCTATAATGTAATATCAGGGGTTTACGTTTACACTGTTATAATAAAATTTCAATTTACTTAAATTATCGATTAGCTTCTTTCAAAATATTTCCAAGTATTAAATTACCAAAATAAAAATAAAGTGCCGGTAAGAGAAGAATTTATAAATTACAGTGGTCGAAAAAAATTGTAACCTTGCATTCGCAGCTTACAGTTTTAAAATTTTAGCAGTGTAGGTATCACAAATTACCATGGTGTAGTTGACCGAAAAAAAGATCAAAACGTAATTTTGAAAAAGTTGTTCGATAATCATAGGTTTTGTTATTATTGTTAACCTATATCAGATCCAAAAAATGTTATAATCTGCTTTATAGCAATTTACAAACGTATCGTATCGTTTACAAATGAGCGCGTCTAAAACAAGAGAAAAAAATTATTAAGGAAAAACGATTTACCTTAAGGGTGGGTTTTTTGTTAATTTTTATTGCCCCATGGTTTTCATTTAACCTTTTAACTGTTGGAAAGATAATAAGAAACTCAAATTGAACTTGCTTAATTACAATAAAATCTCATAATTTTCGAATGTCTGCTTTATTACGCACCCCTTCTTCTGTTGCTTTAAAATGAAATTTCTTCGGCTGAAATTTAAATCATTCTCTACTAAAAGCTCGTATTACGCAACTTTATTCCAAAGAACAAGGTCTTATTCATATCGCATAATTAATTAAATTCTAATTGCACTTTCAACGCGTTAAAACTTTGGTGTTTTGTGTTGAAACGTTGGTATTGGAGACATTCATCATTAGCTGACAAAGAAAGACGTTAATTGTTACGACCCTTACTAAAACATGAATACTTAAGAGAATATAAGATACAAAAAGATATAAAATTTATCATTTAAGCGCTTAGTGTTCATTTTTTCTTTGGAAAAAAGTTTAATAATTTTGGTAAATGGAATTTTTCAGCCTTTCATTCGAAGTGTGAATGTGAAGCAATTTATCCGAAATATATTGATATGGTGTTCCATTAATAACTAGAAACATTGTTTTTCGAATTGGTTCATAAATTTATATTTTATAAATCGACATGGCGTGTGCTCACGCTAACATTTACTTTTCATTAATCGTGGGGGGTCACTTCATAATTTCTAGATTAGTTTGACCTGTGAATGCATAAGCAAATAGGGGTTCTATAAATCCAATGATAATTTTTAAAACATTCTAAATATTCGAGCGGTTATTAAAATATATTATATTAGGGGTAACTTTCCAATATAAAATTGGCCAATAATTGAACTAAAACTCACAATTGAAATGCGTATCATGGCAGCATTGGCATTCCGAACCCGAATTTAATACGGTCGCTATAAAACAGTGTTACTTCCATCTATCACTGTTGGCGGCTACGGGAATTGGTCGTGTCCACAAAACGCAAGTCACCACAACATCGTCCAAAGTGCAGATGTTGACACTTGTCGTTTAAGATGACCGATCAAGAGTACATTAAATTTAAATATTTTAATCTCGGGGGCCGAAAATAATGCAAGGGTCACTTCGACGCTTCAATATGTATTAAATGCGAATTTATTCAACAAAAAATTTAGGGGCTTCAAGTCATTTTATTTCTACATTTCAGCAAAATTATTTTATTTTTGATTTGTTTCTTTGCATTATAGAAAAATTTTCTGTACGGCCACACTAAAAGTATTTGCTACCAGAGTTTCACCCTTATATTGCCCTCTCTATTACATATAAATGTTAAAGAAATCACTTAGGGAAGGGTAGTACTAAGTGAGACGAAATATGTTTTTTCGCCTCCAAATTTATTTTATTGATTTCATATTTTTATTAATCAAAAATTGTATTTTTTCTTTTATAATCTCCGCAATACAATAAGAAAACAGTGTTATACAAAGGAAAGAAAAACAATTGATTTTGTTACTCTTTTGTCTCGTTTAGTACTAACTGAGACTGGGTAATCTGGAATTTTTACAAAATTAATTTTTTCGCTTTTGGAATTGTACATTTTATAAACTACAAGAGCATTCATATCAGTATGATATAAAAAACAAGTTTGATAAGAAAAAATAAATTGGAAATCAATTTAGTTGTGCAGTTCAGAAATTCAAAGTTAAATTAATATTTGAATAAAAATTCAAATTTTTTATAGTTTTCTTATTTTTCCTCCGCCCTAGAAGCTAGAAGATTGAAGTATTAAGGGGTCAGACCCAGTTGATCTTTCTTAAGATTTTTTGGGCCACACAATAAAATAATTAACAACAAATGTTTTTCCAGATGAAAGACATATTGCGATGTTCAAAAGCGTAAAAGTGTATCTTAGTACAAGAAAAGTTTTAAATAGTTACCTTTGGAACACCCATCACTATTATTAAAGCTTGCGATTCTTATAATTATTTTTATGATAAAAAAATTAAGCAAGTTATTAAAATCAAATGTAATTTAATCAGTCATAAAACGAAATTTCACAATGTTACAGAAAGGCACAGTTTGATCAAGTTGTAGTTCATAAATTATTGTTGTAAATTGTGATGTTTTTGATCTTAAACCGCATAACATCGGCTCACCAAATAAAAACAAAAGCACCGAAAACCTGAAATTTTATCTTATTTACTCTGTAATTGTTTCAACTTCTAGATAAAGTTCCAAATTTTGTGGCAAAAATATACAAATATCAAATAATCAATTTTATCGTTGTTTCACTGGTCGTAAAATTAATCGTTTTGGCGTTTTAAAATTGTTCTCACCCTATTTATTTTTGAAGTCTTCTTAAATTTTATTGTTGCTTGTTGTTTCTTTAGTTTCTTGGTTTCTTAATTTTCTTTTTATGTTTTCACCTGCTGTGGTGAATAAATTTACTCTTCTTCTTCCAGTTTCAATCAATTTAAAAAAAAAAACTCTTACTCTGAGTTTGTAATCTCAGGTAAGTAATTATTATCATAGAATTTATCAATTTATTAATTTTATAATTTTATTTATCAATTTTAATTAAATCTTAGTATTTTTAAAACTTGTGACTCTGGGCTTCAAATTTCGATACTTCTCGAAACAACGGCCTTGCCCAGAATGAGTTACTTTTAAAAATTTCTCTCCCTCCTAGATTTTATTTATTTAGCAAAATTTTAATGTTTGGATATTGAAGTGGTGGGATTTGTAGATTCGGCGCACTATTTAAATTATTGTTGGGTTCGCACTTTCACTTTTATTGTTTAAAAATATTAGAATAAAGGAATTAACAAATTAGAGTACCAATCGGTTTCTTTGATTAATTTGGCGTTTGTCTTTTCATTTAAAGATCGTGGACCAAAAACATCTTTTATTGTTAAAATGCTAAAAAAATTGCATAACAAAATATCAAATGTGCCTCCTTTCTTAATAAAATCAAAATATGTGAAACCGAATTAATTATCATCATAAAAATTAATCAAAAGTAATCTTAAGTTCTTACAGCAAAATTTTATTATAAAAGTTTTAACTTTTATTTTGTTTTTAAATGTAAAATCAAAATTAAGAGGTCTGTGTTAAATTGAAACATGACAATATATTTGAAGAAGATATTATAATTTTTTTATGGCAAAATATTGCGAAATAAGTGGAATACAATAAATTTGCGAGGGGTCTAAAATAAAAAAGTATTTTGCGGTGATCACTGATGTTCGTCACTGGATCATCTGAAATAAAAAAAAATAAAGGGATATTAGTTAATGATATAATGCTCAGCGATTTGAAAAATTTTGATTTTTTACAAAATGGCGGATGTTGAAAGTCAAAGTAGTTTATTCGACCAAAATTTCGCCCAGCTTTCAAGTGTGCATGCATTGAAGACGGCTCGGTTCACAGTTATACACTCACAAAAATATTCGGCCACTCCTATGTTACCAATGTAAATTGAACATTTTGAAGCAATTTTTGGTGATAGAAAAATCAATTTTAGAGCAAAACTTTTTAGACATCTTTTGTTGAAAATTTCATTGCCTTCAATTTTGTTTATATATATATATTTTTCTTGTTGGTCGCGCCGTTTCTGACTGACAGCGACTAAACAAGATTCTGCAAAATGCAAAAAATATTGTCTTTTATATCTTGGAAACGGTTCTATAAAATAGAAAAATGTATATGAACAAAAATGTAGAGAATGAAATTTACAACAAAAACATGCCTATTCATTTTTTTATTTCGTTGCACCGTTTCGAAGATATAGACGACAATAATTTTTGCATTTTTCGGAGTCATGTTTACATCGTTGTCATTCAGAAACAGCGTGAGAAAATAGAAAAATGTATAGAAATAAAATTGAAGGCAATGAAATTTGCAACAAAAAATATCTGAAAAGTTTTTTTGTAAAATCGACTTTTATGTGACAAAAAACGGCTTCAAAATCTTCAATTTACATTGCTAACATAGGAATGGCCGCATAATTTTGTGAGTGACTGTATATATCCATAAATAACGGTCCGATTTGTCTGAAATTTTCAAAGAATACTTTGGAAACATTCTACTTTTAGAAAATGCTAAAAAAACATTTTTTCAAAATTCTAACTAGATCTGACCCCATAATTGATCTGCTTGTTATTTGGCAACTCAACACATGATTAACCATTTTTTCTTAATTTTCTGAGGTACCTACTTTGTTAATGATTGATAACTTAAATCAGGTTCGGATTGGAAGAATTGTTTGGGCCGGGCTTCGATTTTGAACCGGTCCCCAATTAATACTTAAAAGAAGTAAGCACTTAGAAAGGATTTTTGGGAAAATTAATCGATCTGTCTGATATTTGCTATTCATTTCTCCGTGAAATGTTAATTTAACAAAAAAAACTAAATAGAACCTCTTTGTAGGGAATTTAATGCTCTTTAATTTTTATAACTATAATTTTATATGCAAAAAGCCATTCAAGTGTACTTGTTTTCCAAGACGACGGAGTTATCTGTGAATTTTCTGAAAATTTTACAAGTTCAGCAGTTAGTTCAAACAACGTTTATATCAAATTTTAAAACTTTCCTATTTTTTCCCTTCTATTTAGCTTCTTGTCTGAGGTAAATAGAACATCTCATAGAGCCCCGAATTTAAATTGTGCGCTGTTCTCATTTTAATTCATTTGACAACTCGAAAAATAATTAAATAATTTTATTTTTTAAATGTCACTTTTATCTGTCATTGACATTCTTTTATCGTATTTTGCTTTTGAGCTGCGATGTAATCGTAAATTTCTTTAAATGGCAACCATATTTTTCTTTACGAATTTAGAAAACACCACATTTATTACAAAATTCTAATTACTCTCAAAACCATGTTATTATTTCCCATAGCGCCTTATTGATATAGGTACCCTAATAATTTTATTATGAATTTTTGAAATTTTTGGACTGATTATTTCGAAAACTTTTCACTTCAAAGTCATGGTAATTTTACAATTTTATAGTTAGAAAATTGTGCTCCATCCAAATCCATAAAGATAAATAAGTGTTGCCATTTAAAATATTTACGGTGATGTCTCGGCCAAAAACAAAATACGAGCAAAAAAAATCAATTGCAGATAAAGGGACATTTATAAACTAAAGTTGATGTTATCTTGGAATTTTCTTAGAAAATCCGTATAAAAAAGTTTACAACCTCACTGTATACTATTCTTGGTTATTAGAAATTAGAATATATCTTCGTGTATGCTGCACTTTAATTAATTAGCTGACACAGAAGTTGTTAGTTGGCGAACCGCAATGTGCCTTAACGAGACCAAAACCACGATACAAAGTTCATAATTATTGGACACACAGCTTGCTTAATTTCGAGTAATTTACAACGTAAACACAAAATTAAGAAAATTATTTAGCGGTGTAGCAACGGGGAGTTTACATGTGTTCCGAAAACACGATCTCCATTCATTTAAATACATTTTTTAATATAATAAAAATCACCTTAAAAGTAAGAATTTCAAGTAAATTGTGATAAAATGATATTAATACAATAAAAATAAAATAAAAATTTTTTTTTAAATAAATGTACCTAATGCGGGTAATGCTTTAATTCGTAATTATTATTCAAAAAAACCAAATACTTATTCTGCAAAATGAAAAATAATAGAATAAAAATAATTTTTTGAAGTAAATAATATAATAAAATAATTAATATTAACTAATACTTAGCGAAGCTTTTAAACATAACTATAAAAAACGGTTCCAAGGTCCTATGTAGTTAATAAAATTAAATAAATTAGCAAAGCTCATAAATTAATATACAGGGATCCGGAAGTCATGGAAAAAAAATTGCAAAAAATATGTTGTGAAATTATTTGATAAAAGTATATTTTTTTGAGGAAAATTAATATATGAAAATGAAAAATTACAAACTGATCATTTTATATTGGAAAAAAATCAGAAAAATTTTTGTTTTGTTAGGCAATACAAATATATATAAAATAAATAAATACAAGAACTTAATAATAAGTGTTAATATGTTTTTTTGATTGATTTCCAAACGGGATGTACTATTTTAAAACTTAGAAGCCTCTGTGCCGAGTATGAACACGGACAACGATTATAGAGTACCCGTAGATACGACACTGACAATATTGGATGAACAGATATTATCCCTTTTGGTGAAAGAATGTTGGCGCACACTTCTGACACGTTTCACGTTGTGATTTCAGCAAAGAAGTGATAAACAACAACGTTTCTACAATGCCACCCCGCAGCATATCAAATGAAATCGCTTCTAAAAGACATCGTGAAGGGAACACAGTAGCTGCATGACTTTACGTTTCTATTGTTAAAGAACGGTTTTTTATTTACACGAACGGACAATTATATCATTGAATTACAGCGTTTTAGTTAGTAAAAAGAGAAGATTTTGCTTGGTCACGGTTTTGCAATAAGTGAGCATTGTTGACGATACGCCGCACCCCATATATCGTTCGCTGTTCCCGACATTGCTTTAAACTAATGAAAGTATACAAGATTTAAATCTCTGCTTTTGCTAATGAGATAAGGGGTCGTGAGAAATGAATATCGAAGATGGGGTACTTTTTTTTTAGAAAAACATTTTTTCAAAACTCGAGCCATGCCATCAAACTGCTTTGGTTATTTAATGGTTTGTACCACATAAACTAGGTAATTTTAACATAAACTGTCAATTTAACTACAAAGCTATCCAAGGATGTGACCACATTCGAACTAATATTGAACTATCGACAAAATGATTACGTTGTAGAGAACTTGGTAATGCTCTGAGAGACTACTTCCAAAGTTAGCGTCTATCTAAGAAATTTCCAAGCTATTATATAACCAACGTGTTTAGAACTATTAATTTAACACATTTTAACTGTTATAATACAAAGCTTTATCGAAAACGTTAAAATTTCACAAATTAATAAATCAACAAACCTATTAATCATCTATTGAATGAAAAAAACATCATCGACAACTGTCGTGTGTTTTTTGATATATTTTCACACAAAAATAAAACACGTGTTATTATCCAAATTGACATTTTCAACTGTGCACTTCAATGTTGAACCCCAAATTACTTAAAATTCTTTTAATTCGTTATGGATTATTATTTTTCCAAATTGCAGAAGTCGGTGTTGATTATACAATTTAATAATATAAAAGAATGAAAGAATGCGACTCCCAGTTTTGGTAAATATCCTCATTCGTTTTGAATGGGGAACAATTTAACGTACTTATTCGAAACGCAACAATAATTTTGATAATAATTACTCCAGAAGAACCTCCAACTAATTATTAGTTTTTACTTGTGGTTTTTAACGTTTATAAAAAAATCTACTTAGGTTTAATATAAGAAATATAGAAAAATTATGCAGCATACTCGGTCCCCTTTTTGAAAAAAATATAATGGAGAAAAATTTGCTAATAATTTGGTAATTATTCTCTCTCTTCTCAAGAAAAGTTAATTAGTAAAATCATATCATATTTTTATCTGCAAAAATATCGGTTTCTACAAAGTAAGAAATAAAACCTATGAATATTCTGAAAGAGCAGATTCTGAACTTTCCGATGAGGTAAAGAAAAATTATTTAGGTCCACTGGTTACTTCAGCATTAAATTTTGAAAATCGACGTTTTAGATGTATTTTTCACATGGTTCAAAAACCATTTTGTTGACGGTACGTGTGCTCGACGTAAATAGATGCAGGACATATTGTACTGTGAGAAGCCTGCTTTAGTTAACTTGAAGCCGTGGAGAGTAGTACGCTGTAGCCGTGCTCGTGTTAACATCTTTAATAAATTTATTTTAGATTGTACTTGGTTAATTATGAACAAATTTAAGATAAAAACTAAGATCCCGCCTTTCGAGATCTGAAATTTTTGAGTTCAGTCAAAAACACAAGGATGTTATAGATTTAAAAATTTTAAATTATTATAATATCCAACGTTTGGTTATACGTGTGTGTGAACCAAAACCAAAATATAATATTTTTACAATTTAAAAATGGAAAGCTGTACTTGGAACCAAAACAACAGTGAAAGCCTTAGGAAGATATATAATGGAGTATGGAGTCGTTCATGTATTACGTAAGACATTTTTTCCTTCTTTTAGACCCCTCCCCCTAATAAGAAAAAATAAGAAAGTTAATAAGAAAGAAACCTAACCCCCCACTAATCTTACGTAAGATTAATTATTATCCAATAAGAAACCAGATCGAATCGGGTCAAAAGAACCCCGAATAAGAAAAAATAAGATATTAGCTACCCCTCCCTACCGCTAAACGTCTTATGTAATACATGAACGGCCCCTAATAGTGCCTATCGTGGAGTATGGGCATGAATTTTGGACCAACAAGATAAAATAAGAGAAGGGAAGCATATTTAAGTCAGGCTGCTATCGGATTAAAGATTCTGCTATCGTATGAATACAAAAACCTACAGAACGGTATCAGCTCTGGCTGCAGAAGAGGATCTAAGGATAACTTAGAAATACACCCAATCGATTAGTTAAAACTAAACAGTGGCTACCAGACGACTTTTGTGAGCCACTCCATTAATTCGGTAAATTTCCGGTTCAAAATAGAAATCAAAGGTGCAATGGAGGAAATAATAATAGATGAATGGCAGACAAGATGGGAAAATACAGAGAACGGACCAATTACTTTCCAATGCATACCGAAGGTAGGAGAACACTTGAAGAAGAATGTCATTTTTTAAACTAGTAAAATTTTAACTAGGAACGGTAAATTCTGCAGATTCATCAAGAAATTGGAGAAGTCTTCGGATAGAATATGCCCGACCTGCTTAATCATTGATGAACTCATTCTGTTATGGTGAAATTGGAAAAGTCTTCAGACTGGGACGAGGGAAAAGAAAAGAAATTGATTTAAACTTTTATTTTTTGACTTTATAATCTGTTAAACAAATAAATAAAAGCAAAATATCTTCTATGGGGTCGAGTCCTGGACGCTGACAGAGTCGACGACGAAGAAGTTTCGGGCTTTCGTGAAGAATTTTGAGGGTCTCCTCGATAGAGTATGTGACTAATAACGAGATACTCATAAGAATGAACAAAGAACCGGAGGTAGTTGACACCGTTAAAGTCCGAAAATTGCGGATATCGACTCTTTCAATGTATCCTACAAGGGAAAATAGCCAGAAAAAGAAGCGTGGGAAGAAGTTTTGTGGCTGAAGAAACATGGTTCTCGATGACAACTTTAGAGCTTTTCCAAACATCCGGAACTGATAGGCACCAGAAGAAGAATAATTTAATATATAGAAAATTGTATATAATTAAAATTATGTTTTTTAAAAATTTTATTTAATAAATACACTTGCTTTGCCGCACATATCTCTTTTAGATTATTTTGCTACAAAGATGTTTTGCTAGTACTTTTGGTATACTTATTCCTAAAAATAATTTTAAAAATAATATTTTAGTGCAAACAAAATATTATGTAGAAATACTAATGAAAAAAAGTTATAAATAAATAATATAAATATTTCAGAACTTATCAAATTTAGTAATAATTCAGGGGCGATGGCAAAATGTCCTATAGTCAAATGTTTATTAGGAGCGAAATATCTTTACTGTAAAGTCAGTAGAATAAATAGTAAAAAGTAGAGTAGAATAAAGTATATGGTCTATTTAAATAGAATATATTTTCTATTTTCTGCTAGAATATTTACGATCAATTTAAATAGAACATATTTTCGATTTGCTTAAAAAACTGCTTCTTTTTATAAAACTACAACAAATTGCAATTTCTAAACAAGGGAAGTTAATAAAAAAAATTTATTTGGTTAGTTTATTTGTTACATGCATAGAATCAGTAAAGAAATTTAAAGAAAATTTGGAGACATCAACAAACATGGAGACAACCAACGAAAATTTTTCATTTATGTCCCACTTGACGTGGAATTGTCCATATCTAAATCTATCGCCTTGGATGGAAACGATATCGAAGGATTAAATAGTTGTGTCGACCTAGATATTCGCAACAGAACATTCTGTAAAAATTTTAATTTTTTCCGAATTCTTACTAGAACAATCGGATTAAATTGTTTTATCTTTGGAATGTTTAAAAATAAAAGTTAAATAATCTTGGTTGACAAACTTGCGAGGCAAAGCGTAGCGTAGCGTAGTTTAGTAATAAAAATTATCATTTCTAACTGCTTTTATTTTAATCGTAATTAAAGTAAAGATGAATACTCGGGTGTTGCTCGTTGATGTGTATAGATATCGCTACACGTCAGGGAATGATGGTAAATGAATCTTTATATGACTATAAAAAAATGAAAAATTGAGATAAAATTTTTTTGAAAGCTTGGAAAGAGAAACCATGGAATATTTAAAATGTGAAATTTGATGGTAACTTTGGAGGCAAAGAATTTAAAACAATTGAAATAAAAAAAATTATTGAATATGGCCGTGAAATTCTGCTGTTTTACACCCATTGTAGTTTTCTTAATAAAATACATGTGGTTTATCATCCGTAACTAATGAAAGTAGGATCGAGGTAATTCAATTGGAACTTTGTATGACAAACACTAAACCACAAACAAACCTATGGACGTCCGTCCGACTAGATATAATTACTTTCGGCGGGCTATTTTTTTTTTTTAATTAAAAACATCAATGTGGCTTTATTTTTGTTTTTGTGTTTGTTCTTCGAAACTTAGCTCAATTTTAGCAGTCATTGAGAAGTCTATTGCACATCTCGTTTTTAAGTGTTACCAAAGAGTTTATTGTTCGCTCGTGCGTTTCAACACGCGAGCTACTCGTGTTGATGAACATTGTTCTTCTTTTTGCGTATACTCACACTTTTGGTAATAAAGAAAGATACAAATTTAAATATCATCTTTGCAGCATGGCAATTTTATTGAGTTCTCTCGGATTTAAAAGGTGGTTGAGAATAGATCAAGAAGATATTTGCGAACTTTAATCAGCATTATTGCGAGATATGCGACACTTAAACCGTAAAGTCGCGATTATCACACGCGATATGCTTTGATTCCCTAATCCTGTCATTCCCCTCAACTAAAATGTAAAAGAATATGCAAACGTTGGTATGAATAATGATAATGCGAGTTATACTTTGGAAAAACGATTACAATAAAAATCGATTGTTAATGTGGTCGGAAAATAAGTTTGGAAGTTAATAAAAAAATTTAACTGACTATTAAAATAAGGGTGTCGTGGCTAGTATTGAGTCAGCAAAGTACAAGTGGAATGGTCCGCCCTATATGCTAAATCTCTAATATCTACTTGGAAGGAAATTTGCATGCAAATCTGTCACAAGCTAAGCCGAATCGGTATGGAAAACTTCTGGCTCTGATCGTCTGAATAATAATGTTTCCCAAGACAAAAAGCCACTCATAACTGAGCTTTTTAAATAAATTTCAAACTCGACGTTGGATGTTTTTGTTAATTAACAATTTTCTGTTCTTCTTGGTTCATGGCTAGGTAGGTAATGCGCCACTTGTTTGGTTTGTGAATGTTTTATGTGTTAGTTTAACAAGGGCGCAAGGGTGTGCGAGGTGGTCAATCTATGAGCAATACATCTCGCGGCCAATCTCTCAACGCCTGTCAGCTGTCGACAATGCTTATCTCTATTGTTTCTTTATTGTCTGCAATCCAGTTATCGATACAGTCTATTCCGCTTTCGTATCCATCGGGACTTGACTAGAAAAGTGAGGAGATGGATGGATTTTTTGTTTATATCCAACGCAAACATAAAATGAAAACCTAATAAATTTTATATATTTCTTATTATTTATTGCAGGCAAAACTTTAAATTTCAATTACTTTCCGCGCGCAACTCCAACCCTTTTTTTATTATCTAATTTATATCTGGTCAAATAATACAACCAGACATCTCTATCTACGTCAATATCTCTTTGGTCAATTTTATATCCGAACGTTTTAGGATATTGAAAAATGAAAGCCACAAGGGAACGATACATCCTTGAAAGATAGTAATTTTAGCTATTGGTCAGTTTCCGAAACCTTCACAGGATGGAACAAACGTTTTACTTTTTCACATTTTATTTATTGGCGAGCCTTTGAATGATTGAGCTGCCTACTTATTTAAAATATTTTTTGTAATGGAAAATTTTAATTAAAGAAAAAATTGAAAATTGGATGTATTTGATAGCCCCAACAATTTAATTTAGGGTAGAGTTGAATCGAACTTCTGTGTAAGACATTAAACACAGCTTGCGGTCAAAGCTAAAGACGTCTAAACCGGGATTATATGTTAGATGTAGCCTTCCGGGTCGGCATTAGTAAAACTAATGCACTTCCATTTTGGCGCTTATAATAGTAATCAATTTATGTGAGCAAGTTGTCGTGCAGGCTGTCTAAAAATAAAATTTGTTTTCTTTAATTTTATAATAATTTGAATGAATTGACAGAAAGAATGGCTAACGACATTAGCGTCAGAAAACGAAAACGAAAAGGCATAGAGACAGCGTGTTATTATAAAAGTGCCGTCGTAAAAACTGATTAGAATTTCACCCCACACAACCAAATTGCTATTCAAATGTCTAACGCTATTGGCAACCGATTTATTCCGGTGTCGTTCAAGCAGGAAGTGTAACAAGATTGCGGTAGCTTAGCCTTTTCTGCGTGAGAAAAATGTTTGTTTTATTTAAATTTAAGCACCAAACAAATGTTCGTTATATTTAAATTATATTGCTTTGCTCATTTTTGATGCTACTTCTTCCTAAGATAACGCTTGTTTTAGAAAAATTACCACCAAACCACAAGTATATTTTTGTCCACAATCTGTTTTTCTTCTGCATAACTGCTCATAAAATTTTAAATTGATATAATACTTACCCACCATGCTTTATTATAACTGTACGAAAAGCCTCTCAAAAATTCGAAATTATTCCTTTTTATCTTTTTTGTCATCATTCTTGTAAGACAGTACCAACTGCTTTATTTTATTTATGCAAGAAACGAAAGTGGCACACAAAAAAAGCAAACATCATTCATAAATTTGAAAGTTAAATTTATTTACAATTTTATCCGGAAAAACTTATCCAAAGTCAGGGATGCATTCCAAACTCTGGAATGTATTGGGCCCAAATGCATACTCCATTTGATATTGGAGAAAGCAAAAATGTCCAAGTGAACCTATTCCATTTAACCGGGCTTCCACTAACAGCTTTTCCCTCGTATGAAAGTCATCTTTTCTTCTTGCATATGCGTTGTCTTCCTGAAATTTCCTACATTCTGTCTTATACACCGTAGCCCAAAAACAGTCACCTGATGTTATTTTGCTATATATTTAAAATAAAGCGACATCATTTTATAAATTTAGTTTGTAATGTTCAATTGGACCTTTAAGATTTTTTTCATTACTTTTTGAAGATATCGGTCAAGCGGGCGCCGCCGATGACTTTTGGGTTCTTTTTACCGCATTTTCAATCGTTCTGGTGCACGCTTGTTACAAAATTTAACTGTTAGTTAAATATTTTAGTTAAATTACTTAGTTAACTAATAGTTTATTTAACTCGTTTTATTTTAATTTAATTTTAGATAAATTATTTAATAGGTATCTAAGTAAAACATAACTAAAAACTATAATATATTATTATAATGCAAATTTAAAAAAATTTAATTTTTCTTTTCGTAGCGACTTAATTCTTTCGGCTGGCTTCCACTGCGCTTTAAGAGTCCTAAAAGCATATGAAGTAACGGTCTATTCTTTCTCATAGCAAAAAAAATGAAAATTTTTACTTCTCAAATAAAACTGAATTAAAAATTTTACATATTTTCTAATTATTATTGATTCTGCATATGAAAAACTGATAATTCAAAACGAAGGGTGAATTGCGACTGAAAATAGGTGTACAAAAAAGTGGAAATATCATGAAAATTTTGCAAATTTCGCCCCTCGATTCAAAGTTGTTTGAATTTTTATCATATTGAAAGAATTGATGCATTACATTGCTACTACCTTCTCGGTTAATAAATTTGATATTTGGTGGTAACCGAGTTAAGGGGTCTTGCAGTCGTTTACAGCAATAATTATGACTAAGTCCAAAGAGAAAACTTTAAAAAAATAATTCATGAAGGACAAATGTATTCATTTAGCCTTAAAGCATTGGAATACATCACAGCAAAGAGAAGTGAAAAGCTGCAAGGTTTACGAAGAGAAACTATTAAAATGCAAATATTTGCAACCCTTATTCAGGAGAGCATTACCAATATCAGAAAAATATTACTCTTTTCTCTATTTGAGCTGAACCGTTTTATTCGTTCAAACGCACTGAAATTTTGTGCTGATACAAATTTATTTATAAATGGCCAATAAAAATGAAACATATTCATGATTTTTCCGACTGGAAACGTGAATATTAACCCTCACGAACGTTTTGCGGCTTCGGTTTAATTTCTTTTCCTTTTACATAATAAATATGATAATTGCTTCCTGTTTCATTTATTTTCGACTCTATGATTTATTTTATTTTGTTATATTGTTCCCCGCGGGGTGCGAAATAGTTTGAAAAGGAGCTGGAAAGAGTTTAAGAAATGCCAAGTGTTGCACCATCTGAACTTGAAATAACTTTGGTTATCTGCTATATGTTTACCTTGGTTTTGGTATTTCATTACTTTATAATCTAATTAAAACAGATTGATGAGACATTGCTTAATAAAAGTTATCAATTGGTTAAATATGAAGGTCGGAAATATAAATTTAAGCGGAAAATGTTTTAATTGAATTTGAAAATTCTGCACGTGTTATGAAAATTTACATGTTAACGAATTCACAAGTTTATAAAAACAAGTTCAGAATGTTGTCGTCGTATTTAAATGAAGGCGTCAGTGGCGAAGATGTTCCAGTGGCAATTTACGTCTCACTTTTGATCACTTCGCAAATGGTCGACATATTTTGATCGCGTCCCAACTCGGTTATGATAATCGCGTTCCTATTCGACACAACTCAATTTTAATTACATTTTCTTTAATTAATATGCTAATAATTTTGCATAGTAATTATTGAGATCAATCTAGCGAAAGCTTATGTCGCTTTGATGTAACTATCGACTCAAATTCTCGGTTTCCCATTTAGGAATATTTTATCTTAATTTGAATGTCAATGCCTACTATTATTATTACATATCCAATCTATTTTTTGCAATTATACAAATTATTTTTGGACAAAAACTCAACTTTGCCTCGAGGGAAGCAACAAAGATTTTTTTTAATGTTTTAAAAATCACTAGTTTTTAATTAATACAAAATGATTTAAAAATTTGAACATTTTTGGTGAGTCAAACCTTTTTAATTCAGACAGAGAGACAATGCGACAGAGAGAGTAAAAACGATTCTCCCACTCTTTCTTTTCAATTGCAGGTGGAAGTCGGAGAAAGGGAAGTATTTCAGGTTTTGGTCTGTTCCAGGGAAATTTGCCCTACCGTATGTCTATAGAAGTTTCACTCAAAAAAGAGTGTGGCTAAACTTGGAAAGCGTGAAATTTTGGTCATACCTATTGCTCCTAACATAGGATTGGATGTTGAGATGTTATCAGCACAACTACTGTTGCCTGATCTTATCAATCTGCCATCCTTGTTAATTGTTAACTGGAAAACACCCATGAAATTTTATTGGAATTTGTTACTGTGCACTTAAACGGCTTGAGTTGTATTCAATTAGATCTGATTAATTGAAAACAGTCTATTAATTAACCTTTTTTGGTGAGGTGAGTTGTATTTGAGTTATTGTTTCCAGTATAGAAATGTTATCAGAATTTCTCAAAATATAAAAAAATTGATTTAGATTTAATAATCTAAGTATTTTTAAAAGAAGAATTAGTATTTTTGGTTTTATTAATCAGTGTTCATACTAAGAATTAAGGAACCATAAATGTTACATGTGAAACTGCCGGGAAAATTGGTGGAAATACGCTGTAAAATGAATGGAAATCCTGGAAAATCTCAGGAAATCCAAAAAAATTTGAATGATTTAAATCTAAATGCCTTTTCTCCCAAATTTTTCTGTTATTTTTCCTATCCCAGAATTGAACAACCATTTTGTTTTTCACTCCTTTACTTTTCTTTTTCTAATTTTCACCATCCAAAATCCAATATTTGGATTTTTCATTTTAATGAAGAAAATCTCTACCTTTGTTTAAATAATGTCTAAATTAAAAAAAAGACGAAACTAGAAATAATTTTCATACATCATAGAAAATTCATGAAATTCAATTTTCAAATTTCACTCAATTATTCGCTATAGATGACAATGCAACGCACAACCTATTTTTTGCAGACTTTCTGAATTATTTATATACCTACTATATCAATTTCCTTAAATTTTAGGGTTGTTCTGTTTTGCAGATCTTGAAAAATCTTGGTCGGAGTTTTAAAAGTTTGCCATTTTCAAATGACCTCAAAGAAAAATATCAAAGGGCAACATATTTGGGTATCTTCCGGTTATCTCAATGCACCTCTTCTACCAATCCATTTAGCTGAAAATCTTTCATACAGACATTGTGGCACAGTTAATTTATATGGTGCTCCATTTTGTTGAAATGAAAATATTGATTATTTGGAATCAGATCTTTTGTTTCGTTAACTTGATTTTCTAAAGATACTAGGACAATCAATTTCATTTTCTAAAAGATTGTATGCAATTCAATAAAAATGTATACATTCAGGTTTTCTTTTAAATAATCATAATAGCAATAATAGGGGAGACTGGGGATGGTTTGAACACTTTTTACGTTTTATTATTTTTTTTAAATATATTTTTAAATATATTATTTGCCAAAAGAAGGCGATTATTTTTTTTTACTAAACTTTGGGTAGATAGTGTAAGATTATTAACCTTGATATAGGCTACCAAGATGCAATAGTTTTTCCAGAATTGAGTTACAAAGTAAACCTTAATTTTGTCGAAAATATCCCGAGGTACTGGGATACTGTAGACATTACCCGGGTATACACTGGATATGCAGAGAATGTAATGGTAAACAGCAAGGAATAAGAAGAAATAAATTTACTAATTGTATTTTTTAAATTACACGAACTAAATATTTATTATGAACAATATTATAATATTTCAAAATCAGACTCACTGGATGATTTTACTTCTACTTTAAATAAATTTTGCTTTGCTTTCCCTTTCTTCACTTTCATTTGTTTACAATTAATAGTATATCTTTAAACTTGGAAAACATTAGTAGCCCTCCTTCGGAATTCGAATAAAAGGTATGGGATACATTGGATGCACTGTCCATTGCATCCCCTGACAGGAGAAAATTTTAAAGTTAAGAAAATTTATATGAAACAAGCATTCATTTTTATGAATTAGCTATCGAAATACCTGTAAGACTTCACTTTTCACCTACAAATAAAAGAAATTACAAAAAATTCAACTGAAATTATTGAAAATCCTCACGTAAATAGTCACTATGTAAACTTACAACTGAGAGGTTGAAAATAAACTAAATATGCTATCTAAAAACTTCTGATGATATCATAGCGTCGATTTCTCTCTCCTTATCAGCTGTTTACAGTGATCCTAACGTAGTAAGTCATGTACAGTAACAAAACAAGGCCTAAAATACAAGCATGTCCAATGTATCCCAGTGTCCACGCCATCCCAAGTCTCCCCAACTTCTTCTGGTGTACCAAATCTACACTTGACACCACCTTGGTTCTCTGAACACTTCCATACACTCTATAAGGGTGCTAACCTGCCTAGATGCATAGCCCATAGTGGAACTGCGGATTTTAGATCACATGGCTACCTTAATTTTAAGATTAGATCATAGCAATATAATGTGGAGTTCTTTTGATGTACAGAGGGGGGTAAGTAAATTTTGATTTGTGCTTGGAAAATTTTTTATTTATTAAATTTTCAAATTAAATTTTTTTTTGTTATTTTTGAAATTCTCGCTAGTGGCGCTAACTACAGGTGGAGATGGGGAGAAAGCCACAAGTATAATTTGGAGTCTTTTAAATTTGGATTTAAATTGAAAACGAAGAAAATAATTGTGAGTGTATACTCGTAGTTTGGTAATTTTGAAAATGGATGGAAAAATTTAATTGATAGAATTAAACAAAAAATAAAACTATAATTCAAAATTATTTGGAAGGTAAGAATAATTTCAAAGTATTTGTAAGAAATTTTAAAGGAACGACAGAATCGAGCGATAGCCGGACGTATGGACATACTGTTATCGTTAGAATTTAACGTTCCCATTTTCTAATAAATTTATGTTGAATGTGGAGATTTAAGTTAGCCGGGCATTTTATTTAAGGGACTGTATTTTTCTACGAGGACAGTTTGAATATTGAAAATTTAATAGGCTTTTTATTGTTCGAAAGAGTTAGTCTTACTGACCTAGAAAAAATCTGCTACCCTCGCTACCGCAACAGTACGAGCAAGGATTACATCAGGGCGGGCTTTACACAATTTAAATTTAAGCGATGTTAATTTGTTTCTCTGCCCTGGCAGCAAATTTTTCTATATTTTGTCAACAGGTTTCTAGTGTACAATTTTTATATTGTTATCTTTCGCATACAATTATGAATTGATGTATCCTTGCGAAATGACTGCGTCCAAATTGTTAAATACTCGAAGAAACGTAAGTTTGTAAGTTTATTTTGCGTAAAATATTTAATTTGGTAAGTAAATGCAGGCTGAGCTTTTTAGTAATGTATGCGTATACATTAGCATATCGAAGACGCAAGGACATAATCATCGTAAGCATCGAAGCGCGATATTGTCATGTTTTCTACTATATATCGGTTCATTGCTTTCGATAGCCAACTGGTAGTTCTTATTTTGGAAATTTTATTTTTGATTAAACTTGATTTGATGAGGGGTGCACCAAATCGAGCTTATTATGGCCGTTTCATTGAAAACTTTTTCCAAAGCTTGGCTGGTATACATAATATTGTAATTTGATCAATTGTTATGATCAAACGATCAAAGGAAGTTTTGATGGTGCTATCGTTTTAAGCCTTCAAAAGTTTTTAATTAAAGTCTTTTGCCTTATTTATACGTTTTACAAATAAATGAAAAGTTTTAAAACCACGAAAATATAATATCCAAAATTTTGTTGATTAACGTTGGCTGCAGTCGACTGATAATGAATGCTAAAAGAAGTAGGTATCTATTAAAACTTTGACTACAATGGCGGATACAAAGGGCTGCTGCTATTGTGAACATCAATACGGGTACACATCACCTCAATTAAAATGTAATAAGAATCTTCTCTTAGGTATAAAACTCATTAACACTGAGCAAAAGGGGTTCGATAAATTAAAATTACAAAGAAGAGTTTTTAGTTTCGATAATCATAAAAGTTTTACGTTCGATTAATGGCGAAGCTTTGCTCTAACATGCGGACCAAATAATCGATCATTTAAATTATGAAATGAAAATATTTCTTTTTGCATAATTATAAATGTAAAACTTTCCGGTAAGCCACTGAATGGCTTCCGAAGATTTTAGAAATCCATCAATCTTATAATTAATTCCATTCCTTTAATTCTTTTCAAGATGACGTTAATTCAAGACCGTAATGGATTCTACTCTCGTGATTTATTTTTCTTCCTCCGATGTGTTTTCATACTATTTTATCACAAATTGATGAACGTTTCCTAATTTTCCTTTTTCATTTACATATCAACATATTTTTTTTCTATTTAACCGATATTTTAAAAATACTTTCAACGATTAAAAGTTTTTCAACTAATTTTCCACCTGTTATCTTAAAAACTAAAGTTTGCAGTTTCAAAAAGTTTACAACTACCGTAAATAATGATTACGTTGAATGAACAGCATTAAAATTTTTGTTTTTTCGACAATAACTCCTGCTATTTTTTTTTCACAATTTCGTCGCCAGTAATTGGCATCGAGAGCACCCCGTATGTGAGTGCTTACCTATTTAAAATTAGTGTCTATATTTGAAAAGATTAAAACGTTAAAAATGCAAAGCTAAACTTATTTTTATGTTTTCTTTCATCGCGAGAATAGCAAAAAAGTTGAACGTCAAGATTTAATGAAATTAAATTTAATTTAAATTCAAAGGTGTTAAAGGAAAGCAAAAGTTAAACGACGCGTGAATGAAAACATGTTTTTAAATTTAAGGTTTGTTTATTTTTTCTGAAAATTAAATTCATTAGAGATGGGAGTTGGACGTGCATCAATTACAGTTACGTTCTATGAAGATCTTAATCACGAAGGGTCCAAAATGTTTTTCTTTCTGAACATTTTTTTTAATTAATTAGAAGTAAAACGACGCATTAAAAATATTTTTTAGGATATCAGTAAAAAATGCTATAAAATGTTTTGGCGATGGGTGGGTGCATGGAAAGGAATGCCAATCCTATAATAGTATTTCATGAGCTTTTCATAACTCCGATATAAGTCTGCTGCCGGTTCAGCGAATAGCTCTCTTTGAGTTCTGAAACAATTTTATTTGTTATTTGTATTTATAATCTTGAACAAGGGGACTGTTTTATTTGATATATAAGATAAAAATTGTTCGCTTTCAGCTTCTTCTTCTCATATTTATTGCTCGATAAATAAGAACTTCAAACGTATTTTGAAAAGTTATATGTAATTCCAATAATGCGGTGACGAATTTATTATTTTTTGGATTTATTTAAAATATTTAAATTTGAGCTAATTTGTGGTTTGGCTAATAAGATTTGTTTATTATACTAATGAGATTTTAATTTTACACGTTGTGTTTCTTTATTGTACTAATTTATATCTTGCATGTTGAATTATGCTCTCTATAAAAATATTTTACTACGCCACGCATGATATTTTGAAAATCGGGTGCGATAATCGTATTGTGATTGTAAAGTTAAACTAAAGTTAATTATTCCCGTCCGAATGTTCAAATGTTCGGCCGGCTTTGGGTTATCTGTGAAATCAGAGGATTTGCATATGATTAATCCTCAGCTCGCACACAAGGTTGCTATAAAACACCCAGGATCACAATCATTCATTTTGTTTGATTGCGACAAGTATTGATGGAGACCCACAATTAAAGGGGAGTTTTACTTTTAGATGAGTTTTGACTGCTTTGTTCCAATTTTTAAATCGGTTCTTCCACACACATTCAAATATTTAACTTTCTTCATGAATTTTAATTGCACCAAAAAATCGTCAAAGAATTAGATAAAAATCAAATTCGTTAAATAAAAATTTTAGCACTTTTTTGAATAACTCATATGTTATCAGCCAAATTAGAATTTTAATAGGGTTAATTTCACACTTTATAATAATAGTATATTGTTTTAGTAGGAGTAAAGCTCAACTTGTGATTTTTAAACTACAATATACTATTGGAGGAAATTCAATTTCTCATGAATTCGTCAGGATAGCATTTTATTTAATTTGAAATTATATCAGTGGCGTTTCGTGGAATATGCAGTGGTGTAGCAACGCTATTCAGCAACTAGAGTCGCTAAACATGAAGCCCTACTTTACATGGATAGCTCATCGAGGTTCAGGAACATGGCCGGTCCGTGCCGGGGGTGCCAGGTGTAACAGCACCCGAGCGACATCCTACTAGGGTCGGAAAAAATACAAATAGAAGTTAGTTTAATCATTATTATTTAACAGTTATTAAAGAATTGAAATGAGAATTTTACAATTAATCCAATTAAGTCTGATGTTCTGACGAGGAAGGGTGGAAAATTATATCTTGCCCCCTTGTGGCAGATACCCTTGATTCGGCCCTGTTCAGGGGTGGATTAAATTGTGGAAAGGTTTCTTTCCACTATGATATTGAAATGACTAATACCTCGGGTGCCTAAAGTTTTATATTTGGAATCATTAATGATCTTACTGTAACCTTGTATATTCTAGCCTTTGTTTCCTTTACAAGGTACTTATTCTTCAGATAGTATTAAGGCATCCTGCTATTCTATTCACTATGTTGCCCGAATTCCGCTTTTGGATATCCTTAGCTGTGCACAGGTAACTAGATAGCTGAATTTTATTACGTTTTTTTGGTCGGTTAGGGAAGAAGATATCTTCCCAGATTTTTGATAGACTCTGATAGACTTTTCAACATTACTTCGTCTGCTCTCGCAGATTTAATGCCGTTAAAAGTAGTGCTTTTCTTGTTTCTTCGTATCTCTCTATTTGTTATATCAATCTTTCTGAATTTTTTCTAATTTATTTTTTTCTCGATGTAGGTACCTTTGTTCCAATGAAGGAATGATCTGTTTTCCTTTAGATTGTTTAAATTCAACTGCTTTGTGAATGCCTGGTATTTGACCATTTTCTTGTTTAGAGTATCTGCCTTTTTCCTCATCACTTTCTTGATGAAGTTGGATAGTTGGAACCACATTTCTTCGTTCTCCAACGTCGTTGATAAAATGTTTGTCTTTATGGAGGTTTTTATTACGTGTGGATCCCTACATCACAGGAAGCTTGTGATGAATTTCATTTGTAGAAATCCACCCTTGCATGATTTCTTTTAAACTGAGGTGTATTCCTTTATGATTAAATCGAGTATATTATATCAAAATATGTATTGCCCTTTATGGAGAAATTTGTAAAAGAAATTCTTTTTCCTTATGGTAGAAGTGTTTACATCTTTTTGGGCATTTCTAACATTGTCTTAAGATAGGTTCTACAAGTAAGGCATTCAAACTTTCAACTTCAAAAATGTGTACTTCAAAAAAGATAACACCTCCATAATATGCCAAGGTATTACTATAAATTTGTCATTCCTTTTCAAATACTTATACTAATTTATATAAATAAATTTATTTATATTTATATTTATTATATTTATTAAATTTATAAATAAATTTATATAAATAAATTAATTTATTATTTTATAATTCCCTCACCACTGTCTAATCCAATTAATATTCTTAAATCTATCATCAAATTGCTTTTCTATATCCTTTCTATCCCTAATCAATATTACTGCTTCCGCTCCAAATCAATTTTTAAAACCAACAAATTTTAATATTATAATTATTATTATCATCCAAGAAAATAATAAATAAATAAAATAAAAAAATACAGATCATCATGGAGAGAACGTCTAAAAGAATGGATTGCACCCGAATACCAAAGAAACTGTTTCGTTATAAGCCCAGAGGAAGAAAATCTATAGGCCGCCCCAGGAGGAGGTGGCGAGATCAGTTTTGAGTGATGTAACGGACCACTGGTCTTAGACGTATAGACGATGATGATGATTATCAAATTTATTCCAAAAATCCAAAGGACCAATACAAAATTTCAATTAAACTTCAAAAACTCAAAATTTGGAACTCTGGTCTATTCTTACGCTATGTTGGCATCAAAAGCCTTCTTTCCACCCGCTAGTTGGCGTTGGTTTCTCTATCTCGCAGGAATTACGAAATATAGCAATTTTACCAAAAACTAAAAGTTCTTAAAAATCACAAATTAAAAATTTTCCCCAACATTTCCCTGTAAATATGGAGAATATGATTTTTGTGAAAACAATTGCAAAGTTAAAAAAGCATGGGGGTGGCTGTAACACTCAAACGCCACCCTTCGTACGGCAGCGTTTTAATATCACTGTATCATTAAATTCGAATGCTGGGACCCGAGATTTGACAATGTCAGGGGCAGTGAAACCGCTCTGGCCAGTTTTCCCAACGATTGTGATAATTATAATTTATAACAATCCTCGGAGTGCAAATGTAGTCGATAATGTAAGAACTGGAATGATGTTTCATCTGCAACCGCATGCAGTGGAATGAAGCACGCTCTCTCCCCCAATTAAATTCGAATTGCCCGGACCCACGTTGGGCCGATTCTATTCATCCTCATGTCATAAGAATGCTTAAATTTTGCTCTTTCAGAATATTTAGTGGTTTTCTATCGTACTTTTGAAGGAAAAAAACGTAGAAAATTCACAATAAGCTATGAATTAACTCCTCTTAAATTTGAAAAGGTAACACATTGCCATTGAATTTCAGCACTTTTTTGGAAATGTACGTCAGGCTCTGATCAAGTATACCATTTTTTTAAATTTTATTAAAATTTGTGGGGTTAAAAATTGATATGTCCGAGCACAAGTTAAAATTTTTTTCATATCTGATTGTTCTGATGAGGAAGGGCGGAAAATTATATCTTGCAACCGGGCGGCAGATACTAAAAAGGTTTAGACAAAAAGTTTTTATACGTCTTTTTGAAAACATTAAACTGACTTAAAGCATCGGATTACTTATTCATTTCATTAATAGCCTTAATTAACTTCATTATTAGCAACATGGTGTAAAGCCTACACCGACCGATTGGGGAAGGGGAAACCGCGGTTTAAAACCTGACCGCGCCGGATACACTGCTGTGCATCCGGCGGTTTCAAGGCAGTAAAAAATCACCCCATTTGACAATATTTATTAGTCAGTCATCTTGGCTTTGCGTAAGTTGATTGTATAGCAATATCTAAGAAGTAAGAACTAAATGTAAAAATCCAAAGCTAATAATATAGTTGATGATTGGGAATCTGGCAAAAATATAGTCATTCTGCATTTACATTTTGAAGGAACAACATCCAGATTTGAACGTACAGTGAAGACTTATCGACTGTCAAATGTCAACCAAGAACCTTAAAGAGTTTACAAAATTGAAAATATCTTAATCCTTATTTTATCCTATCAACATGAAATCTTTTTATTTTCAAACAGATTAAAAAATTCTTTAAAGTTTCCAGAATTTAAAATCCTAACAAAACGAACTAACTTGAGCGCATGAATTGGTGCGACAAAAAATTAATCTTATGCAAAGTTACTAAATATTTTATAGCAAACAAGAAGTATTCTACATATTAAATTGATTTGAATTTAGATTATAAAGGCAATACAAAAGTACAAAATGTAAAATTTGTTGTGTTTAGATATTAAATTTTGGTTGGCCAAAAACTAAGATGAGGATTACACTTTCACAAATTTTGTTTATGCAATTGCCTTACTAGTTCAAAATCATTCCAGGATTTCTTGCCCACAAAGAATTGGAGTCTAAGCAATTAATGATATTTTGCTGACTATCAATTTAAGTAATTGTATTTATTAGATAATGATGATTAACCTTTCATTTTTAATGAGCCTAATCTTAAAGTGAATATTAAGTTTTAAAGACAATCGAACACACCCCCACTTTCGTTATCAACTTATAAAGACCACTAGTCATGTTTGTAAACACGACTAAACGATAATCAATATTTAAAACGGAACATAAAATGAAAAAACTGAAGTTTTAATTGTTTTTTAAATGTTAGTTTTATGTGTTATTACTGGCGCATCGAAATCAACAATATTTCTGAAATAACAACAATTTTATTTATTTAACACATTTACCTTCACGAGAAGGATTTCTGCAATTTAAATCTATTAAAATCACATAGATCACTATAGCGGCTTAGAGTGAGCGCTGTTTTAGTTAAAGAGCGGACATTCTGGCTTTGCATCTTGTACTTCAAAGTTTCTCGAATTGCCTCCGGCGGACATGAACATAATGTATTCGCAACAACTTCTAAATGCACTTGGAACAGTTTCGTAGCTAAATAATTTAAAAACAAATCACATAGAAACATTAATATTGCTATTGCAAAAAGCGTCGATGCAAGTGCTTACCGAGATGTGAGTTTTAGTAGACTGCGAAATTTTCGGGAAACCTTCAAGTGAGTCAATTATTTTGTATGGGTGCACGAATATGTCAGGTATAAAATTGTAAATTTATTCTGATGGTGATGATGCAAATTATTTCCAAAATTACGTATCCTGAACAATACGCCATTTTACATTGGCTAATTGCGTAATTGGGATAATTGGCTTACATTTTCTCAAAGAATGGCCGAGTTTGCTGAACGATGGGCAAATTGAAATTTAATGTTAGTTGACTTTTTAACACGTTTTTGTTTTTTTACCGCAACAACATAAGTTTTACGTTTTTCTTCCGGTGTTTCGACACTTGAGATTATTTAAGTTAAAATTAGTTTATTAAACATTGTTATTCGTATGTGGTCTATATAAGGTTGGCTTTCAGTTTCACAAACCAAGCAATCACTGCGTTTGAGTAAAGTATAAGTAAACAAAATCAACATTTATAACCATGCAAAAACTTAAATCTAAATTACAATTTGGACAGCTTTCCAGCAATGCTAATAGTGAGGTAGCGAAATGCTATTGTTCAATATCAATTTTTTTTCGTAATATTTTCAAATGTACCATAATCAGCTCAGATCCCATTAGTCTACTCTTGAGCACGTTTTGGAAACGTATAATTTCTTACTGCGAAGGAAACTGATTATTTATTGCTCGTATGAGTGATAACCCGACCTCAGTGGTTTGCCATGGCCTTCTGATGGAAAATGGTAAAAATGCATACGTCTTACTTCGCCTAGACTCGAATCCCCTGATGCAAGAAGGGGATATGTGCAAAAATTTCAAGACAGCCCATTATTGCACCAAGCGAAGAATGTTCGTTTTAGAATCCAACCATGCAAAAATCTAACTTTTCAAATTTTTGTCACATCCCCTTCTTGCATCAGAGTCTTCAATTTTATAAAATTTAACAAGTACCTATCAAACTTCCCACCCGGAAACATTCACATTTTTTGACACCAAACTTTTAATTTTAACTAGTTTATTCAATCATAATTTTATCAGCTAATTTGCCCGGATTTTCAAAATTTCAAACCATAAAAACTTCTTCCCATGCAAATTTTGACAAGACTTATTTTATTTCTTACCGGTTTTATCTTACTCTTTGCTTTTCTTCTTAATTATTTATTATTTTCAGTTTCGATCTTTGCCTTATCTCTCTTTCCAAAATTAAGCTTCCGTTTAATCAAATTTCTTTTTTTTATTTCTTTTTCAATCAAACCTTTCACAAAATAAACACATTTTATTAACAAAATCTCCAATTTCTCACTCAATTATAACAAACTTCTGCCCAAATTTGGACTTAAAAATAGCAAGTTTTATCAAAGCATCTAACCTCATTGCCTTACTGCATCAAAAAGTAAATTTTTTTTCATTGCTGGCATGCAATGTCTATAGATGGATACCCATTCTACCAACAAAAACTTTTCTCGTCAATTTACAAAAAAAATGAATTTTCAAAAGTTTGTACCTTGGAGATGTAGGACACTATGTCAATTTTAACCCTTTTTGGTCACACTGGGTCAAATAGACCCTAACTAATCTTTTGACCTTGAGTACGGCACTTAAAAAATGACAAATTCGACTTATGCTGACATCTAAGGGTAGTTTTGAACCTTTAATTTCGATTCAAAGAAGTATTATTTCAGTTCGTCAACCCAAATCTCAAACCTATGAAGTCTTTTCAAGGAAGGCTTGAAATTTGACCGGTGATATAAACATATTGGTTTTCTGGCCTTCTCTTCGCGTTAGAAAAGTGTTGGTCTATTTGACCCAGTGTGACTATTATCTCAGTTGGAAGAAGTGTGACTATTAGGGTTAATATAAAATATTTTATTAAACTTCAATCAAGCTAAAAAACAGCAATATATGCCTTTGTGTCCTGCCGTAGTATATTTCTGAATATGGATCCCAATTTTCTGTACACCCTGTAAATAGTAGCACCTTGGCTGATAGCTAATATGCGTTTTTCTTCTTTGCATATGAAAATAAATAATAAATAAAATAGTATTACTTTTTATCGCAAGAAAACTTGAAGTTATTAGATTCTCAGAAAAAAAAAAGATTGAAAAGATACTAAGTATAAAAAGATATAAATAATAGGATGATAATAAGAAATCATTACTCTTTAATTTTTCTAGGCTAGCTCACTCCACCTTTAAGTATTTTAATATCACACGAGAGTGTTCTGTGGTATTTTAGCAAGAAATAAATTTGAGGAAAATTACTTTGCGTAAAAAGATAGTAGTTCAAACGAACTTTAATTTGAAGTCCCATAAGAGCGTAGTGCCATTTAAGTGCTTTAAGCTTATACTTATGCTAGTATTTAAGTGTTTTAAGTTGGAGTAGGGAAAAGTGAAGGGGTGAGAGTTCTAGCACAATTCCGATTAGGTACTCAATTTAGTTAGAACAGCTTTTTTTATATGTTTTTGGTATTTCGTGTAGTTCACAAAAAATTTAAGATGGATTGTTTTCAAATGTACTCCCTATAACAGGCTTCCTTCTGATATTAAAAATGCCCTAGTATTATCTTCTTCTAAAAAAAGAAAATTGTAAAAAGGAAAATCTTTTGTGAAGTTTAATACAAAATGCGAAACAAAAGTTGAAACAGTTGCTCACGACTTCATCAGTGTGCAATTTGATTGGTGTAAAACTGGATTGGTTGAGATATTTTTAGGTTGTTAAGAAAAGATGACCAACGAGAGGTTTTTTTAGGTTGGTAACCCACTTAAAAAAACAATACTGCGAAACTGTAAAAAAGAAATTTAGTTTAAATTTGATTAAGATGAAGCAAAAACACTAATATAATTAATTACACTGTGCAAAAAATTAAAATTACTTCAATTTTACAGTTTGACAGCTGATTGACCGATGAAAATTCATCGTAGATATATTATAATTATAAGTTATCATCGTAGTATACAAAGAGAACTGAAAATGGTAAAAACCTATTTGTATAGGTAAGTTTACTACCAAAAATACGTTACATTAGCTACGACTTAATTCTTACGGCTGGCTACTTAATTCATCCAGATAGGTGCAATTGTAAATAATTTTATTGCAGTTTAAAAGTAAAAATATACTGCAATCTAATAGTTCTTCTTTGTATTTGAAACTTTAACCATTAAGACTTTGGTTAGAGATAAATGTGATAAAAGAGATAAAAAAGTTTATATTTTCTAGAAATAAATTTATTTTGCAAATTTTTTGATGGGTAAATAACCGAGCGCTTTGAGTTCTTGCTTCGAATAGCAAGTTTCAAGAGATTGAATCTCATAGTGTACCATAGTTAAAACCTTCGGGCTGGCACGTGGGGTCTTTTGGAACCCAGGAGTGTTAATTTTGCTCATAACTTTAAAAATTAAAGATATTTCACGTTTAAATTTTAGGACATTTGTTTTAAATGTTTAGTATCTAATATAAATAATCTAATAACGTTGAGCTAAAATCATTAGGGACGCGGAAAAAAAATTTCAAAGTTGAAACAGTGCAGCGTCGGATAGGCACTTTTGGGGTATTTTCTGTCTGCAAAATAGTTTATTTGTGGTTTAATTAATTTATTAATGTTTATAATATATTAAAAACCGTAGAATTCTTTGGGTCTTAAAAGACCCCAATTGTGTAACCTTTTTAGCGTGCTTACCAGAAGGTTAAATGGTGTAAATGGCCGAAATACTTACCGTTCTTTTGGAGTTAGCTGTCAGATGATGGAATGAAAACCTCATAGACACTGACTAATATTTATATTTATTACAAATTTTTCTGTAAAATAACAAGTTAACAGCTACAAATAAAAATTAAATTAAATTTTGAATCGATTTTTTGATATTATATTTTCGAGTATTTTTCCATTTTGTATTTGTAAAAAAAATGGTTTAAGCGGATATTCAATAGCTCTTTTACGATGTAAACCCATAACTACCATGATAAAATTATAAAATACACTTACCATTAGCTATAAAATCACACTGGTGTATTAAAGGCAGATTTCGTCTTTTAATTTCTCACCCAAAGTTAATGCTTTGTGGTTTAATCGACCATAGAATAGGTCAATTTTCCCATTATTCGAAAATAGTGGAATTCCATTCAATTCAAATACATATTTTTACTTTTTTTATATGAACATTATATCTTTTATTTTTGACGTCGGAAAAATGTTGAGATTCGCTGGGAAATTCGACCAAAATACTCGTTGCAAAAATTTCACAAATCTATAAAATGATCATTTCAAATGGAGTTGGTGCAATTTTTGCAATTTCTATTTAATGGTTAAACTGGCATCCGAATAAACGAATATTTATGATTGAAATTTAACGAATCGAATAACGATGACCAGTTGGAAATTTTCTACAGTAATGGAATTCGTTGCTCGAGATTACGAATTCCTGAGGGGCGACTACTTTTTTACCAGTTTACAAACACAAGCGGAAAAACGTAATTTACTCTCAATTTTGTTATTAAAATATGGTAAGGATAGAAAATGAAAAAAGTTTATTTTCAATAAAAGTTTTTATTAATTTTAATGTTTTTTGAATACTACAAGGCACACACACAAACATAAATATTTACAATAAATACATGCATTCTTCAGCGGTGTGGATTCATACCCCCAACTACTATGAAAAATTTACAAGTGAATTACAATAGAAATCGATTGAAAATGTCTCGTCATTATTTTTATTTTTGATCGTACTCGTCATTTTATGCAAAATTGGTATTGCACAAAATTTCTAATTAATTACAAAATTATAATATAGTAAAACAAAACCATTTAACAAAACATTTTGGTACATAACTTCAGTGACTTTTGATTGTCAAAAAGCTTCGAACTTGATGGACTATCAAAACACTTTTTGGTAGCCAAAAATGTCCAAGTCAAATTTGAAAACCTCGATTTTCAAGTTTCGTATTTTTTGACTAGCACGCTTTATCTACTTTCAAAAATTTAGTCAAACAGAAAATATTTACAGAAAACTATTTTGAACTTTTACAAATATCGTGGTTACAAAATTAGTTGTTTGCAAAAGCTAATTATTACGTTACTGATGACTTATTAAGTGTGTGACAATTTTTCGCATTTGTTATATACAACCAGGTCCAAAATGTTGTACGTCCTTATGCGTAGATATCAGGAAGAATGACTAATAAGTAAATCAAATATTACAAGCCCTAAATAATTATTATCTACATCTTACGTGATATAGTGAGAAATTTTGCCTTATGTACAGTTAAGCTACTTCGTTTTTATGTAGAATATACTTTATAGTTATGAATATTAATCAGTTATGCCCAGAAGTCAGTCTTCACTTTAAATGAAAATCAAAATGGAATCGCGTGGTTAAAATTCAAAATAATGCTTTAATTTAGACGACGTTATTACTAATACATCTTATTAAACATTTCAATTACTAGTAATTACTTACCTAAAATTAATGATATAAAGTGCAAAAGTCTTGAAAAATTATATTCACATTAAAGCAAAAATGATATCTTTTACAGTAGTATGAATGGCATAACAATACTTTGCGTATACAATTAGTTAGGTATATAAACGATGCTAATGCTATCTTTATGTTAAACACAATAATTTTTTAACATTCGTCTGCATATAAATATAAATTCACTCAAAATTTTTCTAATTCACTATCTATGTACAACATTGAGTGACATTCGATTTAAAAAATTTCGGCTTATGTTGCCGTACTAGTAAATAATACCGAATTTTTGTAATAGTTGGAACGCTCTTGCAATGGGGACTTCACATCTCTTTCCACTTGCTGATGCCGCGATTTTCTCTCCATTTCCAACTCTTGAGCTAAGCTTTCTGAAACAAAAAAAAATATTTTGTTACTACGACCAAATGACCCAATAATATATTCGTTATTCTTAGAATTATTTTAAATTATTTTGAATTAGATATTTAAAGCCTCTATAAAATGAATTACGCCTACATGGAAGCACTGTTTTCCTACTGTTTTTAAACCACAACAGTGCAGCCTACACGATCGGGCGTGGAAATGCGGTTTATTACGATTGACTTTTTGAAGGCACGATTTGCTCGAGGACGAGTTGATTGGGAATTTGGGAAAAAATTTCAATCTATTCTCTTCTCTTCTAAACACAGCATTATAATGTTTTATTGCAAGTATTAATCAGAGCCTCGATTTGCGTTTTGTGGTTGTGTTTTCATTTGATTTTATGAAAATTACGCTACTTTTCCGGAACTTCCTCAAAATGTAACACCCAATCAAATCCTAGCTCTAATTTTTAATTAATTTTGACTTTGCGCGGAGATAGTACTCCGATAATTATTTGAGCTTAATTTAAAAAGACCAACTTTAAGTTTAGGTAAATCTATTATAGCTTTTAAGCGGTCTAGGACAAAATCCTATTTTTCCAAATTTCCAAAAAAAATCCAAAATTTATCAAAATTAATTCAGTGCCTGCGCTACGACTTACTTCTCACACTTTAGCTAAGTCGGAACCTATGTCAGGGTCAATACCTATTTATAGTTTTCATATTCAAGTATATTTCTTTTTTCCGATAATTATAAAGAGTTTGGGGGGGGGGGGGGTTACAAAATACCCATCAGCCTACTATTATCGATGAAACAAATTCTTAATGAATTTTTCGGAATAACCGCAAATTACAAGAAAAAGATAAAGAGCGCCACTGAAGTACCTACTTTAGTGTTGCCCATCGTCGGCAGTAAAGTAAAATAATGGTTTTCATTCTAAAGTGAATCTATAATAAATTATTGATAATTTATTGACGTCAGTTTGTTTTAATGTAAGGAAAACAATATTTTTACATTTTGTGCCTACCTACTTCTCTGTAAAAAAATTCTAAAATAATTGTGGGAAGCCTGAAAGGAGTGACATTAAATCTAAATTATTGCCAGTTCGGGCCTGTTTTATAATCAAAATTAATTTTGAATTGAGGAGATACTGTAACCTACTGGTCATTTTAAATGGTGACATTTTCAATTTAGGACGGATAATAAAAAATATATGTATGTTGGAATTAACTAAAAAAGCTCGTAAAGTTAATCTAATCAGTGAATCGACAAGGGCATAAAAATAAGAGGAATTATAAACAAAGTAATCACGTTTTCTTAATTATATTTTCCTTTAATGAATATTAAATATAAACGAAATGTAAATTGAAACGGGTTAAGCACAAGTGACAACAGTATCGCGGGAGATGTTCATTCAAATAAAATTTCACAATCAACAGCTCGGAGTTAGGGAAAACGGACAGACAGACAAACCGCTTAGCAAAGGGAGAAGGGAGTTAATTTAGTTCCACAGAAATGCCATTATCCTCAACACGGATTTAACCCGCGGCTATTTAGCGAGATGTTATCTTTACTGTTTCAATTTCTCGCCTCGTTATTCGATGTCACTTTAATACCGTTTTCATTCACTAAATTTTTCTAGCCAGCGAACGATTCAAATTTTGATTCGAAAATTTGTTTTGCTAATTTCAATTTTTAAGACATGCTTGTTTTTCTTCCATTTTTCCCTGCACAGTTTAATATAAAAGTGGTCATTAAAATTCGTCAAAAAAGCGAGTTAAGATAAAGTTGGATTGTTTTTAAATATAAAATTGTAATACGGAGTAGACGAAGCGTGAAATTGAATAAAGTTTAGCAAAGACACGTGTATAAAGCACAAACGGGATTAAAACATAACGAAATGTTCTCGCGACGATGTTAGGGAGAATGAAATAATAATATCCACCCCGCTTTGCTTTAAGCAAAGAAAACTTCAGGGATGTACTTACAAATCTCTTAATTCCACGTTTCCTCCAGTAGTTTGAAAATTTAGGGTCTGTTGCAAAATGCACTTTCACAACAAGACGAATACTAATTTTTTTTTCACAAACTTAAGATTTTATTGGAAAAACTCGAAATAGTTTAAAAATTTTCTAATTAGGTGTAACTTCAAAAAGCAACCTCGTCTAATATGATCGACATTTTTTTATTACTTCTTAGACGCCCACCCTTAATTTTGCATAATACAGTCCTGTGTTATTTTATTTGAGTGAAACCTAGAGGCAAAACGATTTGAATCTTGATATTATTGTCGCCTGCGTGAAATCACAGATTGAGTTCTCTGCATACAAAGTGAACGCATTGTCTCGTAACTAACTTAATGAATCATAAGTATCCTCTAGGCATTTAGGTTTCCAGTGTGTCTTTTTTTAGCATAAACGGTTTTTGACTTTGATCTTGTTTTGGTTATTTTTAAAAATAGCATAGTCAACCTCAGATAGTAATCATCATTTTCCAAGATGAATGAAAATTACCTTGCGTGCGCTTGAAACGATGATGTGGACAATTTAGTTGTTTTTATAAATTTAAAATTTAAAACACTATCGAACCAGTTTAATACAAAACTTGGAGAAATATTGTACAGATGGCGCAAGATTCGCAATTAAAATCATAATAATTACTATTCAAAGTAATGCGAAACCGGGTAAGTTTTCTAGTAAGAATGAAAATAATAATATTGATTCGGCTGAATATTAAGATTTGAAAATAATTCCGGTATTTGAGAGAAGAAGTTTTAAAATTGTTTGAGAAAGATGAAGAGGTGAGGGTATAATTTTAACATAACACCTGAAAGTTAATTTTGGGGAAGTTTTTCACGGTGAAGATAGAGCGAGGGACTTGGACAAAACTTCGACGTTCGCCAAAGTTACAAAGCAAGTAAAAGTTGTATTGTAATTTCCTACGTACGACGAATTTAGTAATCCATTTTAATCTTTAGTAATTATAAGTAATTCAATCAAATCCTTCCTGATCGGACATGGCAAAGTTTTCCAAGACAAAGCATGTATGCGGGTACGTCTAATGGGTCCCTTGATACCGCTGGGAAGACTTGTCCGAACTCTTGTAAGCGGACTTTCGGATCGTACGAGTCGTCCCAGGGCGCGTGGACAAGAGGAAGCCCACACAATATTAACTAATTACCTATTCATTACGGCTTAAAGTGGCAAGTTGGTCCTGAATTATTCCCGGCTTCGGAGGCTAAGTTCCGGAAGTGAGGTAAGACGCAGAAGCTCGCCGGAAGCCCTTCTAATGGACGTTAAACTTCCTAGGTGAACTTACGCTTTATTAGAATTGATTGGTTTCTGATATAATCATACCTAAATAAGTTTGTGTAGGATAGTTATAAATTTCACTACGCAATTATTAATTTACTATCACATCACTTTCTTTTAATTGCCTATAATTGCACACCATTTCGATAATTAAATAATAAAATTAGGTTATGTTTTTTCAATTTTTACAAAAACCGTTTTCAATTTTCAATACTATAATCAAATGAAATAAATTGGAAAAAAACTTTTCAATAACTTGAAATGTGCTGACACGTAATGTAGAAGCAATTAAATTACAATTCCAATCAACGGTCGATAGAACGTTTAAATTAAACGCCGATTTGTTAACAATAGCTCGTAATATTCAGTAGCTAATCTTGGAATGATGTAGGAATGACTTTAAATAATTCTAAAAGGATTTCACTATACCCATAAATGCACAAATGAATCCAACAATACCTACTTTTCGATTTTCATTTTAGTTCGATATGCTTTAAAATCCATGCCGAATGAAACGTATGGAACAATTCATTACCGGTATGTCAACGGAAATGATATCAAAAAAAGCAGCTGTTGGTTTGAATATTTTACCAAACTTAACTTTCGAGTAAAAAACGCGATTTCTTGCTTCACAATGTCAAAATCAAATTTTTAAAGTGTCGTCCTTATTGGCCAATACAGCATGGTATGTTGACTTTTTTTAATAGATCTGTTTGGAATGCAATTAAGACCTAAGAGGTAAAATAAATGATTTATAATTAATACTTATTGGTGCGTATCTCATTTGTCTATTAATAATTTATTTATTATCTGTGCGCATTTACAAAAGGATTTGGTTTAATTAGTTACGTGATCTGATACAAAATATCTATCTATAACTACTGGAAATAGATTGATCTAAGATTTGCTTTGTCATAGTCGAGCCATGGAATAACTCGATAGACGTCGATCAATTTAATTAAATTTTTTTAATATTACCTCTGAAATATTGCATAGTTTTTAAAATTAATTAAAATTCTTAATCAGTACAATTTTTAAAATATTCCGTAATAGTTAGTAACATTTCTACTAATTTTTTAATGTTTTTCTGTAAAATATTATATGTTGGGAAACTGCTTACGTTTTTCTTACATCCATAATTTTTGTGAAATAACCAGTTTAAAAAAATTAAAGACTTCGGTATGAATGTGATAATTTTTTTTTAAATTACGCGTCAAAAATTAGATAAAGTGATATTCCAGATAATATAACTGGCTGAAGTAAAATCAATTTCATGCTTTTTTTAATCGTTCAATTTTATTTCAAAAATCATGTAAAGCTGCATTGCTATACTTTATCACTTGATTAAATTACGTGCATGCCTTGTTGGCAATGTTACCAGGATATTTTTAATTTCTTGAAATGAATGCATTCATTGGCAAATCGCAATCAATTCGTTCCAGGTTAAAATTTTATCATTTGGAATAATTTTATATATACAAGACATAACTTCAGCTCATTATCAGTAGTTTGGGCAGAGTAGATAATCGAAACTCAGCAAATAGTTTCTACACTCCCAGTGCGTACTGTCGCGACAGGTGAGGTTCCAATTTGATAAGATGAATCACATAAGACGCATACAAACTGTTGGTCTACTAATACCCCCCAGGGCAGTACTAATTGAATTTAATAAAAAAATTTGCTTTTGGCAATAGTTTCGTAACGCGCATAATTATCTGCTGAGAAATTTATTAAAAATACTTTGGAATTGAATATATAGGTCACAAAAAAGATGTTTTTTTTTGAAATTTGATCTTTTTGTGATGAGTGGTAAACGACAACATCTGATAACCCTATTGTGCATAGAAATATCGATTAAACATAATTTTAGATATAAAAAGAATAAGATTTTTGCTTGAAACGAAGTGGTATTACTGTCATACCAGTGAATGTTAAAGGGTTAAAGTAAAGAGGTTTAATAGAGGAGAGTTATTAAGGTCAGATTGACTGTTTAGTAAAGAGGATGAGTATTTCAAATCGTTGATTTCCAAATCTTTCAATAATTCTTATTTTTTGCTCTTTTGTTCTATATGTAAAATTTTGTACCCCCCTATTTGTGTTTCGTGTCTAGTAAATATGCAAGTCTGCAAGTCTGTAGGATCGAGTGTGTTTATTGAATGTTTGAAAAGATCTACCTGTATGACCTTTTTAAGTCAATCTGACCTTACCAATTCTTCTCTATTAAACATACTCCTCAGTATCTAGTAGTTGTATAGAAAATAAAATTGCCGGTCCTAAAGTCACTAGTGCAATATCAATTTTCTCTTGATATCTTGATCTTTGTTTTACACTTTAATTCAGGATTGATTAGCTGGTGTAACTGAATTTTATAGACTCATATAGAAAAAGCGGTAAATACACAAATTATTATAGAATCGTGAAAATAGCTGTTACTGAATCTTATTCAATTAGAATTACAGAAAAACATCTATTTTTATTTGCAATTATATTTTTGTTAAGTGATTTAAATGTCATTATTTACCGAGTGTTTAAATTCGACATATTTATGTTGGACTACCTTCTTTAAAGGCTTATCTGCCCTTCAGGAAGATTTCAGTTTCTTAACTTCAATCTTTTTATGCTATGCTGTTAGTGTTTAAGTATTCAACTTAGCACTAGCTTTACTCGATCTTTATGTGTGCGTAACAGCAAATCTACATTAACCAAAAGAATTTGTTGACTTTCGACCCAGGGTTGCACAGTCTGTAGTCCAACCTTTTGAAATATGCAGATATATATACTTTGCACTGCGAAAAACCAATCCTATTACACAATTTTACTTTTTCTATCACTTGCGATGTAGATTTGTGCAACAAAAATCAAAGAGCTGCACCAAATTTCTGCTGTATACCATTATTATTAGAAAGTTAGGTGGCCATAGGCCGTCCTGCTCTTGTAATCGAAAATTGAGGTGGTTATCCGGCCTTCGGCAGCACATACATAATTGATTTCCAAAATCTTTCTTCAGGAATATGAAAAATTAAGCAGGGAAATCAAATAATTAAAAATTACATCTAGTTAATTTTGATTTGTGTGGTCTGAAGGGTAATAAAATTTGTCATTTAAAATATCTAATCAAAGTTATTTGCTCCCAAATAGTATAAAAAAGGTGTCACTCCTTCTTCCCTGTCTGGGTGTAGGAAAAAACTAATAAAACTGGTTATTAAAATAAAATTAACATTAATTACTTGATAATCAATTTAACGGCACGTTGAATTTTTAACTTCAAAAAAATACTCATTTGTGAGTAAGAATCAACAATTTTTTGTGTGCAATATTTTCGAAAATTTAGAGCGAAAGAATTAATAAATATAAATGGAAAAAGTGTCAATAACTCCAGTTAAACATTTTTTATTTTAAAATTTGAATATACAGTCGATCAATCAAGTTTGTAATTCTTTAATTTTAGTTATGTGTTGTAAATTTATTAGAAATATAATTAACTAGCTGGATACCCGGCTTCGCCCGGGGTCTCTTTAAAAATAAAATACTTTGCATTAGTCTACGTACTCGAACGTTTTCCAATCTTGCTTTCCGTTACTCGTTTGTTTCATACGAACGGACTTCAGCAATGCGTACACACAACAAAACAGTAATTTTGGTTTTTCTTTTGTCTATCTATATATAGTTATGGATACCCGGCTTCACTCGGGGTGTTATTAAAAATAAAACGCTTTGTTTATGCCTGAAGTATTTTGATGTAGGCTCTTGGACTTCGTGCAGCAACATTCTGAAAAAGAATTAAAACGGGTAGAATGGATGATAAAATTTATATATTTATTTAAACCAAAGTAACAATATTTAGGTACACTCTGTAGATATATTTATCATAGCAGACCCAACGGACGTTGTCTATTATTATTTTATCGTAATGATAAAGGATACACAATATTTTTGGTAGTTCCATTCGGTGAATAAATGTACAAATTTTTTGGTGTGCCAACTCGGGAGCAAGCAACATACAATTGGCCGTGTAAAAAACACGAATTCTCCAAATTCAAGCCCGTAATAGTTAATGATTGCCCTTGTGCTTTGTTGATTGTAATCGCGAAGGCAAGACGCAAGGGGAATTGAAGCCGCTTGAACTGGAATGGTAAATCGTTGGTAATCATCGGTATGCGGGGAATCAACACATCTTCCCCTTTGAATTTGCCACTGATGATTGTTGCCTGGATCAAATTTGGTGTCAATTTTTTTATGGCCAGTCTGGTTCCGTTGCACAGTTTTGGCGCGTTCAAGTTTCTAATGAGTATAACCGGTGACCCAACTTTCAATCTCAATGTGTGTGGTGGCATTCCAGGTGGCTCTAGTGAATTTAGAAATTCGGTAGGATAATTGACTGCTTGTTCTTGCTCCATCAGTGTATCTATTGATTTGTATTTGACTGATTGTCCGGGCAATTTCAATTGAATTTGTTCATTCAGCTTGTTCACATCGTCATTTTTGGGGGCTAAAATTGCACGTTCGCACAGCCAATCAGGATTTTTGTAGTTGCTCGTTAAATCTTGGAAAACCTTGTTTACAACAGCTTGAATGTTCGGCTGCATTTGACAAAAATTGGGCGGAAACGAAATCTCATTTGTAGTGCGATCAATTGGAATTTTGCCATTTCCGATATCCAAAAGTTGTTTTGAAAACGTTTGGGCAGTCGCATCTTGTAGTAAATGCACACGCATGTTTGTCGAGAGCGTAATACGATGCTTTTAAGCAAGCGTTCAGTTCATCAGCAGGCGTTGATCGAGGTATAACGGGCAAAGTTTGGCGAAAATCACCCGCAAGAAGTATCAGAGCGCCTCCCATAGCTTGTTTTTTTCCTCGGAAATCGCGCAGAGTCCGGTCCAGCGCTTCGAGCGATTTTTTATGGGCCATAGTGCATTCGTCCCAAATGATAATTTTGCACGTTTTAAGGATTGTGGCCATACCAGAATTTTTGCTGATGTTACATGTTGGTGTTTCGGTCTGGTTGAAATTCAACGGAAGCTTGAGTGCTGAATGTGCTGTACGTCCACCGTGGAGTAGCGTTGATGCAATTCCCGATGATGCCACTGCGAGTGCGATTCCATTCTGCATTCGAACCGACGCCAATATCAAATTGATAAGAAATGTTTTGCCTGTACCTCCCGGAGCATCAAGAAAAAAAATTCCGCCATTTGCGTCGGTTAGACCTTGCATGATTTTGTCGTAGGCATTTTTTTGATCAGAAACTAAAAGTCTTGTTTGCGTTTCCACAAAATGTTGTTGCTGGGCTACGTCGAAGTGCTGTTCTCGCACCAGGTCTCTGTCTTGCACATCATTTCTGTCTCGTATGAATACATACATCCATTTTTATATATATAGATTTGGAGTTGCATTTAATATGTCGTCCGAATGCTCCTGATTTGGATCAATAAATTTTGAAAAATACAAATACAGGGTTTGCTACAATTTCGGTTTTTGAAATTTTGCTATTGTCGAGCAACCTGCGGACGCGACGGTACTGTTTGTGTTAGAATCTCGTTAATCTATTCATGGGCGTCAGGTAATCCCACATATTTTATTAAAGTTTGTTGAAAGCCGTTCTAAAGTAGCCTATCTTCTTCGCAGCATCGTAATTAGCTTATACACCAAATTTCATAAAGATTGGTCAAGCGGTCTAGGAGTCTATAAGGAACATACATACCTACATACATACATACATACATCCATTTTTATATATATAGATTGTTATGATATAGTATTTCCGAAAAGTTCAATCAATAATCTAATTGGTTATCCAATTAACGCGTCGAAACGAAAACGAGCACATATTTAGTTAAAATTTAATAAATTGAATTCGATAAGATCAATCGATCAATAATAATTGTTCCTGTTCTAGAGACAACACGAGATTACCTATCTAACTAGTTTTTGTTTATAATTTTAAATAGATAATAATATACGAAAGACGACGTCATTAAGAACGTTGTACTATATGCTAACAGGTACCTACATAATAATTTGGTAAATAACAAACAAACAAGATACCAAGCATAAGCATATTATGCAAACAGCGGACGGAACTCTGGGGAAATTATTTTGCAGCCCAGTAACTTAGCAAGAGTAAAAGCAATATCTTGGAACGATACTGGAAGTGTCGCAGTAACATTTCTTGCTAAGATAATATAAACTTTACATACAAATATGACCCTCGCTCATATGCAAAATTTATCTAAGGTAACTAAATTTTGTTTGCACTACACAAATATTTCGTGATTTCGTGATTTATAGGTTAACTTGAGCATTAACACTGGAACGTAAACATCTCGCTATTAATTTGAAGCTTTTTACAAAAAGGAAAAATAAAATGTATTGAATTTGTTCGTTCGTTCGTTCGTTCGTCCACAGTTCTTTTTAACAATACATGGGACTAACCTGAGTAATTTTGCCAAAAGGCCGCTCCTGTATTCATGAGATCAATTCCAGAGTAGCCCCAAGGTTTGACTTCTTGCGGTGGTTGTTCGCGAATGCTTTGTCCGTAATTTGAAGACGGACTCTCCACTCGCTCCTTTTCTGGATGTTCGGAGCGTTCGTTCGTTCGTTCTCTTTCATTGGAACTTTGATTTTGCGTTGTGTTGTTGTTGACAGTTTTATTGTTTTGTTGCAACGATGCCGTTAGTTGTGCCAGTTTTTCTGAAAGAGAAAATTCATTAAATCAAACTTGTCCAGTGAAAATGTTTATACACACTGAAGTTACGTTCTGCGATACCTTTGTTGAATATGGAAATCATGTGGGGTAGTAATAACAAGGGTTACCTTTGAAAGTGATTGACACTTCAAAACGTACCCAATTATTTTAATATAATAGCAATTTATTGATATTTTGTACTATAAATAGTTTGATAAATTAAAAATTTTAATTATTAGCAATTTAATATTTAAATATATCTGCCGCTTAACGAACGTTTCTTAACCCATCAATATAGAATATTAACATGTCAATTTTAAAATGCTTCCTTGTTCTCACACTTTACCTGTTAGAAGGATGAGATATAATTTTGTATGCATATTTCCCAAGCACATTACGCTTGTCAATGTAAAATCAAATGAAAAATTTGTAAAGCACCTACGTTAACTTAGAAAAACGCCGTCAGCAATTATTTAGAAATTTAGATAATTGATTTATACAAATAAATCAGAGGCAAAATGACACAAATGATTAAAGGAACAGATCAAAACGAATGGGAATAAAATTATTTTTTTCAAGCTGAAAGCATTCAAAAATAAATACAATTTTTTTGAAAATTTAGGAGTGAAAACAATGAAAGGAAAATGATTTTGACTTCAAATAAAAAATGAGGAATTACCATTTATAATGCGAATTTGGTCACCTGCGCCAGCAGACTTCAAAGCATCCTCTAGTTGTATGCGTCTTTTGATTTCGATTTCGATTTGTTCTTGAAACCGTTTTCTTGCACGTCGTTCTCTTCGAAGGCGTTTTTGAATTATTACTGTAACAAAAAAAGAAGCATTGAAGAAATGATAGCATAAAAGCTCATTTAAATTTTGTGTGAAATTTTTCATTTTCAAAAATATTTAATACAATTTTAAGATATTTATACGAAAACATTAGTAGGACGGAAAATAACACAAATAAAAAGCGAAAGAGGTTATCGACAAGAAAAATGTCATATAAGAATGTAACGGTTAAATTGTTGTGTAAAAGCTCTCATATAACTCTTCCTGATCCAAATGTTGCTTATACATATAATTATTAATTTCTATAAAAATACTTCCTCTTGTAAATTTTAGGTACACTGACACTTATTTTTCTCATAGGGTGCTGAATTGTCATAAAAAAACATATCAAAATATAAAAATGTTTAAGAAGTAACAAACTTTAATTACTTTTTTTATTTCTATTATCTTAAATCTTTAATTTTTTAAAAGAATATAAAGCCACCTTTTGTAAACTTGCCGCCCTATCGTATAAAGCGTTGCACCCCCGGCATTGCTTACGATTGGTAATCAATATAGCAATAAAAATGATATCCATACTGGAAATTTGAAAATGTGAGATGATAGTAAAGGAAGGTGCAATTTAATAATAAAAAATGAAAAATTTTGAAGAGAAATAAAAAAAGTTGAATAATTAGTAAAATTTTTGAAAAAAAGTTAGTTATGAATAGAACAAGAAAGAAGGATAAGTAAATAAATGCAATTTTATTAGGTAAGTGTACGACATTAGTTTGATTATGATAATTTTGAATGTTAAAATTATGGTAAAATTTGAAAGCACAAGTTGACGTTGAGTTATAATACGAAAGATAGGCAATATCGATGATATCTTTATAATGGAAGCACTACCGCGGTGAGTAGGTATCGTGCATCAATATTAAATTGTCTCAAGTCGAGTCCAGGCGTTTACATAAATATCGCATTCTAGTAATGTATTGATCATAAATCGGCAGACTTCCATCTTGAGAATATTAATAATAACGAGCGAGAAGAAGAGAGAACGATTCTTAGACAGGTATTCGATAAAGTTGGCATGATATGCAATATTATGCATCGAAAGCAGGTATTACCTTCCAAACGGGATTGGCTGCTACGACAATGATTGTAACAACGTCTATGCCACTCCCATTTGATTTTTTCTACTTGAATATGTAAAAACAGGTGTAGGTATAGGATTGATTATTAAAATTACGCATGAAGCTTTGTGGAAATCAGGAACTGACCCCGACCTGCGACGAGGACTGGTGAGCTTTTTTCGATGCGATAAATAAAATGAGCGATGTATCTGCATTGATTTTTATCGCGTATAGATAACCGATAGTGCATTGGCATATGTCGTTTCTCAAATATATCACTCACAAGGAACGTTATAATGGTTTTCAATCTAGTCAGGACACCCCGTGGAGTCCGCGTATTAGGCGGGCCTCACTTCGGGGGGCTCGCGACCCTGGTTCTCGGCTCTATTGCTGCAACTAATTATAACACTCATTACCAAAGTTTATTAATCAATGTTCAATAGCAATCATAGCCATTGGGCCGGTATTGTTGTGATGTTGCCCGCCTTGTCTACTATGATGGACTTGCACAAGAACATCTCAAATGATGGCGCATGATTGAAATTATGATGGCCTGATGAGCCTCATGAGAATTCATAAACTACTCCAAGATGACTGACATGTAATAATGAACAGAATGTTTAAAACAATAGGAAACCAATTAAGGAAGCAATAAAGTTTTATTCTTCCAATAAAATAAATTGCTGATGCCATAATACCTACACCAAATACAATAATCGTCAAGGCGAAAAATAAGGGTGAGAAATATTTATTTTATACCTGTTTCTATGAAAGAACAGAAATAGAATTGTTATCGGACTCAGTCAGGAGTGCCATAAATAGGACGATTTAGCAGGAATCCCCGAATCAAGTTTTATTGGCCGAAAACCTTAAGATATGTGTTTCTTGTTTCCACTGCCACGCTTTTATATGAGTGATAGTTTTTATATTGATGTACAAAAAGTCAGCAACATTATGTTGCAAGTTTTGACATCCACATAACTCACGAACTCTCTGGTCCAGCACTTCAAGCAAATAAAATATTTGATAGCACACATCCAATCAGTATTTACAGACATACGGGACATTTCTTTATGATATTGTTCTGCGAAATTGTGATAGTTTTGAATTATACGATATCTCAAATATTTACTCCCTTATGGTCGGAATAACAAAAAGCTGACTAGGTTTATTATTATTTGACAATGAGAGCCATTTGAATTTACCGCTTTAATTTTGTTTTTTTATTAGACGATGACGTAACGACCTGGCCATAATGTTTATATCGAAGAAAATAGAGGTTCGAGTTTATTTAGGCAAGAAAATTGATAGAATTCGCAAGGAAAACGATTTCATATAGCATAGGTTTGTGACAAATTTTAAAATAATATATGGCATATCGAAGGCTCTCAGAGGGAACCGACAAAGCCCTCCACACGCAGTCGTAAATTCGATTTAGATGACCGCGATTCAATTCGCAATGACAGCTCGAATTTGAGTGAAAAACCCGATTTGATGCTTGCATACATATTTGCATGTTTCTGAGAAGCTTTTTTATGTCGTATAAAAGTAAAAAAGCATGTAAGCAGCGCACGTATAAAATACACTCCTTTTGTAAATTTTGTCAAGCAAAAAATCAGAACTCGATCTAGAAGAAGTAAATTAATATTTTAAAAAATAAAATGGTTTCAATTATGCCATATTTAGTAAATTTTAAAATCTTTTACATAATGCCACCCACAGAGAACAAAGGTTATCGAGGCAAAAATATCATATTTTGAAACGAGTTTACCGAGGTGGGATAGGGTTTTAAATAAAGCTTCGACCTACTGGACTGACGGTTTTCCGGCCTTTGCACAATGACACAGCTTTTCGTTTTGACAGCCGACAAACTTGGTCAGTTGTTTCTTTTTCTCTTATTTAATTAAAAATTTATAAAATGGACACACAGTATTCGTGTTTAATTAAATTTGCCGCTTTAAATATTTCATAGGGAGTTTTCGCCAGGCGCACCGCATGGTATCGCCCTAGGACCATTTTTTTTCTCTTCGGAAGTACAAACGCGCGAGTTGAGAATAGTAATGGAAACATGTGTTGACAGAAGTGTGAAAACACAGAAAACGAAAGGAAATTACATGTGATATTTAGAAGGTTTGGAGTGCAATGCAGTGCAAAGTGATCTTAAAGGCTTACCGACACAGAGCGTTAATTAAACTCTGTGCGGTGTCCACCTTGTCTAGGGTGTCAAAGGATCTCTTTGTCAACGGAAACTGACCGCTCGAGACTTTATCCTTTGATGTCCACTGTCTTATATAGTGTTACGCGACTATTTCGAGGTGTTGCGGTACTCAGCTATGTATGACACAATCAGAATTCACAACATGAAAGCCATGTTTGTATAGTTGTTAAAGTTAAACGTATATGGTGTCGGTACTAGAAATTGCAGAGAAGAATTCATAATCCTTTGTAATAAGTAGAAACTTTCATTCAAAGGAAAACTTGAAATAATTAATTAATAATTTGTATTTTTATAATTAATTTCGGCATTTGCGTATAAATATTGTTTTATCATCACTTTTGACAGTTTCAATTAAGACGAGTATTGATTTAACCTCTTAAATTGCTTTAACAAATAATGATCAACGACGCTTCTTGTACCAAACCTATTATTTTTCTTAATTTAAAACAAGGATCAATGACTTGCACAATAAAATTTTTCGAAAATAATTATATTTGAACAAAAAATTATATCAAAATTTTAAATTACCGATCGTATCATTCGTCTTACATTTGCATGCTTCGAACCTTTGCGTGATGCATTTTCGTTGCAATCTTCGTCTCAATTAATGATATAGAACAGTAATAAGAGGTTTTAAGTGCCCTAAAGCTTGACTAAAAGTCGGTAAAGTTCGACTAAAATTAGGGTTTTATAAACTTGCCAAATTCTTCACCACTTCTAATGCATTTAAACTATCATCAATACTTTTTCTTCTTTTTTTCTCTCTCCAAAATATACTTGCATAAAAGTTTCCTCGATATATATCAGGATAAAACAGTGGGTTTTGCCCTAAAAGTCCCGCGAGAGTTACTTATTGATATCGTATTTATAGGTATTATAGATTCTGCCGCCTGATTGAATGTTTATGTAACGGAGCAGGGGCGCTTTGCTAGCTTTTTGGCACGAGGTTATTCATGTGTTAGTTTAATATTTCAGAATCAACACAAAATATTTACATTTTTACTACAAAAATTTATTTTCTTTAAATATTTTTAATTATTGTATATTTACGTCGTTTTTCTGAGTGTACCGTCCGAGAGTTGCACTTTTATCGTCCGGAAGCCATGCAGATGCTTCCTCGAAAACTATTTTAGTCAAATTGCTCTGCTCGTATGCATAATTTTGAAGGAATTCCCGTATAAAATATAAAATGCAGTAAATCAAAATTAATTTCTTAAAAGAAAACCAACCTAACCTTATTTCTTTTCATTCGCTAGCCTAACAATAGCATATTTCACGATGGGGAGAATCTAGTGAGTTGCGGTTGAAATTTAAAAGAAGTAATATCGTCAGTTGGTTTCGTAAGTTATTCAAAAATGAAGAAATAAATTTGTAAATTATAAATAAATATTTAAATAATTAAATTTTGCGTATATGCAGGCCGCATTATCTGCTATGAATACCTACACCTACTGGAAAAATATGTTTACAAAAAGTGTTTTTGAAATGTGTTGTTCTTTTACGCTATTTTTTGGATATTCCCCCAAAGCCAAACACATTAAGGTATCTAAAAATCTTTTAGTGAAACAGTAAAAATCATCAAAGCTTCAATAGTCAGTCGCCTATCAATGATAACACTCGCACATAAAAATAAATAGCTTTTAGGAAACATATTCCCCTGTAGATATTTCTATAAGAAATGTAATCGAACTTACGGTGAACATTCAAAGCTTGCTATAAAAACAATATTGCATTCGCATTGTGAACATAGCGTATGATATATCGTAAAAAATATAAAGACCTACTATCGGGGTGGATTTACCGACAAATCTGCGAGGGAAAGTTGCGATAAATAGTTTTAGGGAGATTTTTGTAAAAAATTTCCAAGTCCGACTTGTGAGGTTGTTATTAGTTTTTAGGAAACGGCGAAACAATTGGAGGTATGGGAAGCCATTTAAAAAATAGACGACACGAGCTTTTGTATATTCAAGCATTTTATTGGTGATAATGAAATTCTACTCAAACATCGTTTAAAGAAGCCATTAAAGTGTTATAACACCACGCAATGTTCTGCAAAAGCAATAAATGGAGCGGGCATCCCATATGGCAACGATGTAATTACTAACAATAGCCATAATCTATTTCAAACACGTAATATGACAGCATTAAGACTTCTTTCGTAGGAAGCCATTTAGGCTACGTATCTGCATAAACAATCTTCCATATCCTTACACAGCTGTTATGGCCTTTGCCCAAAAAGAGACCCAAACGCCCTTAGCATAAGAACATATCCTGATGTACATACAAACTGACTAATCGACCCCTTTTGTCTTAGTTAAACCTCGACACCGTCTTCCTTGCTCGATAAAGTTCCGATAGTCTCGTCCTTGTTGCGGAATAGCCAAGTGGCGAGCTCGTAAGTGCAATATGTGACCGGTATAGGGGTGAACCTGAAAGAAAAGCGTATTATTTACGTCTAGTTACGTCGACATTGGATCCAACAGTGACATATCTTGACCCACTAAACACACAACCATTAGAAAAACAACATCGATCGGAAAATCAATAATATTATGAGTTGTACGTGCTTGAAATTTAAGAAGTACGGAGGGATACTCGCAAACACGTCACGTCCTAACGCATTTCTCAATATCGCCTTAATATCGCATTTGATAAGTTAAGAAATCGAAAAAGTTTGGTAAGTTCAGGAAAAGCAGAATTAGAAAATCCAGTCGACAGCTTTACGCACGTCCTTCAAGACGATAATGTTCAGATATTGCAAAAGGTAATATTCCTCCCCAGAGTTGAGTAATTATTAAATTTATGCTGATTCTACGTCTTAGTTGGCCATTCCGTTCGAATTACAACAAGATTTACAATATTACCTTGATACGCCTTGCTTAATACTAATTTATCTGAAGGGGAAATCTCCAGAACCTATTTTGAGATATGATTATTGCATTGCCACCCAAAACTCCGACGCGGCGTCTCGGTCGAATGTAAAATTAAATTAATTTCATTCGAAAGAATCTTCCATTAGAAATCGATAAACTAAGTATTAATTATTTTGAATGTAGGCTTTCTAAAAGGTTTTTTAATTCGAATCCAATTCCGTTTACGACCGTAAAAGCCAATTCGTACTGACACTTCTGTCATCAAAATCAGAATTATTTTTATAGATGACTTATTTTAAAGTATTTATGTCAGTCTTAGCGATTTATCAGTGATTTCCAGTCGTGTCGAGCCAATTTATACCTATCGGTTATATCTGGCCGCATAAGTAATCCGACACCACACCTGACCTTCTGCATGTTGTTTATAACAATTCATTTAGAAAATTTGAATAAGCCAGTGGAATGTAGTTGCAAGCGGCAAAAAAATCAGAAAATGGGTTAACTTACGCCCCAGTAATTCCGATGCAAAAATGTTAGCTCAAGAGAAGCTAAGAAAACGTAATCCAATCCACGAATCCAAAGCAGATATCGTAAAATTATTAGAACACAGTGTTAATCCCTCTTTGGAAAACTGTTATTAGTAAGAAAGTCAATAATCAAATTAATTGGCTGCACGAACATGATAATTATGTGTATCAACTAGCAATTTAATCAAATATTAACATTTATCTGCTTCATCAAATAAGACATTCAATACTCGGGTGATTTATTTTCGAGTACCAATTGGAATGGGATAACTATAATTTTGAGTCAATTTAATAACAAAAAGAGTATAATTTTGATTTAATGGGGTTCGATCAGTATATGTTTTTAAGGTTTTCTAATTAAATTAACAATATAATCGAGGGCAATTTGATGAACACATGCGTCTTTTACCAAAACACCCTCTCTCTAAAAACACAGGTACATTTTATTGCCAGGTCAGTTGAGAATAATTGTGCCGGGATTACAACTCGTCACTTTATAACCCACCTGATTTAATCAACGTGTATGTGAGCTTTGTTTTATTGTCCCTTTATTTGCTTAATATAACACAGCTTCGACGAAATGTCAATTAAATTAATCTATACATAGCTCGACAAACATCTGAAACTTTTATTAGCAATTTAAAATGTTTGTTTCATTTTAGTCAATATAACCACAAACAAGATCACCCTGTATATAATGGTACTCTGTGAAACACCTACAAAGGCATTAATTATTAGAATTATTGATTTTATAGCTGAGACACCACGCAATTAAATTTAACTCTTTCGACTTTACTCAAACACAGTGGCGTAGTTATTAACTACAATGATGACTGGTAATTAATCCATGGATGTAGTTCCTATAATCATGGTGTAACGACAAAAATGCTTGCTGTCGTAATGATAGATAATCAATGAAAGGTGATTTGGTACACGTAATTTGATCTGAAGGACTTCCGATGTCAAGTCATCAATAAAAGTCGTGGTTCAGATTCCACGTTAACCGTATCAAAATTAAATCAAAATTTAAATTCTGTTACTTTCAAAAATAAAGAAAGGATCCTCAATCATACGCTTACAGAGATAGATTAACTATGGAATATTTTCAACAATAATGTGAATAATATTTGCTTTATCTTAGTTAGTTTCGCCTGAATCAAAATCATTATTATTATATTATTATTAAATATATAAATTATTAGCTCGTGAAATTATTGTTAAATTTAGCATTTATTTATTATTAATTTACAAATTAGCATTTTTAATTTGCAAACAAGTAGAGTAAACCGTGCAAATTGGACATGTGGGAGGTATTGGACAGTTTCCGAACAAATAATACTATCTAAAATAAATTATGCATATAATGAACTATAAAGCATTATATTTTTATATTTAATGAGAAAGTAATAACAATTCGCCTGTTCATCCGAATTTTTATACTGATTTGCTTCGATCATACTCTAACGGCCAATCATATTTCGTAAAATTTAAATATCAACCAATCACATCGGATTTTCCTAAAATTTAACACGCTTAAAAAATAAATGATGTAATGCCCTTCAAGCTATGAATTTTATCACATAAACTGAGGGTAGGGGTATTTTTCCAAAATTTTGTTTTGTGAAGTTACCTTTATTTGTCTTTTTTATTTTTTCTGCCACCTTCGGTCATTACAGTGAACATTTTGTTTATTATGTATGTTTTATTCGGAGAAAAATACTTTCTGTGGCTCGTCTATAATAGGACATTTATTATATAAAAATTCGCTTCAAAGTACACATCATCAATAGTACATAATATATACATAACATTATGTCCTTAAGTCCAAAGCCTTATCGGGTCTACGCAGTCGAAAGGAAAGTCATTGATAAACAAATTCAAGAAATGTTGGACGCAGGTATCATTCGACCTTCACAATCTCCTTGGAGCAGTCCTATAATCCTGGTTGACAAAAAGAATAAAACTAAACGCATTTGTTCAGATTTCCGAAAATTAAACGAGCGTAGAAAAACTCAACCTACCCCTTGCCAAATGTTGATGACATACTAACATAATACTTGTATAGAGCCAAATATTTTACATCGCTGGACTTGTTCAGTGGTTATTAGAAAATAGGTATAGAAGAGAGATTCAAAGAATATACCGCGTTCACAGCACCTAATTTCGGACTTTATTAATTTAATGTATTACCTTTCGGATATATTACAATATATAAATAACAATATACCATTCGGTATATACAATATACCGGTATTGTAAACTGATTATTATAATTAATTATTATTTTGCTTATATACAGTGTGATCGATATTTATGTGACATAATTGTTTGAAAGTTTAATCTACATAATAATGTAAAAAGTTTAAGTTATATTCGGTCGATGTTTTCCAGTTTCGAATTTCACCGAAATTTTTGCACGGTCTATATTGTCGTTAAAAACAAAATTAACAAAAATAAATTCTTAATAAATTATTGTATTACATATATTGTGTACTACCATTGGTTACAGACAATAGTCAGAAGGTGTTTAAATTAGTTTTAGAGATTTTAGAGTGCCTGAATCCGAAATTTTCCGTGGTTGCGGTTGTAAAATCTACGCCCTCGAGAGTTCCGGGCAGTTCCAAATTTGCTAAAAACATACCTATAGGGTATTGAACTCGAAAGCTGGGATCCGAGATTTGCAAATGTGAAGGGGTGTGAATTATAATAATCCTCGTAGCGCAAATGCACTCGATAATGTAGGAACTCGAACAATGTTTCCTCTGTAACCGTATGAACATGTTCTCTCCGTACTCGGATTACTAAAACCCAAGTAGCGTACACGTACCGTCAAGTGATTGTTTTTTAATGCTAACATAGACTTAAACTTGTATAATTTACATCAAAAAGTCGATTTTCAAAATTAAATTGTGAAGTAACCGTTGTGCAGATTTTATTCATCCTCACCTCATAAGGAAGCTTAAATTGTGCTCTTTCAGAATATTTGAAGGTTTTAAATCCGAGATGCATTATAACCTAAAAATGGTAAGTATAGTGTCAAATTAAAATCTTATTAGTAGTCTTATAGTCTCATAGTTGCTGATTGGCACTTTTTTTATTTAATATTTGAATTTCATGCTCTTCCAGATGCAAACAATTTTGAAAAAATATTTGAAGCATATTTTGATAACCATGGAACGTCGAGAGGAAGGTAGCCAGGGGGTAATACAACATAACTTAAATTCGTAAATAGAGGGCGCTATGGAAAGGTATATCGCATGGTTTTTAAATCGATTAAAGTAGACTTTAGAGTTAAAGAAATTTTTATAAAATTCAGTAAATGTCATGCTCGATCAATTTAGAATGTTTTAGTCGAAGGTGTAAGATGTAATTCGAGTCATTCTATAGCATTAGTAGGTACACGGAAGCACGTGCCGGAAACCAGACTGGAGTCAAATATCGGTCCATTAGCTACAAATGTCATTATTTCGTAGTCTTGCTTTTATATAAATGATTCACCCAAACACTTTTATTTTTTAATGCCTCGCCTCGACACGATAATTTAATTGCTTGGTTTTTCCAATTCCATTATTAAAAATTTCGAAATAAATCGTATTTTGTTTGCGAAAGTCATATTTCGTGAATGTGAGACGCTTTCAGGTTTAGTCTGGCAAAAAGTGAAATATTCGTAATGTTCAGTTTGCGTATGATTTATTTTCCGGGTCTGGATTCGACACCCGACATCATCAATCTGCAGGGGTTTTCCTGAGATAGACTTCCAGTGATGACAACTTAGTGACGGACGACTCTTTGTCGTCAATCGATGATGCTCTTGTTGTGACAACGTAGAGGGTTAAAATAGAGACTAGGAAACTTGGAAAAATTAATATTTTTCGCTGACCAATTTAAGAATCAATTTAAAAATAACGTCACCCAAATTCTTTAGGGTTATTAAATTGTAAATTAATTTAATCTTTGTTGTTTTGTTAAGAAATTAAAATTGATTGTAGATTTAAGATAAACCTTATTAATATTTATCAAGCAAAAACTTTCAAGGAAATCTTGCATGTGCCGATGCAGAAGTAATCGGAGGTTTTCCTATAAGTAATCGATTAAAAATAAATGGCAAGAGAACTGCAAGAAATTAAATTTTAAAAGCATTGTTTTGCGAAACGATTTTTGACAGCAAATGTGAAAAATGCAAAGTAGTTTTAAAAGTTTGTTGGTAGAAAATTTAAATATCCAAAAAAAGTTCTTCGCTAGTTTAAGTAGTTTCAGCAAAAACGCTGCAAGTATAAAAATAACATTTTTTGTTATTTGCAATATTTTTTGTGGCGGACGTTGAACCAATTTCCATAAGAAACGGTAAATAATTTGGCCCTTATTAGGAATGATTGTTTATTGGCTTCTGATTGAAGCTTTTTCATTGTGAATTTATATTTTACAGTCTTATTGATCGTGCGTTTTTCCCATTTCAAACGAAGATAGCAGCATTCAATTACATTAAAAGCGATACAGATATGATAACATGGTATCATTTATTCCATGCATACAAATTCAGTCGGACAAACAAACCGGCCAATAATTGGCCGATTCGAGTTGTGTATGAATGGAAATTCTGCATTTTAATATATTACGATTCTCGACACTTGGCTTCCAGGCATTCACTTAAAAGAGGCTCTTGGTAGTATTCAACTGTCAAACCATTTTAATGCTAATTCACTTTAATATGGCATTTTAAAAGGATTTAGCTTGGATTTATAATATTTTTATATTAACTTTTAGAGTCGGCGAATTTATGTGATATTTTATAATATATAAAATTTTCGAGAGTTACAATATTAAAACGCACAGGAATAGATCCTACTTGACATTTACTTAATAAAATGAATCACAAAGTATTCCCGATATTAAATTATAATATGAGATGAGATTCGTTCTATGATAACTTACTACTCAATTTTGTGTCAAAACATACATACCTATACTGAACGTTAGGAATTTTGAAAAAACTTTACAAAAACGACAGAGAAGCTGCTTAAGGAGGTCGGGGAGCCGTCTCCAGAGGAAGTGGTGAGGGGAGTGTTTGTAAAATATAGTATTGTAGTGGGACAAATATTTTTTTAAAAATGTCGTAGCACGACACCCCAACCTCCTTAATATGGGTTTCTGTCTGCATTAGGCAAATAACATTTCCCAATTTCCTAAATGAAAATAAATTACGTGTAGATATTAATGTTACGTAGGTATAAACGATTAGTTGGAATCAAATAAATTCAACGTGTCCGATGGTGACATCGCGGTGGAAAACGCGTGTCAAATATCCCTCATAATTGTGCTTTTGTGCCAGAACATTAAATTAAATTACTCGAAATGGAACACATACATAATAAATAAATTATAGAAATTACCTGGAAACAAATTAATTGAAATATGGAGGCGTAACTTGTTGAATAGAAGATGCGCTGGTTAATGGAAAGAAACGAACGTTTGCTTTTACAATAACTAACCATAATACCATAATTATTGTTATGAGAACTTATTTAAAATATCCAACAGACCAGAAAATATGTTATATATATGCACACAGTTACTTTTTTCTAATTTCTAGTACATCATCAACAAATAATCAATTAAATAGGTAGAATTAACCATCGTTACTTTATATAGAGTAATTTTATTTAATTAAAATTAACTCTACAATTTGCATAATTAATTACTTCGACTTGTAAGAAATCTCACACCTTACATCAATATCGACCAGATACATCATCAAAGTCTTAATGAGCTAAAAGAGACAGTAATTGGTAGTTACTTAATTTTTTGCACTTTTTCCTGCTACCAGCAACATATGAGATAAGAAAATCATAACCAGTATATTGTCAATAGTAATATAATTATCCTCGTTTTTCAATTGGTTATTAAATGAGCTTGTAAATAAAAATTCATTGTTGCTTAGCAATGCATGAGAGCTTCAGCTTGAGTGGTCTTACGGTAACCTACAATTAAAATATCGGCATAGTATTAAAAATGTGAGGTAGACTATGCTATATTTGCCAATAAAATTCGTCAATTAATAATTTCAGTACAGCTATGTACTTAGTCCATTGAGCAATTCATATCTTATTTATTTTGTGAAGAAAGTCCTTCGATTCTGGTTCATCCCTGTGATTGTTGAGTCACCTATATGAGGGTCACTTAATGTTTAAAGTTGAAGTTGTACAGCTGGGATTTCTCTTATAGAGCGTATTTTTTCTTTTTCAACGGGAAGAAAATATAGAAGTTTTGTAACGTTAGAACTTGAGTCTTCAATTTAAATATAAATATATTTAATTCAAATTTCTAAGCAAATCACGACTCTCGCTCACCGTCGGAGAATAGCTACTGTAGGTCAGGGGAACGAATGTTCGCAAATGAGTTGAAATACCACTTTGTGAGAAAAAATATAACTCTAGAAAAGGTATAAACATATCGTACACTAAATGAACAAATTTTTTAAATAGACATAACTAACCAAGTGAGGCCGAGGGCCGAGCAACTGATGACACGTCCGGCTAGTTTACATCTATAAACAGAAACTGGAATTCGTATTCTTTGTATTACCGAGCAAAATTATTACAATAACTAAACAATTTATTTATAAAAAACATTTTTGAAGAATATTTCCAGTTTATTAAAAAATTTAAATTTTAAATTAATTTTATTCATATGCATTTTAAAATGCTAAGGGAAAGTTGGGTCCAAAAAATAAAAACCTTTAAAATTAAGAGAATTGTTTATTCAACTGGAAAACTTATATACTTCGTAATTTGGTTCGTAAATTTAATTCATATAAAATCGTACTTTTATTTGCCACCTTGTTTAAATTGCCAATAGGATTATCTTCGCTCCATTGATGTGAAATTGCTTAGGGGGTGGTCGTAGAACATTTTTATATTATAAAATATACTTGTGCCTTAGGTTTTAATATTCATTCAACCGCAATAATAACAAATGATTCGCAATTTCAATTCTATTTTGCGTTCTAAATGTAATTAACGAACCATTACGATTCTTGAAAGTGACAACTTGCTTATGAGACAGAGAAATTTCTAAAAGCTTTGACCTTGGAAGGTGCCACATTTAAATTGAAATTTGTTCATCCAACGCAAAAGCAATTGACAAGTAATTTTGCAGAGACCAATGGTCATTTGTGTTCCATAAATGAGTTAGAGGCGAGTGAATGAAATTAGAAGCTGTGCTGTTCGTGATCAAAGCTCGCACAATATAACCCTTTTTGGCTTTTCCAATTCACATACGCGGCTTTCACTTCAAAATATTAATTTTCAATTAATCGTTTGCTGAAAAGCTGCATTCCATTTACTTCCATAAGTAGGTACCATTATAATGCACAATTCAAGATTTAATAGCTCAAAATGCAAATGAAGAAAAAATATTTTTGATGAAAAAAATTCGCAATTTTCAATGTAAAATAATACCGGAAACTTAGCAAATCTTAGCCACGATCAACAATACACGAGAGAAATTGAGAGTAAAGGGTTAAGGAATGAATTTGATGTATGGAACTTGGAGAATGTTGTTCATCTCCCGTCAGTTGCAAACGTCTTACTAAGTTCCCTCTTAGTAAGGAATGCTTTCGATATGTGCACCAAGAATGTGATGATGACATATTTGTCCCTTCCTGATACGAACACACAATTATTCCTCTTCTAACCTATTTAAAAAATCCTTTTCAACTTTTTTCTTCCGAAAAGCAAGCATTTTAAAAAAAATAAAGAATTTGCAAACTTCCGGCGAAATTAAGTCAGACATTTCATTGGCAAAAAGAAAAAAGCAAAGAATGTGGAAATTTAGTTAGCGATGCAAATCAAAATCTTTTCTGTTTAAATGTACATAATAATGTTCTACCACAGAAACAATAAGATATTTACAAACGAAATGTTCAAGTTTGTAGTACTCCGGGGAATTTGATAGACCCTTTCAACCCCTGCTCCATAACAAACACGGTACACGGCTGCCAACAGAACAATCATGTACGGAATGATGAAGCCGAGATGTGAGAGGGGTATGGGATGTAATCTGTTGTTGGTGAATGTGTAATGTGCCGTGCGGAAATCTTAGTCGAACTTCCTAAGAACCGCAAACCAGCTCTTGTAGCAACAGTTGCTCAGTTTGATATTCGATTTGATCGGAACGTTCAATCAAGTTAAATATAATAAGAAACGTTTTGCTTAATTTCCTAAAAAATATTAACTCGGAACTTGGGTAATCCAAAAAGATAAAACCTATCCATCATATTAAGCTGTTCCAATATAGGCACATCTTTGTAATGAATAATCAAAGAGGAAGATAATTGATAATCATGCATGAATGAAAACGGAAGTAAACCACGGATTATCATTTTAATTAAAAAGAAGCGTTTTGACAACATTTTGAATTAATTAAGACATTTGCACGTTTAATATCTGATATAGAATTTCACATTAAGAATAGATTCTTAGGTCTTCACCCTTCTTGAACTACAGAAGCTATTTAAGTGCAGGGGTTAGTTGCTTTATTGCTACACTATTGCGAAAATGACCTTTTTAAAATGTCAAGTGAAAATTGTATAAAGAATTCGGATTGTTTATAGCATCTTCATCTATTCGCTTCCTAAAAGTCATCATATATTTCCAAGTCAAGCGCTTAGAAATATTTTTGCAAAATATACGGGACCCAGTAAGCGTTGTCAAAATTTTCGAATTAAAATAATTTCAGCCATGAATTCGGATGAAGCTTAGTTTAAAGTTACCTCATGAGACTCTTTGTTTTTCTACTAATTTTAAGAGCATTTTCTGCTCCAATCAAAGGAATTTTTGTTTCCTTCCATTATCCTTCCTTCTAAATAAGAAAGTTTCAATAGTTAGCCCCCATAGATGCTTATACCGGATTAAGGAGTTGTACTCGATTGGCTGTAAAATTAGCTTTTATTTTTTCGAAGTAGGTTTAGCAGGAATCGCGATAATATATTGTAATTTTTTTGAATTATTCAGAAATTACGTTTGCAAACATCTAAATTAGCAATTTTAGGGTTTCGGGTTCTATTTTGTTTGTCTACTATAACTAAACTAAACTCAAGCGACTGACTCTGATGCGACGGCCTGAATTGTGTAAACAATACATTTTCGTTATCGTTAAGTTATTTAATATCGAGTTTATGCCAAATTAGATAAAATGTGGTACGCAACTCGTGGGAAAAGGTTGCTGAACCTCGTAGATTTCTTCCACGGTCCTGCTTAAATTTGTCCACTCGTTTAGTATAACACTCCCTTTTCCACTCATTGCATAAATTACTATTTTTATATTATGATTATTTTTTTTGTAGGAGGTGTATTTCGACTTGCCCTCCCCTATCTAACGCCATGTTTCAAACCATAAAATAATTAGTTTTAATTGTCAAAAGTTGATCTGTCGGTTAGATTTTTGATTTAATTTGATTTGATTTGGAAATATTTTGTTTCAAACTTAAACAATCTCTTGGGTAGGATGTAATCTTCATGATTTCTGTTTCAACATAAATACTTTTTTTTGGGGATGCCAATTTGTTTTCTGAACTTGTGACCAGGTTTTTGAAAGTGAAAAGATGGTCTTTTTGGTTTGACGAGTGAATGAATTTTTACAGATTATTTAAATTCAAATTTTTTTGGGAAGAATCGTGGATTTCATGAATATTTTTGAAAACCTAAACTTGGTAATTTCTTTGCTTCCACGTATTGATGGAACAATTTGATTTAAGGATCCGAAATCATCGCTTCACTCACAAAAAGTTTCACTTTTTTATTCTTAAATTTTGTGATTGGTTTGATTTGCAAATGATTTTAATAATTTTTATTTACAAATTTTTGTGCGAATCAAATTTAATTTAATTTTAGAAGATTTTTAAAGATCTATTAATTTAATCTATTATCGTTTAATTTAACTCGTTTTAATTTTTAATTTAATTTTAGATTGTAGTAATAAAATAATTAAATTAATGAAGGTGTCATTTATAAATTACGTAACGCCCGAGAGGGGAGAGGGTTTTTAAATTGTAACATGACGTATTGTTAATTTTTTTAATTTTAAAATTTTTGAAAAATAAGTTTTTAATGATTGGTTGGGTTTAAAGCTGCGTGACGTAATATTTGCAGGGGGTCTAGGTTTTTGTGACAAAGTGTAGAATAATGCTTAAAATTGCGTGACGTAATTTCTGAACGATCCCTAAAAATCAAAAATAACTGATTGCAACGTTTGATTCCAACGGTTTTTAATTTAAGTATGTTTTTTAAAGTTGAAATTGAGTTGTCTACTGTGATTGTAGGAATAAACAATATATTATTATAAAAGTCTACAAAGCAATTGACTCAATAAAAATTGAAAAAACTGCTGATCCAGATGAGATATACCCAAAAATTGGCTCGAGTAGATCTTTATTCTCATGATAAATATATTGCTATGTTTTCTTTTATGAGCATCTCACCTGATTGAGATGTAAAAATTTGTAAATTGGAAAATGGAACACTTAAAAATTACGAATTTTCTGTATGAAAAAAAGTTAATCAAATTAACAAAATTCCGTCTAAAAGCATGACTTTTAGACTGCTTTAAATCAGCGGTTCTTAACGTTTTAGTCATTTGAAAATTAATTTCTTATTAATTACAGCAATGCATCGGCGTAATTTAGTTGAATTTTAATTAAAATTTTTATCTGAAATCAAGAACTTTGCAGGTTTTCTTAGTTTTGTTTTCCGCTGCACAACACCCGTGGATTTAAAAATTGATTCTTGATTTATGTCAGCCTGGTCAATTGACAAAACGTCAAAATCACAAAATAAAAACAAATAGTCTTCATTAAAAGTATCTAAAAGGTTAAAAAGATTTTTGTGTTAAAAAAAGAGTTCTGTAAAAGTACGGTTATGTTGTCAACGTCTTGGTTCAAATCTTGACAGTTTTGAGAACTAAATAATCTGCCATATTATTTTTCAGTTTTGAATGTGATAATTGTACCGAAAGATAATAATTACAAAAAATTATAATTTTTGAATACCATACCCTGTTTATTGTTGAAATGTTTTACTTATCCTGAATAGGCAATGTATTATACAATACATTTATTACTCATATATTACAAACCACTTAGAGCCCATTAAGAGGACTTTTATTTAAAAACAATAATGAAATTATAACAATAAATGTTAAAGAACAATGAAACAATATGGTCTGGATATTAAAGCTCTTACCTCTAATTTTTTGTTCGTCGGCCAGTTGTCTCTCTAAACTATCTTTTACTTCTCTTTCTCTGAGAACATCCATTTTGAGTTCGGCTAAAAAAGAAAAAGGTATTAAAGATAGGAATCGATTTGAAATTAAAAATTTTTAAATAAGAACATATAAAAGTAAATTATAGCAATTTTCTAAAAGTAGAAACCTTTTAGTTGGTATTATCTAAATATAAAATCTGACCTAGAGTGAAATATTTAGTAGTGTTAAATCGAATTTGATAGCTATAAAATCATTGATCTCATCATTTCAGGTAAATTTAATAAGCAGGTACTTAAATATAAAATACTATAAAATTGCTAGTTATGTGTGTACATCTGCCTTTCATATAAGCAATTAAATGCATCTGCGATTTTTGATGGTATGTACCTGTGTGTATTGGATTTTAATTTTATTCATCTAGTATATTATACTATAAAAAAATACGAATAATTAATGACCGCGTTCCCTGTAGCATCGTTTACTAAATGCGAGAACTGAAATGGAATTGATTTTCTTAACATTAGCATCAGCTTAAAAGTTTTGTATATGAAACAACTGCAAGAAAATTGATGAAAAGAAAATAAATAATGAAAGAATGATAATGTAAAATTTCCCTGCCTTCATTCGAATTAGTCAGCTGAAAAGGAAGAAAATGTACCTAAATCTTTATCAACCGCAAAACGTTGATGATAAATGGTTTACATTCATCGGAACCTAGCGGAAGAAAGCAGTCAGTGAATTTGTATCCGAGATGGTGGCTGCAATGAATCAATTTCTTTCTATTAAGAACGTCTTCATACCGATCTGGGGAGATGTAATTATATCTATATAAATCAGTACACCTGACAGCAACCACGCGGGGGCCATTTGGATTAAAGAATCTCCCGCTGCATTTTAGCTTTGCCACGTGGGACCTATCAAATTTTATATAAACTCGATAAAAAAATCTCAGAAGTCATATTATTTTTAGGTTATTATACTTTTTTCCAATTTTTACGTTTCTTTCCTTCCGTGCCTGAAATTTTCCCGACGAAGCTCCTCCTCACCGCGTAACCGTTAATCAAAAGTGAAAGTTTTTCGTGATTGATAATTGCATAATTAAATTTAGACAAACACTGTAATTTCGAGTAATTTTGAGCATCAAATAAATTTAGTAATCGGACATATTAAAAAGAATCAATAAATGACAAACAGGAAACGTAAGTTTGTTATTAATTCACATGTGCATTGCTTCATGAGTTATAAACCGCAACTGTATCATTACGGGTGATTTGTAAAGACAAGATAATAGTTTAATTAATACATATTGGTCCAAAACATGTATCGAGGCAAAATAAAAATGGAATTGCACATTATACGACCATCATCTTATTCTTTCGAGTGAATATTTCTTAAATTTAACTATAATTTTGCTTATTACCATCGTCTTGTGCAAGAATACAAATTTATTCCTCGAGCAATAAACTACAAATTTGTTTACGATCAATTCAAGAACAATCCATTTAATATTTGATTCAATTAAGTTAAATCAATTTAAGTTAATTATAAGGTTCCTTTGGCCGTACGAAAATAATCGATTAAAATACTAAGCATTTTCAATGGACCTGGGCGTAATTTTGGTCTTGACCGTTACTTTTTCAAAATAGAATTCAATTATCATAAAAACGATAAAGCGGCTCGTGTACCAACCTCATACTTACGTTGGCCCACCTGTTGGTGCGAGCAGCACTGCCAATTTCCGATACGAAAAGAAAAATTATAAAATATTCACAAAACACAAAACAATTTAAAATATTCATCTCGGTGCAAAGATATATCAAGCATAAAAGTCCAATATAATTTATATGTAAAGTATATTGTGAATTATATTTCTGGAAAATGAAAATAATAATTTAAGTAATTTAAATTTAAAAATGTTTTTTGACTGAGAAAAAATAAAAGTTTATGTGATACACGAGATTACCGAGTACGTGGAGAAAGCAAATAAAATCATATTAAATCTCTTTGCTTTACGAGATGTATATCGTAACTTAGATATTCCATTTGCATATGTAACAACGCTCATTTTTGTTTAGACGTTTTTATTTAGGGATAAATTTGGCGTATCAATTTATTTCGTCAAGTTAAAAATTTAATTTTTACTTTGCCTCGGTATTAAAAATATAATTTAATTAGCATCGGATGAGAGTAGGAAATATCAATTACATGTAATGCTGTCATTAACTAAATTATTCATATTTAATTGGATCTACTCATCAAAAAGTTGGCGACTTCTGTTACAAATTATAAAATATTCAAAAACGTCTTGCGGCAGAGGTTCTCATTTCGTTTTAGTGTTATGGCGGGCATATTGTAGCTTTCCTCTTGTAACCGATCCTCATTCTTAAACAGGGAGCATTAAAGAAAACGAGATCTCAGAAAAATTGGGGTTCAGATTAGCTATTGTTCTCAGGTTTTGGGGTGATAAGCGACAGGGTGAATAAAAAATCAGCTTATTGCTAATATCAGCGTCCACAATTATAGTAACTCTCGAAATTACCGCTTCCGTAAAACATTACACTAAATCCAAACAATGTTTGAGCGTTTCCAAAACGATTACAATTTTTAATTAAAAAAAAGACATAAAACTTTAATTTTTACAAACGAAAACCTCATAACTTTTCATGGCATTTTAATAAGAATATGTACGAATGCTTAACTTGTTAAGAAAGGGTGGATTCGAATGAGGGCAGGAACTTTTTTCCTGACAGTTGGAAAATAATATTTTTCTTTCATCGACTTTACGAGACAAGGAAATGGAATCTGATAGAGGACCCGTTAAAGATTGTTAAGCTTAAGGGACAAGTTGAAAGAGAAAAAGAGTCTGGACTATTTTATACCTGTGTAAATTTCATTTTAATGGAATAATCGTTTGTGTAAATATTTGAATATTTTTTTCATATTGAAATACGAACCTTTCTTATTCGGAACTTTGTGTACATTGCATTCACTCAAATTTAATCAAAAATTATGAAACATCATTCACCAAGATGTTTGTTTAACATAACTCAACGCGAATTTGTTTTTTCCTATTAAATGTTACGAAAAGAAATTATCCGAAATTATCTTTCAAAAAGGGAAACAGAAAATGTAAAGAAAAAGCGAAAAGCAGGAAGCACGAATTTCCGTATTCAAATTTGAATGTTGTGATTGTGATTAGGATATTTTAGGTTAAAGTATTACGTAGTTCCGTGTTCTTGAAAATCATATCAAGTCATGTTGATTGGTGGAAGATTTTTGTTGACGCGAAATATTGGAATCAAATGCCAAAATCTTTTGTTAAAATATTTGTTTAGAATCTACGACTAACTGTGTAGCAGTCTGAAGGATAACTACATTTTAATCTCTTTATACATTGAATATTTAGAAATAAATAAATATTCCGAATATTGACAATAAAAAGTTTTAATTTTAAATTGGAGGATATGTCGTACCCCCAAACCCCCGGTTACTACTAATTAAATATAATTAATTTAAATTATTAAAATTGAAAGAGATAACGGTTCACAAAATACTACACATAAAACTTTTCATTATGGTAGATAACCGCCCACTTGAATCTATGAACTGAAAGAGTAAAGTAGTAAACTTATATCATCAAAGACATCATTGTAGACAACATTTTTATCATTGGAAATTTTAAATGGGCTTATAATAAACGTAAACGAAGAAAATGCAAGCCCGAGAGTGGTATATGGTTAATTTGGGAGGGGGGGTTGAAAGGGTGTGCAAAATAGGGTCGGGTACGTTTCGACATAGACCTGTTCCGACGCAAGTACAGTTTGATGCAGACCCGATTATGAAAAACATAATAATAAAAAAAAATTAAAAATTTTGGCATTAAATTATTTAAACATTAATTTTAATTAGTAATAAATTCAAATATTCAGGTTTTCTTTCATACAGGAATTTAATTTCCTTTTTAAAAAAAAATTAATTTTAAAAATAAACAAACCGTACTCGCGTCGAATCGGGTTTGCGCCGAACTGTACTCGAGATAAATCGGGTCTGCGTCGAACCGTACTAACGCTGAATCGGGTTTGTGCCGAAACGGCTGCGGCAAAACAACTGCAAAATTTATTACCGGCGAAACTTGACATTCTATCAAAATATGTTCTACATAAAAGTTGTAGATCATAAGAAAATCCACAACTTTGGTGAGAATCACTTTTTACTATGACCTCAAAATTTCCGCGAAAAGTGCGAAAAACCGATTTTTATCTTCTTTTTCATTTTTGAAAAAATAATTCAATTTTGATAAAATTTTGTGAAAGCATGCTTCCTTATGTCTTAAATAAGTACAAATTTCTTTACATAAAAAATTTAAAAATTTTTGAGATAATATTCAGTTTTTCAGTCAAAAACTGTTTTATTTCAAAAATAAATTCCATGGTGAAAAATCATCCTACAGAGTTCTTTCGGTGCTTATTTTTTTAGTTATTGTATTTACTTTTAGGTGCAATAATAAAAAATTGAAGTTCCTATTTATCAACCCGCTCAAAAATTGAAAAAACTCTAAAATGACTTGTGCAACAACGAATTTTTCAGATTTGTTTGAATGTTGAAAAAAATTTAAAAACTGATTATACTATTCATATGTAAGGAAAAATTGAAAAGTATCAAATACAAAAGTTGTAGATTATGAAAAAATTTGCAACTTTCGTTCAACTATAATGATTATTATCATTGGGTAATCCGACTATTGCAAAATCGACTCTAAAAAAATTATTTTATTGGAATACAAACGTGTTTAATATTTAAAATAGTATATTATGGTACGAGAATAAAAATGTAACTGTTTTGAACAAATGCTTAACATTGCCTAGCGGAATGTAACAGAGTTTTTCAGAAAATTTATTCTGAAATATAAATAATGTTATTCTGTAAATAATTAATTTTATTTCAAGCGTTAGAAAACCTGTGGGAAATCATTAATTGTGTTTTTTTACTAGGCGGCATTAAAGTACTTTTGTGCTTTACACAAAAATTTATTCATTGTTATTGGTTATTTATAAAATAAATTTATTGGTAACTCAGTTGTATAAAGGTCACCCCTGATCCTTTTTAACCCTGGGTTAAATCGGTCGCTTAGCCTAAACCTACTACTAACTTAAAATAAATTCCACTGTACAGGGTGGGCCAATTTCGATAGTTCTTATGGGAAACTCGGTAACTATAAGAGATATGAAAAAATGGATGGCCCATCCTCGATCTCTTTTTTCGAGAAAAGCTTAATGGCGAAAACCAAAATTCGCTATATTTTTTGTTTTGGAGTTATAGCCAAAAATTCGAATTTTCGACTTTTCGATAAATGTCGATATCTCGGTTGTTTTTCAAGTTATCAAAAAAATGTTAACACTTTCTTGGGGCACTTTTTTAAGATCAATATAATGGGCTAAAGAGATTTTAAATATCTATCTCAGTTTCAGAGTTATAACATAAACTTGTGTTTTTTTAAATGGAAACCATAGTTGAAAATAATATTTTTAAATAGCGTTTTTTATCCTCTTTTCAACGATATATAACAACAACAAAAATATTATAAAATATTATAGAAGACTGAAAATTTAAATATAATATTAACATTTTTAGTACAAAACAATCAAAATTTTAAATTCTAACAAAAATTAAAGTAAAGATCAAACCGTAGTCTATCGTTTTTAATACATAATTTGGTTAAAACAAAACACTACACAATTAAACCATTAGGTACTATATTGACATTTAAACCATTTACACCAATTGTTTTTCAGTAAGCGAATATTTGCTTAGTTGCTGTCATTAAATTTTACTATAGTAACTATAATTTATATTATTTTAATTTTTTTAAAAAACAATCGGTGTAAATGTTTTAAATTTCAATAATCGTTTTGGTAGTGTTTTGTTTTAACCAAATTAAGTATTAAAAACAATAGACTGCGGTGTGATCTTTACTTTAATTTTTGTTAGAATTTAAAATTTTGATTGTTTTTTACTAAAAATGTTATTTTTATATTTAAATTTTCGGTCTTCTATATTATTTTATAATATTTTTGTTGTTATATATCATTGTTATATATCGTTGAAAAGAGGATAAAAAACGCTAATTAAAAATATTATTTTCAACTATGGTTTCCATTTAAAAAAACACAAGTTTATGTTATAACTCTGAAACTGAGATCGATATTTAAAATCTCCTTAGCCCATTATATTGATCTTAAAAAAGTGCCCCAAGAAAGTGTTAACATTTTTTTGATAACTTGAAAAACAACCGAGATATCGACATTTATCGAAAAGTCGAAAATTCGAATTTTTGGCTATAACTCCAAAACAAAAAAATATAGCGAATTCTGGTTTCCGCCATTAAGCTTTTCTCAAAAAAAGAGATCGAGGATGGGCCATCCATTTTTTCATATCTCTTATAGTTACCGAGTTTCCCATAAGAACTATCGAAATTGGCCCACCCTGTACAGAAATTTTGCTTGTTTTCTTTAGAAATAGTTGAATCGAGATAGTCGATATCATGTTTAGTTTGAAGTTTCTTTGGATGGCTGATACAACTACAATCGATTATTTATAGGTGTAGTTTTGTTCAAACATCCCAACGAACGCATACGTTCACGAAGGGTTTCGTTGCACTAAGATTTGCTTATCGCGAGGCCACGTCTTTGTTACCACGAAAGTATATCACGAGTGTATTATAAATAGTTATGCCTGTCGTACAAGCCATATTATAGCAATTACTAAGAAATAATAAAACTTTAAAACTTTGTTAGATCGAAATATAACCCCCCCCCTTTGTTTATTTTTGAAATACAAATGCATCACCAGGAGTTAAAAAATAATTTGGGATTTCTGAATTTTTTCCCAAAAACACAACGATCCACAGTTATTTTTAACTATGAATCAGACTTGGTTTGTCAATAAATCGTCTTACGTGGAAGAGCTAAAATCGTAAAATGGTGGGTTCCTGTACAGCAAAGCAATTTATGTTTATTGAATGCATTATATTTTAATCATATGGCAATGTTATGGGTTATTTGGAAAAAACACTTAACATTTTCGCAGTTGGACGGGATAAGTTAAAGGGCACATATCTAAGAAGTGTGTAGAACGGGTCCGTGTCGACAAGCTCACAAAGAGCTTTACGTAGTACTTATACACTTTATGGATCCGATAGCGTTCCAAGTTATTTGCTGTTTAAATAACCTCTTTAGGGTCACAGCGGTCACAAAACAATCGTAAAAGTTAAAATTTTACTATCTGTTTGTATTTTTAATTTAAAACAGTTAAGTTTAAGTAAGTGGAAAATTTCACTTTTCGTAAGTCACGAAACGTTGAGCGAAAAGCAACCATAACCTAAAAATTAATTTACCCCACCCCCCGACGGGTAATATGCTAGTAGGAATATTTTTATTTTCAACTTTCCACATGTACTGTTAATTATTATCTGCTATTTTAAATAGAAATGTGTTTATATTATGTACAACACCATTCAATTAAATGAAGGTAATTTTCATAATTTATAGTCGTACTATTTTTACTCGAATCCGATTATTGGTTGTGATTATATTGCTATAATGACTAGTTTGACTGGTGTAAGTAAATTATTCTAACGTTATTAAATGATTGGACTTTATTGCTTACACCAGCCAGTATATAAGAAAAAGCTATTATGATAATAATTCTACTTTTTTAACTAATCGTTTTAAATTACTTGTATTAAGTCACGTATATTTAATCGCAATTGATAATAGATAACATTTAAATTTTTTTTTATTTTACCTTTTGAAAACCGCGCGTATCCGAACTTAAATGAGTTGTAAGCGGGCACTCTTTTTCGAGACCGATAAGGTGCTTTAAAGTGTCTCCCAGGTTTTTTAGCATTTTCCAAGTTACTCTTTCGATTGTACCAAGTTAGATCAGTTTAAAGCTGTTTGTAAGTTGGTATCTTTGGATCTGTATCTGCTCACAGACCTCATTAGCGGGTGTCACATTTACATATAATAGTCGTACCCTTATATGGACGTAGCTTATGTGACCACTACACCTGCCGTATTTACATAATTTAATTAAAACCAAGCTCTTTGCAATAATAAAACGTAAAACATTTATTTTAATGTTGACGCTCTACCAATATGGTACTGCCATTTCATTTGTTTGCAACAAAATAAAACAAAATCAATTACGCCTCTCTTCCAACATACCGCGGTAACGAGCCAGATTTGTTGGTTTTAGCGTTAAATGTGGGAGGTCTACAAAATTTTCACAAGTTTAAAAATTAAAATATCTGCTTTATCGGCAAATTTATGAAGCGAAAAGTTGGATAAAGACCAAAACTATGACAATGTGTGATATTTTCGTAAAAAGTGTTGAAAAATAAATTGAAGTTAAGTGAAGTTAAACGTGATCAGAAGTATCGATTCTAAAACTAACGAACAGTGCTAACATGAAAACCAGAAAAAAATAATTGCTGGCATGAAAAAGGTGGTTACTTTCATTAAACTATCTGATTAAAGTGTAGGTAGAGAAACATGAACAATTTTTTCAAAAAGTCCTTGGACTTTGTAAATAATTTACGGCGTTGCAAGAAATCAAAAAGTTCACTGGTACTCAAAAGAGGATTTTCTCATTCTTGCAGTACAGCTCCTGACAAACCATAAAATTATTGCTCATATTTTACCATTGGAAGTGCTAATTCTAAATCTACTTAGTTTAAGCTGTGCACGAGTTTACTTAACATAACAACATTTCCTCTCGCATCCTGAATTAATTGAATTATTGGACCGAAAAGAAATTAATCTTGTAATGTGCAGGGGGATTCTGTAATAACTTTGTACAGTCGACCTGTTAACATGATCCTATGTATCAATTTTCAGTTCACCTAGACGATTTTAATCGCACCCGGAAAAAACAAACGGTGGTTTTTAAAGAAAACGAGTGGGAAAATTGCTTTCTCGATTTAAAAATGGGATTAAATTGATTTGGAGGTTTAAATTCTAACGAAGGGTTACATTGTTAAAATGGTCTACTGTTATGTTTATATGGTATTGGAATCATATTGCTTTGGGATATTTAGATTTAGGAATCTCAAACGAATTGACGTTGTTGCTCTTAGTAGCAGCCCTAGAGCGCTTACTTAGGCTAAAACCCCTTCACGTTGGAAACATGAGCATTAAATACTTCAGTCTGGGATTTTGCTTTCGAAATCGCTTCTTAAGCGGTTTACAACGTTTTGGTTATTTCTTCAATTGGGAAATTGGTGACACGTTTGAAAAAGTCACCTAATCCGCGGCAGATATCGAATTTGGGATTGTGTGTTTGCTCGCATTATTTGAACATCGAAATGGAACGAGCATATGGAGAGATAAATGTCGACAATACTACTTTTATTTTTATAACGGTGGCTATGAATAAAGCACTTAGTTTATCATAAAAACCAAATAAAACATGTTTGTGTTTTATATTTATCAACGACGCACTCCCTTACGATTATTCCAGAGAGCCGAATTGAAATTACGAGATGGATGCATCAATACATAGTTCTTCAATTTCCACATACTTGTTTAATTCTGCAAGTGTGCAATCGGATATTGTCGAACATTAAATCAATGTATCACGGCAGGTAACATACGAATGAGATAAGAAAACACCATTGTCAATACTCAATATATGCCACATTAAAAGCTCGCTGATGCTAATGGAAATCAACATGTCCAGATGCCAGTCGAGGGTTATTTGTCATTCATTTCACTTTTCTCTTTTCATTTTTTTTGCAATTGATTTAACGTACACGTAACAGCAGTTACATTAAAAGCTTTTATATTTCAGTAATTATCATAACTCGTTTAAGTTAATTGATATGTGCGGAATATTTTTGCACAATAAATTGTCTATCGACGTTTGCAATAATTATTATCTATGCCCTACGATATTGCGGTTTCAAACAAAATTTTTAAATCTTTTATTCACATGCATTTTTATTATATATGTTTTATGCTTTTACTCATGTTAAGATTTCGTTCGAGGCCAAAGGAGTACCTCAAGGCAGTTTTACGCACCCCTATATGTCTTAACTCAAAAGTACTAATTATTATTTTTGTATGGTAACATATTTATGCAGTAATTGTTCCAAAGCACGCAAATGATGTAAAAATGAAATAAAATGGGTTTTAAATCATGTTGAAAATTATTATCTTTAATCATCATAGCAGTGTCAATCAGAACATACGGAGAAACACAATTAAAATTTAAGAACGGGAATTTTAAATTATAACAACTGCTTATTTAAATAGTCATGTCATGGAATATCATAAAAAATATGCCTTAGGTGGATCTCCATTCCCCAATAATTTTAATTGTTTACCACATTTTTCGAGATTTTCTTCGCAATCCGTCCGGGCCTTGCGCAAGTAAATCACTCTTAATGTTTACAATATTTCAGTTTTATCATGATTTGTTCCATAAATTATAATAGTTATGATTTAAAAGTGCAATCGCGCCCTTAGATATAAAATAAATTATTATTGTGGGCGGACATTGAAATCTAACCTACTGAAACGGTTGCTTGCTCGCTTTTGCTTGTAGCTATTTTTGTTGTTTAGCTACCGATTTATTTATGTAATGTTTTATGGATAGTTATCACGAAATTTATAAAATATTAACGTGTTAATATTCTGGGCAAACATTTTAATTGCTTATCACCTTACCACATTAGTCACCTCGTTACAAGAATGACGAATTTCAATACCGTTTCAACGAGAAAATTGAAATTTCGGTTTAAGCTTTATAAAACTGGGCTTTAATTTTTCTAATTTGCATAAATAAAACTAACCAAAATTAATTAACGACCAAAAACAAAACAATTTGTAACGACCTCGCCAGCTTAGTAATTTGCAGGTACTGCTTTCCTCGCGCAAAGCTTTAAACGTATATATCTCAAAAAGCTTCAAAACAAATTTAATCATCTAGCAAGCGTTTAATACTTGCCATATTATGAATATAAGAAGTTTGTTCATACAAAATTTGAAGCCGATGGAATAAAAATTATGACCACCAACTCATTACATGCATTACCATTTAGATACGTTAAAGAGTAATTTTCCGCTCGCTGCGACTTAATTAACCTATGCAATAAAATTTAAATACAAATAGTTGTAGATTGGATTCATTATAAAAACAATTTTTAAGTTCTTAATTGAAAATTTTTTAAACTACACAAAATTATATGGAAGATCATAGCAATATATACGTTTTTTCATTGTCGACTTTAGTGAAATAAGCAGGAGAAACAGCGAACTGTAAAAACCAATAATTTTAGTATAATCAGAACATCAATGTGTCAACATTTGTTAGTGTTTAGATAAAAAAAATTGATTATTATTTGTGCATTTTCTAATCAAAAATTGAAACTTTCGAACTACATTATCCTTATACGCTAGTAACATAATATCCAAGTCATAAATTACGTATTCATCAAATAAGTTATTTGGGCAATGACGTCGATAGCTGTACAAAGTTGGTTTGACTCATCCAGTAAAATAAGAAAATTCATGTTACATGCCAGTGATTTTTTTCCACTTCTGAAAATACCCAATAGTTGATCTTATGCAGGCTGCATAAAATCAACTTCCACAACAAAGTGTTCAAATTTTATATTTGGACATCAGTCCTTTCTAAAATCCTTTTGGATTTTATTAATCTTTCATCACTTTATAAGTAAACTGCTGGTGCATATTTCATAATATATACTTTTTTTCTTGCTTTGCCGATTTCTTTATTTCTTGATTCCATCAATATAACGCATTTTTGGTGCCGGTAACCAAAAGCCCAATTTGGGGAGGATTAAATTACTTTTCATTCATTTTAATATTTTGAGGAAGTCTAAAGAGGCAAACTATTTAGTTACTTTCAGCCTTAGGGGTGATTCCAGCTCTCATAGCCTCTCCTCCTCTTGGTTTTGCTACTGGTTAATGAGACCGTTCACAATGAACGTAAGCGTAAGGAGTCGTTCAAAAATTACGTCACGCAATTTTAAGCATTATTCTATCCCCTCCCCCATCGCAACACTTCGTCACAAAGCTCTAGCCCCCTCCTCCCGGACGTGACATAATTTATAAACGACCCCTAAGCAATAAATAATACATGAAGATTAATTTATGTTTTTACCTCGTCCGCGGTAAACAGCACAGGAGAGCACAAGAAAAAACGTAGCACTTGCACAGAATCATTTATATTGACTTAGTGTTTATTTTTATTTTTTACTTGCGGTGGATCACATTTATGCTAATAAAATTTTACAGCTCGTTTACGATGGTTTTTAAAGAATTGATTGGTACAAATACAGAGTAGTTGAAATTTCAAGCTATAAATTTAAACACGTTGAATAATAGCAATATATGGTTTTATAGTTTATTATCTATTAATGCAATTTGTAATTCAATTTCATGTAAAACAAAATACTTATTGCATATTAATTCATAAATAAATTTGTAATTTTAATTTATAATTTCATTTCAAATAACATATGTAGGTAGCTATATTGCATTTATGCAAAAATTAATTTACACTAAAAAACGCAATGGAAAGTCATTGTGTGTAAAGCGAAATATTTTGTCATCATATGCATATTTCAAAATTGACTGTTTTGACTGATTGACTACATGATTTTTTTACACTGACTCCAGATGGGTTCATATTAGTGTTCTCTATTTTTCTACTTTTCTATTAGTTAAATATTACAATGATGACAAAAACATATTGGTCTCGGAGGGCTAGGCAAAAAAAGAACTTGCAGAATTGCAAAAATTTGCTGTGTTGCATTGGGGTGAGTCTCCCAGAATTATATAATTGACCTGAGCTACTTCAAACTAATCTGACGAGTATTCATCCTGTGGTTAGGCAAGTGGCTTGGCCATGCATATTATCGAAAATTCGAATGAGTTTGTTCGTTATAAAGCTGGGTGTTTTAAACCAAGATCTTGGCAGACATTGGCAAACTTTCAAGGCAATCTGCCGCAGAAGTCTTTTTCGAAAAGAATCGTATTAGATAGTGTTTTAGACCTATTTTAATCGGTAGGTACTTACTAAAATTCTATAAAATATCTGACTTGATTATTTATTACTCCCGTACACTTGTTAATTTAGCTACTTCATAATTACAATACCAGGTGTCACTACTTATGAGCAAAAGCAATTGCGTGTTTAGTAATTACTATTATGATGAATAAAATGTTAATAACTTTTTTGTTGTTGAAAAATCTGTTATAACGATGGTCTATTATGCAGTGTTACAATTTAAGCGGTTACCAAGACGTACACATGCCATCGTCTATTATAAAATACTTCTTATTGCTCCGCAATATTTTTATTATACTGATCGTATATCAAAGAGGTTAAATCGTTTATAGCTATCTAATTTTGAAACGTATACTTAAATGGTTACGTTTGTACTGAAGAAAAAATCAAATAAGTAATCGATATTCATATATTGATTAAATTCCTAGGTAATTTTGTGCCGTAAAGCCTAAGGGAGCAATTTTTTTCCTAACATACATAAGTAAATTCGTATATAAGCGTTGAAAATTTACATCGTCTAAATACAAAATTATTCTGTACGCATAAGTATGAGACCAGCTAATAAAGGTATATATAATGCGATCAAACGTATAAAATAAGATTATATCGGTGATATCAGCCCGAAGCAGTAATTATGACAATTTTGATATGGTAGACGATCAACTATAATCGGCCAAAGGTATTTTAAATAAATTTTCGAAATGTTGCACAGTATTTTATAACTGGACTGCTGCACTTGATCGCTTATGCATGCGGCAATCAAAGGAACAGAAAGAAATAAAATTATATGGCTATCGTGTCTGAAAAGTCAGGTGGTATACTCGATCGTGTTGGCTTTGTCTTTTTGAGACGATAATTTTGGTCACTTTTAGCAAATTTTGCATGTTAGACGAGATAATTTCCTGATAGATGAAAAGAATTCTGCTATAATAATGAAAATTATGCAAAGTGTTTTCATAAGTAGAAACGTCTTAAATTTGACACCACATGGATGTTTTTTAACTGTCAGAAAAATGGGCCAAAAAGAACGCTATGGAAGAGAAGTAAATGCCAACAGTCGAGTTTTTTTAGGTTATAAAAGTTTTTAACGACTTGGGGTTTGTTACATTGTTACCTGCATATTTTATTATAGTCGAAGTTGCTGCATTCTAATAAAATTAAAAATCCCGTAATGCATACTTTCAATTTAAATTTCAGCAAAACAAAAAACTAAATTTGCTCCATTAAAAATCCCATTTTACTTGGATATAATTAAGTTATTCAAAAGTGACGACAAACATCGAAAGGTAATTTTAATTAGTGAATTGGCCGCTTATACGAAAAAGGAGACATAACTCGCCTTAACGCGGTTGAAGATGCTCTTACATCGCGAGATAAACGAGATGATTATCTAAAATCGGGTTCCAATGAGTGTAACTTTATAAGCTTGTGCTGCAAAAACAGATAACCACACACGAATTGTCCACTTAGCAACTTCTTGTATACACGATCGGTCTCTCTCAAATTCAAGAATTTTATAAACTTGCGTACTTGTTATTTTAAAGCCTTTTTTCTGCTATCGCAAAACATGCTTTCAAAACTATAGGTTTTAACAAGAATGTTTGCCTTTCTCGTACACAATTAAATTTCTGCATTCTCTTCTGCTGCAATGACGTAACTTATAGTAAAGGTTCTTAATTAATATTATGGTCAATCGGTATTTCGATTTTCTAATGATATTAGAATGCCCGGCTACGCCGCCACTGACTTGTATTATGCTAATACATTGAAATGATAAGTTTTCCGCGACCGAATGTTTTTAAACTACATAGGTATGTTAGTTCACCACATTTTTTCAAAATTCTACTTTCATGCGTTTAGAAAACAAGTGTTGGAATTTAGTTTCTGTTAGTGCTCATTAATTCTTTGAAACAATCACAGGACAAAAATAAACGAAAAGTGCCACCTACCTATTTAGTTGATTCCTTTTTGTCTTTGAATATACGGAATAAGGAATTCAAAAAACCAATTAACTTTGTGTGACAAATTTGAAATAAAAGACAAAATAAATTTTAGGGTTTGTTTATTTTAATTTTGAAATATTAACATTTACATCACACAATTAATTATTCTAATGCTAAGTTTTATGCTCTAACGTGTGTCTTTTGAAGTTTTTGATTAATTTTAGTAAATTTATCAAAAACTCGAGAAAATTGTTTTAAATTAATAATAGTAATTAAATAAACAACTAATCTAGTCAACACTAGGTGCAAAAATGGCACAATTTCTATTCTATACAAAAAATTAACTCATCAGCGAACAGAATACCTAAATTCCATCACTGTTTCTTTTTTCACAGGGACTCGTTACAGTTTTTTAATAATGTGTTTCACATCAATTATACTGTCGCATTTAACAATAAAAACTTCTATAAAATATTTATAATAATATACATTCTACACAAAATGTAATAAATTAATGGGATTTATATTTACAAATTTAACCTAAAAATTTACGTTAACGTTTTTCTCATCACGATATGTCCGTTTATTTGAAAACGTTGGAAGAATTTTCTACCATACCTTTATTATATTACTGTACACACAATTTTGACTTTTCGAAACAAAATTTATCGGTACGGCAGATTAGTAATAATTTAAAAATTGGGCATAATACGATTTGTGCATTTTTAATATGTAATTCTAAATCAATTTTGTACAAAAATTTCGAGAGCTCTTTGTATATATTTACAACTCGTACATTACGTCGATTAAAAATTTTCTAAAATATTCAACATTTTTGTGTGGCTGCAAGGTACATGTAGTATTGTGCTAAAGAAAGTAGATACACCAGGTTACTATTTGTACCTTTTTCGTAGTTGATCTGCCGTTCCTGTTGGCGTGCGTTTTCAGCGGCTACTTTTAACAGTCCTTGGATATTTCTTAATAACGTTTCTGTCGACGATATAGTTGAATCGGGATGTGGTCCATTTACGGACGCTACTGCACCCGCGAGAGTAGAATAATTTAAAGCTGTTTGTTGAGAGTCACTACCTGGGGCTGCTGGCAGTGGTAAATCACCGTCGTCTAAGTCTGCAATAAAAAGAAAAATATTAATCTTCCTACCAAAGGAAAGCAACTTGATATGCAAGCAGTCAATAAAAAAATTAATTAAAACCGACCATCGACAGCAAAACCAAAGAAAGACGTCAGTTTTTGGCCACTTAACGCTCATGCAATATTCAAATTTATGTAAAGTTTAGAAAGTCATAAAATTGTATTTTAAACTAAATTCATAAAACAGTCAATTAAATTTGCATGTGATCTGACAATTTATTATTCCCGGACGAATTTAAAAATTTTTGGCTTCATCGAGAAACCGCACCGTGGACCGGCCGGGAAAAAAATGCTGAGACAATGTATATCATCCAAAATTTCCTTCTGCTATTACTCTTTATTTAGTAGTATACTTCCAATCGCGTGATTAACGTCCACACTCATAAAAATGCTTTCCTACAGATACAAAACAATTTTTTTCAAAAAGAGCATCAAATGAATGGCTTCATACAAAATAACTTCCATAATTAATAACTTGCATAAAAATTACATAATATTAAATTTAATGTCTGTAAATTATCAGTTAAATGCATCAAAACATTAAATAAGACTTCATGAATACCTAATTAAATTGTGATTTATTAAATTTGGTACAGTTAATACAGCAGTGTGAAACTACAATATAAGTCTTCATTTCAAAACGGAAGTAAATAATGTATAATTAAAGTTTATTAGAATAAAGATTATTTTTATATGCAAATTTGCAATTGTTTCGATTAGGTACGTACTTTTATTATTATAATACAGGATGGCCTGCCAAAACCGAAACGGACGTCCCTTTTGATATAACCTCACTTTTTCCAAAAACGCGCGGGCAGTTAAAATTTATTTGGAAGAAGGACAATGGCGTTTCAATTTTTGAAATCCGATCGTTACTTCCCGAGTAAATGCGCTCCAAAAACAAAACAAAACAAAAACGGAATAACAGGTTGCTTATATCAGAATTAAATTAAATTAAAGCAGATAATGCATACTTTAGTCTGTGATTTTATCGGCAAGTAACACGTTTTACTTCGTAGCATTCGTTATTGTATTCTTTGCAAATTTAAAATTACAGTTTATTCGATTTTAGAAAGAGTAGAAATAATTGACACCCTGTATAACTAATAACAAGGCTATAATAGTGGTATTACTTAGTAAATAAGATATCAGAGTGAAGCATGTCCGAAAACCATCCGTCTTCTCTATACGTCCCATTAAAATTACAAAATGCCTTTTTGTACGTAGCATAAACAAACAAATTATCTCGGCATATTTCTTGTCGGCTAAGAACATGGCGCACCATGCACGCATATGTAATCAAAAATGATTTACCTATAGTTACTGTAAACTTATATCATTGGTATACATGGGTTAAAACCAAACTCACACTGAGAAAACACTGTAAATTGTACAATTCTCTGATGCATACCATGTAAAACGAAAGTGTCTGTCGACAAGTTTTGCGGTCTTTACCATCTCGGCAGACAAGAAGTTTCAAATGGGTTTTCACGATTCACGAGAATGTAAGATGTTAACACATCTCTTCTCGTTTTAAATCAAATGCGACCACAAGAAATTGGAAAAATTGGAAAGAAGAGACAAAACGGAAGTATTTTATTGGACAAAGTCGTTCTCGTCCAGAAGTGCACTCATTATATTGCACTCTCTCATCCAAGACATTTAACTTTTATTAGCGTATTATTTATTAGGTATTGGAAGGAAGGTAGGTAAAATATTTTATTAACAACTTATTGAAACTGGTAGTCCATAAATTGCACATAAACCAAGTAGACGACGTTCGGGTAATTTGATTCTTGGTTTTCGTAATCAAATACATTCCCCAATACAAACCGGTTCTTTGTTGCAAAATGCATTTGGTTACACATTACACGCACTCATTGGCTACGTACGAAAGAGCCTCAAGGTGGTCGAAGACCAGACTTTGACTAGACACGAGAAGTTTTTAATTTTACTCACGCAATTTACCGTTGAATAATTTACTTTTACCCGTTTTGCTACAAAATTGAAGTTTTTCTCAATCGTTCAGTTAAAAAGCTAATTTAAATGATTAATAAAGTAAAAATCAAAGTTATGTTATGCGGAGGTCAGGACAAGTCACATGAATCATTAATACAGGATTACAGGCATACGTTGGATCTAATAAGTCATCTCACGCTCGACGTCAAAAACGGCATCGTGTAAACCAAAAGTTAATGACTGATTCTTAAATTCTCTGATGAATGCTGATTCCGTGGCCACTAATTACATCTTGTGAGAATGTAATAGAAGAATAGATAATAATTTGTGGAATTTAGATTACTTTACGAGTAAAACAAAAACAAATGTTACCTTGATCTTTTTCGTCGTCGTCTTCGGGATCTGAAATGTTATCGTCGTCGTCGTCTTCGGGATTCGAGTGCGTCGGGGAACGTGGAGAAGGCGCACCCTCGTGACCGTCGGGCTCGCTTCCCGAATGATCCACGTCGGCAGGTGAGCCTGCACTGCCTCCGCTCGCATTTTTCGATAAATTCAAAACAGGACTCGTATTTGGCGAACCTACAATTTGAGAAGAAGTAATTAAAATTAACGATATAAAAAGTTGCCTTCTAAATTTAATTAATTGTTGTGAAACTGGGATTTGGAGTTGGACGTAACACGAACCAATCTCCCCGGCAATAAATTACAAAAGGGATCACAATTAAACACACATATGCAGAAATTGAATCGAGAACGGCGCTTTAAATCTCGAAATAAATAGCCAGCCTGATTCTTCTCGATTAAAGCAACCTTACGTTTAAATTGATCGATTAATTAAAACTGGAGGTCGATGTGTCAAAAATGTACTTACCACTACGTGAACTAAGATCTCTCGCTTTGTGGTCTAAAGGTAACGGTCTATCGGGATCTCCTCGCTCTTCTCTTAACCTGAAATTAGAAAAGAAAAAAGTTAGTTTGGAACTTTTTTGCCGGTTCGAGAGTTAGATAACCTCAAAATATAAATTTAAATTTAAATCAGGTGCCCGTCTTGTAGAAATAAAGCTCGTCAAAACCGCAATTAGAAAAATACATCTGTTTTAATTAGAACATTGGCAATAAGTCGCGAGGGCGAAGATCCAGGATTTAGGGCCCCCTTGTTAATGGCGTTCTCCGCGGGGGTCGCCTTCATTAGTGCATTTATGTCTGTTAATGTATAATATCTAGCAAATCTTTTAAATTTAAGCAAGAATAGTGTTTAAGCATACGAACAAGACAAAACGTGGTACAACACACGTAATAAATTATCAGCCTATAAAGAAAACGTTAAAGGTTATTACGTAGTCAAATAAAACAATGCATATGAGCCTTAAGTAACGCAACTTCTTCCCCTCAATGATGGTTCAGGTTTCGCCCACTGACAGCAGAGAGAAATAACAGGTCTGTTTATGACTTTTCATATATTCTTCGTTATGCTCACGCAATGTTTTTCAATTTTAAAACAAAGTTCACAGCTGCAGACTTGACTAAGTACGTAATAAAAGATCTTTCCTATCTCATCTAATTCCTCATCCTGGTTTTGCTATATTTATATCCCGTAGCGCTATTATTGTTCCAAGCTGACGAGATGAAATGAGCTCCTTATTACTTACTTGATATATTTTTCTTCTTATATGTTCAACTTTATTTAAGTATCATTTAAATTTAGAAAAACGCTTTTACAAATTTTTATTACCTCAAAAAAGCTAGAAGCTTTTGAATTAGCTCGGGAAAAAAATAATAAAACGTCCAAATTTTCTGCGTTTTTTACTTTCTTATACACAACACTTTAAGTAAATCAGATTTTAAAGTTAAACACCTGGTGCTCTTTTGTATAATTTTCCATTTTATCTAAAATAACAGCTATACGTTGTCTTTGGGGTTTAAAGCACCCCAATTGGGTGTTCTTAATGTTTTGAATGCTCTCAGCAAGGCCCAACTTCTCATTACTTTTTAAATATTCAAGCGAAGTTAGGACGTCTCTAAAAGCATTTGGCCATTAAAAAATTAAGCAGTGGCTTGCGTATTATATTATTACTTTATGGATACTTTGCTGCGAACCAAATGGGGAGGAAATCGGTATATTAGGAAGCCACCGAGATGCGCTATGAAATTGGATAAAAAAGTTTTAACAAGAGAAACGAACACATTCAGCCTCGCTTCCAATTTTTTTACTTTCAGTTTTTTCGTTTTACAAATTAATTATAAATTAAAATTATTAATTTTGTAACATTCTCTTGTTATATTCGAATAATGCACTAAGCTACCATTGGTTCCAATGTAATATCCACTTGCGAATTATTCTTCCTTTGTGTAATATTCCACGAATCAGCAAATTATCAACACGAAATTCGCACACAAAAGTAAACCTGCAGTAAAATTGAATAAAAAAATATAATTCAATGCCAAGCGATTTTGAAAAACTAAAGGATCACGATTTGGGAAGCAGTTAATGTATTTATTTCTATTCCTTAGATGGGCCGATTACTTATTTGTCAAGTCGTCTAAAGAGAAGGGTCATACCCTTTCATATTGGTTCAGTGCGGATTTGCAGAAATGCAGTGGGATAAATTGATCTGAATTTTTATGATAAATATATTGGAAATAAACACTCTGTAACAAATCTGTTTCCATTTTCTTAAAATCATCTTTTATATGTTATTTGTGATTTGGAAGTTTGAAAATAGGGCGTCCAGCAAACTTCATCACAAAACTTTATTATATGCTCAATGTTAACTTTCCAAAAATCGCCTACGGCGCTATTTATTAACAATTTAAAATTACTTTTAAAAAAGTTTCACAAAATGAATAGTAATTATTACAGATCCAAACGAGCTTTCTTTAGGCGCAGGGGTGAATTAAAAAGAATTTCATTATTATAATCCGTATAAAAACTGTATTTTTTTATAAAAACTTTTCTTATTTTTTAAAAGCAATATAAAAAGTTCACTTAAGGTCAATCAATTGACAAAGTTAAAGTATTACTTTTCGTGAATTGCTTTTAAAGTGAAAAGATAGTTAGCGTAGTAAATTACTTTAGTGCCACCTGTAGTCGGCAGTAAAGTACTTTATGTAGCTCATCTCTAATTGTCCGACTTCCGAAATCTTAAAAACTTGCCACAATATTAACACATTAGCTCCTATTAAAATAATACAATAATTTTGCTTGAAAATACAGAAATAATATCTGAAAATTTCATGTAAATCAGTCAAATAGCTGTGCAAACAGAACTGTTTTCAATTCCCCCTTTAAAGGGCTGAAACTCCCTTAGGAAGTAGTATGTATTTTCGAGCCTGTTCATATATTTAAATTTTTTTTATATTAGGCTCACAAAGTTATCTCTTGCAATTTTTGTGCATTTGGAATCATCGCGTATTAATCATAAAATTAGAGAAAAAAAACGTAGAAACTATGTTTATATAATCAAAGAACAAGATTTCCATTAAATCGAATATCCCGGTTAAAATATTTTGTATTACAATAATACTAGAATGAAAATTGGGAAGCGAGCAGTCGGCCAAACAGACATATACGGACAGACGGACACGATTTATGATAGTATAATTTACAAAATTTGTACACCAGAGAACAGTTTAATATTCATTCTTGTTGGACTTGACGATACTGGAAAGCCGAAACCGGTAATTCATAATAACAAATTAAGCTGTATCAAAATTTTCGTTTAATAATTTTAATTCTTTCTTTTCCCAATGAACCTCTAATTGGTTTAATTTTTTACGATGATTTTCTCATTACCTGGGGCTACATTGAAATGTAACGAGAATCTCAATTTTGAACTGTGAGTTAAATCTCTAAAGCTAGCTACCGTATATTGTGGTAAGCTTCGACCAATTTGAAAAATCATCGGTATTTCAATTGATTTTTTACAATATGATTTAGCCCTATGCTCAACTGGCTCACCTTATGCATATTTTATATTTCCTCTAGCTATATCCTAATCGAATTTGAAAGAATTGACTTCAATTATATCAGAAACCGTTTCTTCTCATTTTAAAAACATTCCATTGCCAAAACCGGTAGCACATTTATTTATTTTGAAGGCAATGTAATGAATGTATTGTAACAACAAACTTTTTTTATTTCATCATCTATTGAAAAAAGTATGCTAACTTTTTGCTGACAATAAAGGCAGAAGGTGAATATAATTAATATTAATTTAAATAGAAAAAAAAACATTCTTTGGAAATAAACGAGAACACATATAGAGAACAAATAAAAGCAATCATAAAAATAATTATTCAGATGATTATTTGTTTATAGAAATGTAATAAATCATTTTATATATTAATTTGCTGTCGATTCATAATGAATCTCAAACTTGTATTAATTTGTAGCAATCGAATTTCAATCGAGAGGTACCACATAGCGCTGCTACTGTTTCAGATTCAGATTTCTATCTCCATTACTTCATTTAAATTGTGTCTATGACTAATCAAAATCTGTTGAAAGTTCTTAGAGCGGTTCATTTTGAGCTTTGCTCACAATGCAGTCTAAATTTTGACGATTATTTAACTGCTTGCATGTTCTTGGAGTAGTTTAACCCTTCTTTGATATAATCATTGCTTCGCTGGTATTCTTGTTTCATTATTATTAAATTATTTTCATTTCTGTATTAGACATGTCTTCTGTTTACGGTTTGACGAGAGAAGTTAATGAATAAATTTTGAATTAAAACATAATTAAAACTAATAAATATTGAAAATGCTATTTTTAATAACAGATACAAAAAAAGCCTTTTGAAACCCTTCCAAACCGTTCGTTCAGAAATAATATGTTGAATATGATAAAGTTGAAAGGTTGTGCCAAAAAATTTCTATCTCAAGTTGTGGATTAAATTTGAGTCCAAGTTAATCACCTATCTTGTAACTGGATCCGTTGAAAAAGTTGATTAAGTCGATTGGGATTTGAAAAAATGATGCGTGTAACCCTAATTGTGGGGTCTCGGGGGTGGTACCTTTCCTCTGCTTTCATTAATAATAAAAACTTTCGAGATCAATAAAATTTATATGCAGAAATTTTGCTCACTCCGAGGAAAGTTTTCTCACAGTTTTTATTCTAGTCATTTTCGAGTCGTGTCTTTATTTCAGCACGAATTTGAGTAGAGCTTATTATCAATGCAGTAAGAGAGTCGCTAAACATGTAATACCAAGTTTGCACAGATTAGACTAGAAATGGCACCTAATTTAACAGCACAGCGGCGAGTTAGAGTGTTAATTGGATTTGAAACAGTATTAGCATGTAGGGCACACTGAATAGATTCTTATCTCTATGCAGTCCGTTACAGGATTCATTTCAGACTGGCTTGATTATATGACAATAGCTTTAATAGGATTGAAACTCAGATTAAACTTGGTTTACACATATCATCAAGACAGACATAACCTGTGATGGTTCATTACCTATTGCGAACAATGGACCGAAATTTAAGCTGTTAGTTTAATTTTTGCCGGTTAAATTAAATTAAATTGCGGAATCCATTATATTGCAGCGTAAAAACACGCCACTTATTTATTCCAAAAATTTTGCTCAATTTTCCGCGAGAACGCCATCAGCTAGGTTAGCACCTTAAAGAAATCGGTTCTTATGAAAGTTGCATCAATCAAATCGTGTTTCCTTATAAAGGGTGTTTGTTAGTTGTCGAATCAAAGTCGATTACAAGACACTGAAACATTTATCAAAACAGGAGCTCACGTCATCACATATATAAGTTGTAGAGACAGCGCGCCCTCTTGCATCCGTAACGGCGCGTTATAGGGGGTTGAAATGTGTTTGTGATGTTCCATTCTATCAATCAAAAGTTTCTAATATTATCTTATATTACAAAATTTTACACGGGAATCGAGGTGAAATTTGCTTCCCTTTATTTGGAAGTTTATGATGTTATGTATGTAGTTACGTAAGTATATATAGTGTATACATACGAATGTGTTTGTTAACCGAAATTATTATTTACATAGAAGCGCTTGTTATATGTCAGTTATTTGCGAGCTGACCCACGGGTCTCATACATTCGTAATGCTAAGTCAACAAAACTTAACGTCCATTGTACGTGCTTGTAAGACGTGCATCCGTAAAGGGTGTGTGGCGAGCAAAATTAATTGTTTATTAAGGCAACTTTGCCTTTGAAAAAATCTTTGCTAGATTAATTAATTTTTCTAATATTAAAAATACAAGCAAGCCGAGCGAGTGTTTACTTTACCTAAAAACTGTCAACAAGAGAGCTTATCTTATGGATGTGTAATGAAAGAGATTGAGGTGGTCGGATTAAAAATGTAAATCTTCGGGCAACCCACAGAACCGCGAGAAGAAACAATAATAGGACTTTTTATATTCAAAATTGAATATCGCAAATTTCCCTTCAAGAGCAGAAAGTAAACTAAAATTTTAATTAGAAAAAGATCCAGGTACTTATAAATCAAAATCACCACCCCACTGTCCATTCTGGAAGGATCACAAACTGCCTCTCGGAAACACGCATTGTTTGCAGCGCAGCTTAATAAAAGCACAGCTTTAATTGCGTTGTAGTCCTTATGCGGCCCGTATTTACGGATTTTGATAATCTTACAGAGGGATCCACATATCTCCAGCCAAATTAAATCTTAAATGAAATTTGAAACTATTTCCATCTTTTTCTTCCGCTATGATATACGGCGGCATTCGTTTTGGTTATATTACTACAACACAAACGGCCAGACGATTCTTCATTTTGTGTGTTAACAATTTTAACAAACATTTCAACGATCTACCTTCTCGAGAATACCAAATTTCTACATCCTCGTGCAGTAAAATGAAGGCAACCACAAACATTTATTTTGTTATTAAGAAAAGACCGCTATAAAAGTTTGAGCATCTCGACTCTCCAACTTGTCAAAACTCTCCTGCAATACGTAAAAACGGCAAACTTTGAGATGCCAAGATTTACAATACAAGGAGAGCATCTTTTACTAATTACGCCCATAATTCGGGAAATACGTTCTTCCTAAAATGAGATTTCGATGTTTCCCGGAGGAGCTTTCCGGAACTTTACTAGCAAAATCCGTTGCCCTCGGAAAAGGAACGATAAGTTCTATAATCGAACATTTGCCGACAGCCAGCAACAGTTAACTGAGGATCTGTTAACTGAATGTAACATTTCGTAGAATACAATTAGAATATTAGATTAGCAAGGGAGGATAAGATCTTTCTCTCAACTGCTCTTAGTTTATCTATCAAAGCTGCTAAGTGAATTCAAACTCTCAAATGGATCTGGATGTCTTAATTTTGTTTAATGTTATTCCTTACTTTCTGATTGCTTTATAATAATAATCATTATCGTTATTATTTTCTGTCCAAAACAAATTTTTTCACTAATTTTTTCTCACACCACGTTAAGCAGGTATACGGTAATTCACTGCTACCGTTACGCTTAGTTTGACATATGCAAACATACATTACTGTTCATTTAAGGGTGTGTTGATTGTTGACATAACAGTCAGTGTTAAATTGTCATAATTTACCCTAGTTGTGCGTACCAACTAAAATTATTTAAATAATGCAAATGTGCTGGACTATCAAAACAACAGTGAAATGTAATTTCTGAATTAATATCGTGTAAACACGAAGGCAAACAATCGCAATTTTTATTTAACGAATTCATCAATTTTGGAAACATGGCCGAATATTTTTTGCCCGAATGTTTGCGTTACAAATGAGCAGAAGGTGACGACGGCAGCTTGATGACACCCAGGGCAAGTGAGGGGAGCTGTCAAAGATGTCACCGAATGATTAATGATCTCATTTTAATAATAACTTGTCCTTAATGCAGTCGCTATAATATCACCTTTATTAGAGAAGATGCCGGCTGTTTGGTGACAGACAGGCGGATTAGATACACAGTTTGTTTTATTAATTAACTATAAATCTTTCAGTCCGATCGGCGATCGCAACAAGCCGAATTATTTTAAAGCAACCAAACCGAGCAGGTAACTCATTTTGACTAATCGAAGAAAAATAACTTTAAAAGAAAAATCGCTTGTTTTCGCATTATTTTCCGCAGTAACATTATCAACCCTATAAAAATCCACCCCTAAGCCCTGACAGATCCTTTGGAGGCTGCGAAACAAAACTAAGTTAGTCATTTGTCAGGCGTTTGGGTCCCAGCTGGAAGTTACAAGAACAGGCATTTTAATTCAGTTATTGAACATATTTTTTGGTCGTAGAAAGACATTTTAAAAATCATCAGCGTGTCTACATCTTCCACCCCTGCAATAACAAAACTCCTTGATAAAAATTGAAAAAATAAGAGCAGCGGAAGATTATTAATGGACGCTTTCGCAGAATCACGTTTTTTGACCCAGTTCCTCTTTTTTCATAACACAACAAAACGATTTCAATAAAACATCCCCATTAAGTTAATGCACCTAAGTAACGTTTTCCCCTATTTTTAATTTACATTTTGCGCCATATTGCATTTTGCAAACTGTAATTGCAATTTAATATCGTCTACCTTAATGTATTCGGTATAATAAAAACTTTTGTATCTGTCAAATTTAAGTATGGATGACTCGAGAGAGAGTTTCCTGCCAAAAACTGTCAAACGTGTCGAAAACTTTATTTCACGCTTTGATTTTTCATATTTTCGTGTTTACTAATGTTGTCTAATTAAAACGTTGTTTTCACAAGTTTCCTTTGGTAACTTAACACGATCTGTTAGTTGATGGATTTCTTTTGCAAATTTCTTAATTGGATGTCTTATAAAATTAGCTTTGATTATTAACTTTGGTCCATTTACAACAATTTTTTTCTGATAATCAAGCAACACCTCTCGGACGTATTCCCTTAATGCTAAAATATATCATAGAGCATGGAAAAATTAGACCCACCCAAGATTTCGTTCTGGCCTGCCGATGTTCATTAATGCTTATCGGGATCAGTCGGAGGTCAAAGTATTCAAATTTTGGATTATATTAACAGATTTTTTGTCATGAGCAATCAACGAGATTCAAAAATCCTGTGATTATTAAGAAAAGAAATTGCTATGTTATCTTAAATTCTGCTTCTACCTAACCCACCTAACCTTTTCTTTCTACTCTACCTTCTTTTAACACAGTTTCACAATTTAGTCATTGGTTCCCCATAACGCACCTCCGATTGGTGACACAATCTAGACTATCTATAGTAATTAAGTACCTAGGTGTTATACTAACTTTAACTTCTAAATATTGCAGTTTTTCTAAATGACCACCCCCAATTTGAATGGAGAGAGAATTGAGAATTTGCAAAATTTTTAATTGTGAAAATGGTGAATTTTCCACCGAAACAATAAATAAAAAATACAACTGAGTGAAGTTCTTAATGATGGAACCTGAAAACCTAACCTCGCCTAACCAAACCTAACCACACCTAACCAAACCTAATCGAACCTAACCTAAACGTTTCCCGCATCAAAACGCTATTTATTATAATAATTTTTCTGCAGTATTATTTTGGTGCTAAGGCACGCAGCTGTTCCGTGAAGGACATTTCTACAATAGCGGATGTTTCATCGTTTTTTATTTTAATCAGTTAAAAATTTCTTGTCGAGTCAATTTGAAGTTATTAAAATTAATTTTCTTCAATTTTCCGAAGGATTTTTGACCAAGTTGAGCAAAATATTGATAGACGATACCTGTTTGGAGTAAATTTTGATTCGTAAGATGGGATAAAAATATAAATAATTAAATTGTCCTGCTTGAATTACTATTTTTGTTATGAAAGCAAACTATTAAATGCGGGTTTCACACCTTCAAGGCTATTTCTATTTCTTAAGCAAAGATTTAAAATTTTAAAGTTTTAATTTAAAAAAACTCATTTAAAATAAATTATTGAAATTTAATTGAGTTAAATTGTGTGAAATAGAATATTGATATTAAAGTTATTTTCAATATTAAGAAAAGTTGAATCTAAATGAGTAATTAAAATTTAATTACATCTCAAAGTAATTAGTAGTCAATCAGTGTAGATTTTAGCAGACAGTTGTACAGCGCTTAGTTATTAAATGCATAATTACTACTACCTGATGCAGTTATATTAGCCTTAGGGGTCTGATTTGATATTAATATTCATATAACTAAGAAATGTTTAGGGTTTTATGCCATTCTCGTGGTTTGGGAACTTTGGAAAGGCTCTCCTTGATACAAGTGCTCAATAATGAAATCTTATCGCTATTATAATTATTAGAAAATATTAAACAAGCGAATTAAATGTTGAGATCTTCTAAGTGCTTCAATAAATATTTTCCACGAAATAATTTTATTAATTTCACTTACCTAACTCAGATTTAATTAAAAGCTAAAACTTCTCATTTTCATTCGTTTAATCAAACGTCGGTTGGATGTTTGCTCGAGATACTCATTTAAAATTGAAAATAGTTTCTCCACGTATAAAATTTTTTTGAATAATAATTATATTTGATTGGAGTAATACATCAAGAATTATGATGAATTGTCTCCAGTCATCCCTGAAATAAGAGGTTTAGTCGTCAGATGAGGTTTCCTCAAGCGCAAAGTAAACGCGATCCACTCAAAAAGGTGCTGACTTGGGTCCGTTTGAGTTAGGGCGAACCATTTTTGTTGGAATATGTAAATTTCATAAAATGATCTATCATCGGCAGGCTTTGTTTTTCAGATTTTCTTTTTCTATTTGTTTTATAATCCTTAACTAGAATGCATTTTCATTATTACCGTGTTTGCAGTTTTCTAATTAAAAATACAAATGACCGTTATTACGGTGTCACGTTTCAACTAAAGGGAATTCTTTGACATTAACGACCTTATCACATTGTTTCTAAAATATGATTCCTTTAATTACTTATAATTATACTTTGGCACTAACAAATGGCCTTTTCCTTTGGGAATCTTAGATTGGCACCGAAGCATCAAATGACGATCGATGCGATAGATGCAAATTAAAACTCAACAAACAAAAAACAATTTGGAGAGCTTGGGAAATGCGTGTTAAAGGATAATAAAATCAGGGATACCTCGTATTAGTTTCAGATTGAAACGCATTTATGTCTCGTTGCTAATAGAAAACGTTGTTACATAAATCTGTCGCAAACTTTTGATTCTTCCTTTGTCTCCATTGTGATACCTTGATTGGATAATACATTTTGTGCCTGTCAACGTACATCTTCAAACTTTGGCAAACAATGTGTCGAGACACAAATTTATCTCCAACCCAACAAGATTTTCTCTAATTGACAAAAAAATTCTATATGATGTGCAAAATAAGTCCCAAATTACTTTTCGGCTCGAGATGTATTCGAAAGTTTAAACCCAATTTAAAAATTTTCCTTGTCAAAAACTAATCGCACACCTTTAAAATAAAAGCTCTAACGCTAAATCGTATTTCCGTTCACGTTTCCATTATTAACTTTCTTGAATGTTATTTTTTATTCAAATCAGCCTCCCTCTCTTTTTCGCCACTTTCTAATGTCGAAGGAACTTAAACGATCATTTGTCATCCTTGGCTTATGACTTTTGTCGTGGAGCTTTCAGTGACAAACGAAAATTTACTCCCTAAGTAACAAGTTTTGCAACCCTAATGTAAAAATAAAAGTGTCTTATTAAGGGTTTCAATTTTTTACCCGCGAGGGACCATTGCGTTTTTATTCCAAAATGCATCGTCGGGTTGTTTTGCATTTTTTTAAAGGAACAACATTGTACGGTTTTTTATTCAAGTATTACAATAAAAAGTACAACCAGACAGACACCCGCTGTTTGCCACTGTTGCCAACATATTTATGATGGTTCGGAACGTTATGATTGCACGCGAATTATCAATAACATTAATTAACTAATTGACACGTTTTGTATATGTTGTTAGTTATTAGTTAATTTTTGCTCTTACTCTTGTTGATTTAATATTGCAACCACAAAGCGGCACAGATTGCTTCAATTAAGTATTTTTTACTTTTTTGAATTTATTTAAATTTGCAATTAGCAACCAACTTTATAAAAAAAAAAATCCTACGAACGCGTCTCACCAAGAGTGTGAATTGCTCACTACACCCTTAGAAATAACGTATTGATTTATTTATCCAGAAAACCACACGACAACACACTACTTGTTGCACCGTAAAAAATAATCTGTTATCAGTTTAGTCTCGCAGTTAATAATTTCCATTTCATTTCGTTACTCGACATAAAATATCGGTAATTGGTCACAAATTACTATTGCCTGGATATCATTCAGTTTACAAAGACTTAATTACTTTTAACGGTGTAACACTTGAATCGATATTTTAAATTGAATTCGTTAAATGGAAAAGATATAAATAACCAATACAATTTTTATGGTCATTTTAATTATAACTGCAACACAAGAGATAAGTCGAAGAAATAAATTATTCAATAATAAAGGCACGCTATCAACTTATAGTAAACGAACAATTCGAGAATGCAATATTAAGATTAATTATTTTAGTCTTATCAGTTACTAAGGCACGGTACATTCTATTCAAACAAACACGAATCATCGTTACATCCATCCCTAGTTGTTTGCAAATACTTTTTTGCAATCACGCCTCGGGCCTCGTCTTATTAGGAATAACTAACAAGGAATATGTTTATTAAATTAAATTTTACTTATTAATTAAATTGTAAATCTTTTAAATTTTTATTAAAAGCTTAAACAGGAGATTTAATGTTTAAATTTAGAAGCTTGAATAATTAAGATTTGCCAATAATTAAAGAATTGATAAGATCTTGTCATTTTACTGCTCCTAACGCTATCCGCTCATTGACTTCGGCTATAAACTTCCCCTAGCTGCTACCAACTTATTTTCTTTTTTGCAAGTTGCTTTTGCCGAAAGTCTTGTATTAATTAAAAAAAAAGCTCTAACGGTTTGCGCATGCGCAATAATACTTTTTGGAACTGACTGCGCCAAAATGTTATTTAAGAATTAACAGATATTTGAATGCAATAAGTACTCAGCTTGCATTAGGACTAAATTTGAGGGGGGGGTAATGTTAATATTTAATGTTTTTGTTTTAGTTTTGAAAATTTTTTCTATTCTTTTACGATTGTAGTCGGACATCCTGAACTTTAGTAATTGATATATAACTTCAGGGGGGTTTTAACCCCCCAGCCCCCTCCCCTTAAATACGGCATTGTCTTTTCCTAATCCAAATTTTACAAAAAATATTATATTATGTAGGTAATTTTCAGATCCGAAACCAAACAAAAAGTTTTCTCGCCATTCTGTGTATAGAACTCTAAAATGTAAAGCAACTTTCTGATTTTATTTAATTAAATATAATACAATCAATGGTACTATATTAAGTTATGTATGATACCATGTGAAATTTTAGGTTTTGAAGAACTTCTTATTTTTTATCAGAATTATTATGTTTAAAATAAAATGTTCCTATCTTTAATAATTTATATAAAAATAATACCATGTTATTTTTTTATTTTGTCCCAGTGCGATCAAAATTTATAGTAGATACTGGTCCAGTAGATAGCAAAGATTATAACATAGCGTAAAACGAAAACTGAAAGTGGTTTTTGAATGCTCACATGCTATCTACGAGAAGCTTTTGATCGATTCATTTACTAATTAATGATTTATATTAATTGACTGAAAAATTGTTTCACGAAAAAAATTTGAAATGGATTTAAATATTGAAGAAGCTCGGCTGAGCAATATTTCAAGTTTGTTGAGAGAGTTATACGACTCATTTGAGTACAATACTCATCCATCACTGTACTTTAATAAACTACGGTTCTTAATCTCATCTTATCAACTGAATCCATAAACTATTATTAATATTCATAAACAGTAAGGCATGTGCCGGCTGTAAGAAGTCCCGGTTTCAGGCTGTGTCAGACTAATTGCTCCAGTCCGTAGTGTGACGAGGATTAATTAATTTTAGGCCTTAATTCAAATTTAAATCGGCCAGTGTTTTGTTAATTCCGCTCTGTTAATTGTGTGGACAAGCTTTGTGTAATTCCAGTCGGATATACATTCAGCGTGAACGCGGAGCCAAGCTCAGGATTTGCATTTAGTCATTTATAAACGTTTCACTGTTTTCGCAGTTAATTTAAATGACTTATTTAATTATTAATTTTGCCTTCATTGTTTCAAGTTTTAAGTACAAACATTGGTTTTATTTCCATTAATCTTTAATTATTTCGGCTCCGTTCGTTCCTGGTTAACCGCAATATTAAAGCAAAATTTATCAAATTATTTTTATAAGAATTGTTCAATTGTTTCGCTCGTCATGTTCGGTATAAACGCTATAACATAAATAAACCAGTGGCGTATCCGAACGTGGAGCAGAGTTCATAAATCGCTTAATTGGATGAGACAAATTGGGAGAAAAAAATTTACACCACGCTCTACAGGAACCGCTTCCACGATAGATACAATCAGCAGTTGAAATGAAAAAATAGTATTTTAAAGTGCATAGAAATATTAATTAATTGTTTTCTCACACAAACCGTAATTTTAATAGATATAAATATTTAAAACTAATTTCGTGGTTGCTTAGTTATTTCGGCGTTTTGTTACTGATACTTTGTAATTAAGATATTTCAGAAACTAAAAAGCTACGCTAATTACTAAGTAAAAAGTTTACGACACATTTATGAGGGGGCGTCACGTTGTAATTAAAAATTTGAAAGATGTAACAATTACGTGTAAGATGCTGGTTAAATTTTTTTTGGCTGATTTTTAATTAATTGATCATATTCGGCCGACAGAAAGAAGGAAATATGAAAGTTTGGAAAATTATTAACCTGATGTATTTAAAAATTAAGTGTTAATTGTTTTTTATTTTAAAAATTGAGTTATTTGAAAAATTTAGCGTCGAAAATGCCGCATAAATTTAAATAATGAGTGAATCTACATGAGCAGGTGAACGTTCTTTATATTTTTATATAAAGGCAATTACGTTAATAAAAAAAAGATTTGCATAACAAATATCAAACAACAATTAAATATTCGTCTAAAAGCATTCCAAAAAATTAAACACGGTAATTGTTAGTGTTGCTTAAGAGGCTAGATAATCCAATGTACGAAAATTTGTTATTATTAAAATTTTATTACTTAATTACTTTTAATGATTGTTAAAACATGTTAAATTTACTCGAACAAAATGCGCGAATGTATAATTATAAAATAATGAAAAAAAATTAGGATGATTCTAAATTTGGAGAGCGGATATTATGCAAATAATGAAAATACAAGTGCAACATGCGAAAAGCAAAATTTAGAGTGACACTCGATTATTTAGGGTGTCAGTGATGTTCTCGATGGCTCAACAATCACAAGTCTCACAAATCATTGTGGATGTCGGCATAAACCCGGATCAGGGCTTCCATGCCGCCCTGCTAAACCCACTTAATCGGTTGACAATTGACAAATTTTAACGCACAACGTTTTCGTGTTATTTGTTTATCCCATTGATCCAATTAGGTGTAGGTAAAAAATGGCAAGAGACTCACCTTTCTAAATGTTTTACTATGTCTTCGTAAGCCGCTCTACAGTTCTCCCATATTCCAGACCTACGTCAAAAATGAAACATTAATATAATTTTGGCAAAGTACATAAACACGAACTACTTTATACAAGTTGTAGCAAGTAACAAAATTATAAACCCTTTCTAAAATCAAGATTTCCTAGGCGGATCTCTTTAATCCTTCTGTTTGAAGCATTAAATATTGCATACACCTAAACTACTTTCAAGTTGGCTTGAAAATTTTAGTCTTGATCTTTGAACTCTAAATCCAAGATCCGTGAGTTAAGACGTGTAAGGGTTGCGGGATTAGTTTTGAAGGAGAGCGTCTTTTGCATCATTTGCCGGTGTCGTAGCTGGACGAGCCAATTTTACCAAACAGATTATCCAAACTTTGAACAAGTATAAATAATTTAAGGCAAATATTTGTTTGTCGATTTATGATTCAAATGCTTGATGAATAAGAGATACGGTTTACCTGGAGAATTAATCACGGCGCTTCTCGGTGACGTGTACACGCATCTACCGGCCCGGATTTGCATTTTAATTACGAGAGAGCGTTGAAATGATAATGATGACTTGAACAACCGTGTAAACAAGTGAAGAGCAGTCTTTGTTAAGGAACTCGGATTAGCTTCGTCTCGAGCCATATATTCAGGCCAACAAATTTAATATTTATGTACATATAATTTTTGGTGAACTAGCAACCCATGTATGGATGTACCTACCTTGCGATTACTTCCATCGATGATATTCCTTGATTTTTAATTACCGATCCATCGGGTCTGCCCAAATTGTGAGGCATGCCGGGCGATAATAGGGCCGAATGAGCAGCGGCAGGATGAGGTAATTGCATAAATGGCATATGGCTCATGTGCGGAGGTTGATTATATCCATTGGCTAAAAGAGGTGATTTTTCTAGACGCGATATATCTGTAACAAAAAGTAATTGTAAGAATTAAAACGAAATGGTTTTAAGCAAATAAAAGCTATGGCAATTAACAGTCGGTTTTGTGTGCAGACAATATTTATGTATAGCTTTGTGAGGCGATTTAGGGCACTGCAGGGGTTCGCGAGTCAGCGGGGGGTCATCTTGTGACCTTCGTTCCCACACCACCCTCATTAACAGAAATAATTACGGTAACTTTAATTATTATTACAAGTTATTATTGAATACCGATGGCCATTAACTCGGAACTCTTAAAACTATAATATGCAAAGCCGTTTTTATGATTTTTAACAAATTTTCCAATATGGAATATACGGGCAATTAAACTAATTAGTCGTAAATTCATTTGAAATTCATTCGTAAGGCCACACAAGGCACGGCGAGTGATTAGTGCTCGAACAATCATCATCAATCATCCTGTATGTCATTGAGAAGAAATTTCGAGTTTATAAGAGATACATTTATATTTTAAGATTATCTACCTGCTGCGGTAAAAAATCTAGTTATCTGTGGATTTAGCTTTTTATAATAATTTTTGAGAATGTTAAATGAATTAATGTCCATTAAGGTATGGAAGGAGAAGAGTCGCTGGAGAAAAAAGAATAAAAGCGTGGCGTTAAACGATAAATTTATAAACAACAATTTGACCGATTTGAAATAATAACACCATAACAACCCGAATTATTCGAAATTGCTATAATCAAACGTTTAAACCCATCGAGATAACTACGCTTAAACGCAAAACAAATTGTAAATGGGATTGGAACAAAATTATACGGACCGAAAAGAAGCCTCCGGCCAAAATCCAAAAGGTGCATGTCATTCCGTAGCGATTTGTGGACTATTCATTAGAAATTAACTGAATAACTATTATTGTCCATGAATGGTGGTATCATCTGGGTGTATGAAATTAAATGTAGGGTTCACCCAATTGCGGTTTTGGTCGGCGGTTATAACTGCTCATCTCTGTAATTCCTATCACGCACACATTTCAATTTATTATATTAACTTCAGTTACCTGTTTTTAATTACTAAAAGAGCAATTAAATAATATTAATGCAAATTTTTTTGCACTTGCAGAAAAAATATTAAAACATTCTACATTATATGGTTATTAATTGTTTTTATCTGAAGATTTTTTAAAATGATAAATGTTAACCATTTCCTGCATTTTTATAATTATTTATTTGATGCCATTATAATAATAATTTACTACAATTTTATAGCACCAAACGAGTGCAATTTTTAATTACGATCATTTAAAATTTATTATTTTGAAATATTCCACCTTGTTAGTCTTCATTAATAATCAAATTAGCCCACAATTTTTGTTGTAGTTAACTTTTAATTAAAAAATTACTTTTTTTCCTATCGGAGGAGAAAATTGATGTGAGCACATCGTGGTGTGGTTAAGCCTACGGCTTATTGGGAATCCGTTGCGTGATAAAATCTTGAAAGTGAAACTTTAGAATTTAATTTAAATCCAACTTGCATTGTTCTACTCGATGCAAATTTCTGTTTGAACAATCTTCATCTAATTAACCAACTTCTTTTTGAAATCCCTTTAATTCTAACATATATAATATTTACTATTTTCTTCATTTTTAATTTTCTTCAGAAATATTTGTTATGTAACTTGAATATTTTCTTCTCCAAATCTTTTAGCATCGAACTGGAGAAATTCATTCATAGAGTGGCAAAAAAGATCCTCGTGTAAGATAGAAGAGAAGGTTGGAGAAGATTTACAGAAAAATTAAAAGATGAAATAAAAAAGATAGTATTGAGAATAAATGAAGACAAGATCAAATAGAAGTATATAAAGAGTGAAAGAAAGGTAAATAATGAAAACTACAGCTTGGAAAGAGTGGACAGCTTTTAATACCTCGGAGTTATATAAATATCATATTCTATACTGAAGATAAATATGCATTGTACACAAACAAAGAAACAACTGAGTTTTTAGAAAGAACAGTATTTAAATATAGGGCATTTAAACATAGAGATGGACGGACAGCATAACTGAAGCAGAATAGCCAATTGGAATTTAGCATTATTTCGAAGGACTGTGAAAAATGATAGCAAGAGATGTAGATTTGATTCTTTCACAGAAACATTTGTTCATGGAATTACATAATTTTTCCAAATAAGATTTTAAAAAAATATTTTCTCTGTAACTGCAAAAAAATCTAAAGATTTGTTGTAAAAACATTTGTTATATAATCAAAGATTTTCCCTTGTTTATTATAGAACTGGATTACCAAAATTGTGCACTATTACTATTAGTTACTTAGGCTTACAAAACTGATTTATAATTTTCTACCTGTCACCTCTTTAGATATCGGTTTGTTACGCCACTGTCTTGTGGTCGTGCCACTAGATGTATGTTTAACACCCATTATAACATTTTAACACATTGTTTTAACACCTAAATAAACCAATTGAAAATAGTTTTCATTGGGTAGTAATTTTCATTGAACATAAATGTAGTAAATAAAACTAGTTATTTTCTTTTCGACGTTTCGTCAAATTTTCCGGCTTCTTCAGGACTAATTTGCATTAAGTGCTAATTTAGTCCGGCAAATAATCGAACTAACAGTGTCAATAAATCAATTTTAAAAAAATCAAAAAATACTAGAAAGTGGTATTCAAACGGAAATGAGTAAAATACAAATAAAATCAGAAATTCTTAGGTTCGTGGAAGGAGCGCTATATTCTGTCTATTATAAGCAGCCCACAAAGAATTGAAGCATCCCCAAAACAATAAATTATAGCGGATTTACAAAAGATAAATCAGTAACTCATATAAGCAAAGCTGCCGTTAGATATTGTGGAACCTTCAGCAAAAGACCTTTCTGATCTCTACCAAATTTTACCTATTCATCTTTCTCCTTATTTTACTGCGACATCCAAATACACCGTTATTTTCCAATTGCTAATTTTTTGAATTAATCGTAAAGGCCTATAGGTATCTTCTTATTTTTATTACCACTTATTTGCTACCTCCGGCTTGCAGTCCCCATACCAATTTGAATTCCTTGGGAATTATCCAGCTTGACCCTTCCTTGATCGGTTAGGGGGGGGGGGGTAAAAAAAAGGGAAATGGCAAACCACCGAAGTAATTGCCTTTCTTGAAATTTGAAATTCTTCATATCCATCTGCTAAGAATTCATATAAAGAAATGAAATGAAAGATAGCATTTCTCAACGTAATCTTATGATATTATGAAAACAGGCTGAAGATTCTGTAAAATCCTACCAAAAAAATATTTCATTGTCAGTAGAGGATTTAGTCTAGATATAGTTTAGATTGCCATCTTCTATTGATTTTGCTAATACAATTCAATTCCTATGGCTTTTAAAATAATACGAATTTTCTTGTATTTCTTTACTTGTTAATTTTTAATTGAATACTAATTTTCACAATCTCGTGGTTTAATGATTTAAAATAATATTAAATTAAAATAACAAAACAAAATTATGAGGAAAACGAACAAAAAAAGAAAAGGATGATATTATGTAAATAATTAAAAATATATAATAGGAACAAAGGTTTTTGGAATTCAGATTAAGTTGTATTTTAAAATATTTTTATTTTTATCTTTTTATTTCTTTGGAGTTATGAAACTGTTTTTTAATTGGTTTACCTGACAAAATGGCAATTAATATTATTTAAATTACAGTTTAAGTTAATGTAGTTATTTGTATAGAACATCCTCATATGTTTCAACAAAGATAAGTGGTACTATATTGAAGAGAACCACTTCTGGAATCATCTGGAACCAGTCTGTTATACCTAATTTTAAGTAGTTTAACGCAGGTCGGTTTCGATGATAATTTATCTCATAATGTTTATTTTTGGATAGGCCACTTAAAGTAGCAAATTGCACTACATTAAACCTTCCTAACAAAAGAGTAAAAAATTTTAAAATCAATGCATCATAATTTTTAATTTTTCCGATCGTAAAAGTTGTATTGGCCAATTATTATTGGGTGAATCACAATGCAACAGATGCAAAAACAAAAATGTTTCCCTTACATAATAACAATTCCATTTATTTTTCTACAAGAATCTCAACACACAAAGATCATATTGGGCGTTTTTCAACCCTAGATAATTTAAAAACTCTTATGAAATCTAATCTCGATGTAAACCAAGCATGAACACTTGTAACTTGCAACCATTTCATTGCATTATTTTTTATTTTTAATATTTTACCGGCGACTAAACACGGTCTATTATGGCTTCATATTATTCTCAATCGTACAGGAGATACGGGGTGTCCGAATGGGGTCTACATTGTATTTCTCCCGTGATGATGATTTGACGTGGCGTCATTGTTGCAAGTAGTGAGTGTTCCAGCGGACCAACCCTTGCACTGCCAAAACCACTTCACGCTTTGATTACTTTTTAAGGTGCTCGGAGGCGAAGTATTAAAAATTTGCAATTTAATCAATATTGCAATGAAATTGGAGACGCTTCCCATTGTTTTTTGGTTTTCTTGGTCTAAGAAATACAAGCCTAAAAGATGTGAGGGTGGAGCGCTATTTGTCTGAGCGATTGGATGCATTGTGCAGTCGAATATGAAAAGTAAACAGTGATATGCAGCCGAAGTATGATATCATATTACTACTGTAGGGGATGCAGTTATGGGTGGGCTCTTGTTTGGAATACCTGCTAAATTCAGATAGAAATTAATGCGTTTTAAAATTTCTTGCAGCAAATACAACAGCTTGCTGGTGTTGGTCATTAAAGCAAAAATTTTGTGGATCCTGCAATTAATTAGTCCAGGGTATAAAAATATCTTTAGAGTAGTAATCAAATATGTTTCCTATTTTACTGTCATTTATGACATAATAAATAAGAGAAGTAAAATAAAATGATGACATGAATATGTGGCAGTAAAATGAAACTGTAAAACTGAGACCCAATAATAATTAAACGTGATCGTTAAAACAAACGTCGGTAGATAATCTATAACCCTTAATAAATAGAAAAAGAGTACAGAAAATTAAATAAAGTCGAGATGAGATATTAACAGCCCCACTATAGAATCAGCATCATCTGAGCTCACTGACATACAGCTCTGTAATTTTTAAAATTCGTTCCCCTGTTTTCAACAAGCGGATAATTTGATGTAAATTATTTTTCTACCTTTTACACTTCCAGAAAAAAAAATTATATTAACAACTGGCAAATAAGCAATCAATAAAAGAATGTGTCGAATTTTGAAACGGAATAAAATTCTGTTATAGGACGAAAATTTGAAATAAAAAATTAAGAGAACTTCAACAGTTTCAAAGTATAAAATCAAATTAAATTGGGTTAGGGTGTTCATGCACAATAAATTTTTGACAATGCGCTATCAAGTTTAATAAAATACTGGAAATTTTACTCGGAGTTTTTATTTCTAAATGTTAGAATGAAAATCGTAAAAAAATCAATAAATTTAAAATCAGGAACTGACTGTGAGCTAAAATGATTTAATTTTTGGGAATTTTTCTGTGTATTTTACAAAAACAAGATGAACTAATTAATTTCAAAAATTATATTATCCGCCTTCTTTAGATGTTGGTTAGAAAGTTTCTTAATGCTCAGACCCTAATTGTAGGTTGTCACAGTTTGAAAAGTAGTACCTACTAGCTTTTATCCGTTTGTCTGTCCGTCTGTCTACTATTTAATAATCATATAAGCAATGTGTAAAAGACTTCTGTGAATCGACCGTAAATAATATTAAAAGTTGCTTTTGCAGAATAAGAAAAGATTGAGATCAATTTAAATAATTTTGAATACAAAATGATTAACACCTATATTTTGTGTATTACATTTATTCAAATGGTATAATAAGCCGTTAAAATGTATTGTTTAATATAATAGTACCTACCTACTAAGTATGATATTAAGATAATTATTTCCTGCTGTAAGTACGCATTAGAATTAAAAAATTAACTATTTTAAATTGTAGCAAGTCACTTTTCACATTGCTTAGCTTTGAATAAAAGTGTTGAAAAATTGAATGCATTGTTTACCATTCTACTATGTAGTATGTAAAATGTAGGTGTAGAAAAACAATTAATGGGATAAAGATGACTTTTTATCTGCGATCTGAGGAGCATTAATTGTTTATTCGTAGGCGAACTGATTATGTGTAATGGGTATTTTGAATATTTATGCACTTATACCTATTAGGAATCTTATTAACAATTTTTATTATATTGTTACTAATTTTACTGCATATTGCATTTTATGGCAGTGACGGATTTATCTAGTATCTGGCGCCTAACCGTAGTTCCACAACGATACTTCTCAACACCTTTACATAATATTATAAATTTACTAAATACTATTAATTATTATCATACTCCTTGTTATTAACTAAAAAAAATGGCTATGACATCACGTAAAACATTAAATTAAAAATCGCCTGCGGCGCCTTTTTATTTTTGAATGTTGTGTTTCTGCACGCTACATATTTATTTGAAGGTTATTAAAAATTACTCCGTAGCAATATCAAAATTTAAGGTAAATCTTATAATATGATTGTTAACAATGGCTAGGAAATACTCGGTTACAGACCCTGAATCCGTCTCTATTACCTAGTTGAACAAGTAAACATTAATTATTATTAATCGTCACACCGTGGCTGCAGTCTGATGGAGTTTTGTAAATTATTTTCATCACATTAAAACTTTTCTTTCTTTTGTCTACATTACATGGCAATCTTTAATTAAGGTAATTTAAGCACAATTAATTATTCATCTATGCTTTTAACCACATCACTGATTTTTATGGGTATATTTTTCTGCAAAAAACGAACCCTTTTGTTGACGTGATCATGTTCGTTTTTCTGTCTGTCTGTTCAAACTTTGGCGCATAGCTTATTGTTGGTTAATTTGCAACGTAATTGCTTCTATCAGACTATTACGTTTTTATTTAAATCCATACATCAATCGATTACAAATTACCGTTGGCCGTCTCTGCAAATTTTGGCATATTCTCTTTTTCTTCATGTTCTTCATTAAAATTTGACTAAAGATATTTTTCGAGTTATCAACAGTCCAAAGGAAATGAGCGAATACACGATCATGATGATCGGATAATTGGTGACAATTTCTGCCCAAGCGTTCCTAGAGAAACCAGACTGATAACTTAGTTTCTTGATTGCAAAGTAGCGGAAAATTATTGATTCCATCTCAAATTAAGGAAGCCTCATTAGTAACTAAAATGTTTACATACAAACTGTGAATCTCGAGAGCAACTAGGTATGAAGGAAATAATATTGATAAAAAGTAATAATTACTTGAAATTATCTGGCACGAAAGAGCTTTAATTATTAAACTGTAAGACGACGTTATAGAATTTCCTTTAACTGTTCGTAAAACTGTTTCCTCCAGTTCAGGAGTATTTAAGGATCGTGAATATGTATATTCATAGTCGTGTGAATTCTGCTCAAAATCCTTAATGTCTCGCAAAAGCGGATAAATTTTCGCATTTTTTAAGGCAGTACTAGCGTACAATAGAAAAGCCTAGTAAGTCGAATAACTAAAAATTGGGTTAATGAAACGTAGGTATATTGAACTTTTACTTCCAGAATCATTCAACTCAATTTTTCGTAACTCAACTTACTAGGTTCTTCGATTGTTCGTGTGTTAAATAAAAATGTAATTGAAAATATTTACGCAACCACCCTTTTTGGCATGGTTGAGGAATCTAAGATTAAATTAAGGCAAGCAGTTTTAGATTACGATTTGGTTGAGCGTGGGCAATTCTAATAATTTGGATACAAAAGCTTTAGAAGTTGAAACCAAAAATCTTATTAATGACATTTTATGGGTTCTTTTTCCAATGATTAATTACTTTGTTCTTTTATGAGCGGTTGGAAATGGAAAAAGACTAAAAATTTTAATTATGTCTAATTCGCAAAAGTATTTTTGAAATTGAAAATTGTTTCAAAAAGCGCACAAAATATGAAAGCATTTATTCATATCTTTTGTCACAACAATTCCTGGTTAGGTCGGTATGTGGTTATTAAAGCTTTTGTTATTCACAATTGGTAATTAAGGCGACGATGTAACGGAATTTACTCATAGGACCAACACATTTTTGGTATATATTATATTAAAGCCACACAATTACCAATTTGTTTCGGACGCTTCGATTGCAGCTTTGTTTTATTAATTATTACACCTGACCCTAGATAGTATTTTAACCCAAATCAGCATTATAATCCACGTTGTGGGGAGTTTTATTCGTTTCCAAATAATTATTTAAATATCTGCAAATCCATTATTCTTCCATTCAAATCTCAAGTTGAAGAATTCGATCGACTCAATTAACAATGTAACGTAAGTCATAAACTAATAAAATCATGGAGTAACTTAATTATATTTATCATCGTTTATAGTTTCCTATAAAAACCTAAGCACAACACATAAAATGTAGTTGAGAAGAGAGCAAACCAAATATAATATGTTTAATTACGACCGGACCTAATAAAAAGTTGTGAATCACAGAATCATCAACTGTAATTGCCAGTTTCGGAATGAGAAACTTGTTCATAAAACAAAATTAAGAAGTGTTTATTTTATTTCTTTAATACCACTTGCCATTTAGACTTTTTCTATTAGATAATAAAAAGTTATTATTTCGGTAATTATTATAATTATTAAACTTCATAATGCTGTTGTAAATTATACGCTTTAATACAGTTGTCAAAGAATTTTGAGTTCCACCTCCTTGACGAGGCTAATCGGCAAGTCGGGAACCGTTTTAATACTACTTGAAAATTAACTCAAACATTTTGGTTATTGAAAATAACGTCTAAGAAATTTCACCCTTAAAAAGCTCGTTGCTCTCATGTCAGGTGCAGATGATATCAGAAATAAAATTACGGCTTAATACACTTGCATTCGATATGTTAAATGCACATCGCGTTAAGTAGAAGTACTACAGGGTTTCGTGTATTCCCTTTTATGTTTTAATTACTTTCTAACATGAAAATTCAATTTGTTTTGTTGGTAGTCAAATAATGGCAAATTTTCAATGATTGTTCCGTTAAAATGTAAACTTGATGAAGTTTATAGAAATAAACTGCGTGCATGAATTCTTGTTTAAAGAAGGGTACACTTATTTTGCTATTCTAATCAATAAATCAGTAAAAGCTGTTACTGACCGCCGCTTTGTTTTCGCGTCTATGCGAGGGTTGCTTTCAGGGTAGCCCTTGTAATATTCAAAATTAAATAATTTTATGTTTTAACGCTGCCTTTGTAAATTCTTCAATCATTTCTATCGATCCAATTCGTGCAAAAATGTTTTGATTCTTAGTCATGCACGACAGATAAAATATATTAAAAGCAACTTACCGGCTAAATGTCCATTTTCGTAGGGAGGATAATCGCCGTTGTCCATGCGATGCTTTTTGAGTTGCTGGTACTGATGAGAAGCTGCCAAGCTGAGTCCTACAGGTGCTCGTTTCGGAGGACGTCCAGGCCTGGAACTGCAAAATAGTAGAGAGCCACTGAAGTTGAGACACTCGGGTTAGTAGTGTAAAATGTAAATTTGTGTGTGGCATAGAAATGTTTTAGTATACCAAAAATAAATTTAGAACGCCTACCATCAGGATAAGGATAAGAAAGAAGCCGACCGACGATCGAAATGAACGTATTCACAAATTATTTAACTTTCCGCTCAAATGAATTTGTTTGTTTCCTTGATGGAAATAAGTCGAGTGTAAGTAAACTTGAAAATAACAAAATAGAAAGAATTTCGGCTTTTCGCAGCCTCGGGCGTATCTCTATTTCGTTCTTATTATTCTATTTTAACTCAACCTTTTAACAACCAAGGAAATCGCAAATTAAACTTTTCTACAATGCAAATAATGAGCACCTCGGGCAATACAGCATCCAAAAGGAACGCTTTCGATTTTGATTGTGGAAAAATGCGTTATTGATAGCGGGTATAAAGTATTGCTGACATAAATGGCTAAAGAAGCGACCAGCGCCTTAATCTAAACCCAGTGTGCTTTTCTATTATGTTGTCAGAATGATACAAACGGCCCCAATAACCGCGAGCTCGGGGAGAGCCAGCTACCGGACAGCTGATAAACAATACAGCCCTAAGGGCATCTTTACTTGATTCATTGCAATATCGGCTTAACTACTACACTTTCTGCTTTTCTTATTTCAACATTATTTTATATCTTCCTCTCCTTGGCCAAACTAAAGTCAATCAATTAAATTATCTCTTGGGGAAATTCAAAACGACACTCGTCGACTAAAATGATAAAACATACATGGGAGACGGACAAAAAAGTTGTTTATTTGAAGACGAACATAAAAATTGGCAATCGGTCATGTATATGTCTTTTTGTTTATTCGTTTATTTATCGACGATCTCATCCATTACGTGGCGTCCGGCCGCAAATATCAGATATCACGTGGTCACTCGACAAATCGACCCTCTTTTGATTTATTACGTTCATTTCCTACAATCCACTGTTCTACCTCTTCCTTAATATCACACAACTTTATTTTTCCCAATTCTGCCAAATCTAAATTCTTCATCTATTTCGCTTGTTAATTATTGCAATTTCCATTTTACGAATCAGTGTGCCGGTTAATCAACGCCTTCGGGGGGTCTACTTAATTGATACGCAAATCATTTACACAATTTCCATTAGTAATAGATTTCGATGCGTTATTACAAATTAATATTTGTTATGTCAACAATATTGTTATTGCCAAGTATTCAACAATAATTGACAGTTTCTTGTTACAAAAAAATATATTTTACTCAAGACCGTTATAGCATAATAATTGTATTAGTTATAATTAAAACAAGGTTCAATTTTTACCATATCATTATGTTGAAAAGCTACAACTTATAATTAAACTAATTGCATTAACATTTTTTATAGTTAACAATTAATACTTAGTAACATTTAGTTATGCTATTTGTAATTCAGAATCTCGTTTTTTTTAATAGCGTCAATGCACTGTTAACGTCAACGCAGTGCTTCCAAAAATGTTCTTGCTTCCATATCATATTTATATTTGCATATTTTTTTATGATGTCAATGGGTATGTATAGTTTCAAATGGATAAATCGTTTTTTTAAGTCTCTACATGCCAAAACTAAGGAGACATGCAGTTATCAATTCTGGGGGTATTCCATACCCCCAAACCCACCGGTCACAACATCATGATTGCTATGAAACCAATTGAAATAATTAAAATACTTGAGAACTAACCTAAGTTTAGAAATTTGGACATCTAATTTCTAAATGATGTCAAAAACCGGGCAAGCACTTCAATTATTATCGACTATGAAGTAAAAGCGGCTCACGGTTTCCTGATCTTCCAGTAGTCGTAACTTATAAGTCACAGCTACCTGAAATTTTCATCCACAACCCTATGGATTTATTAATTTTGTCTGTGGTTCCTTTCGTAATGCAGTTCCGATTGGCGCAGTGGCGTAACCATCTGGTTCTTTCTAACGGAACCGGTTCTCTCAAATCAAGGTTAACAGTTTAATTTCGTATTATAGAATATAGAAGTGTTTTTCACTACATTATAGCAATAAAACAAATTATTTATAATAATTTTTAAATTATTATAAAAACAATTTGTGATCCTTGCCCTGTTTGAACTGGTGATCGTGTGTATTTACACATCGCATACTGATAGTTTACGCCAATGCTTAACACACGAAATCATTAAATTACACATGTGGTATATCTTCCAGTACTACCTTTGATAAGAAAAGTAAATTAAAATTGTTGCTTACATTTTTCTAACAGATCGTTTTCACAATATAGGATAAAGAGGTGCCCTGTTTTTTCATCTGAAATCCAGGTCTCACACCCTCTAGTTACGGTACTGAATTGTGTCATTTTATTAATCTAAGAAATTAAGAAGTTCCACAGACCGATAGGTCAGTGCGGCCTTTAGGCCGCACAACCTTGGCAATCAAGCTGCTCACTATTTAAACTAAAACCGACATAATTAAGTCTAAATATAAATAACTCTAACTTTTGAAGTAAAACTATTGAACTTCTTGCAACCGTTGATGCTATTGATCGCTTCTTAAACAACAAATGTAGTGCTTACTACAAAGATATAGTTTTTCCTAATGATCTAATATAATTTCTAATCTTAAATAAAATTTGGAATTAATCAAAGTGAAAAACAGAAGAGAAAATACTTCAGATGCTATGTCAATATGAGAAAATATTAAATCTTTTTGAATAGTTAAAATATTTGGAAGTTGTACATTTTAATAAATCAAATACATCTAATAAAAATCAGTTTCTGACTTTTTCTTATAGGGGAATACTAAGTGATTATAAAATTAAATAATTTAAGAAATAGGGGCTCATCCACGTAGTTTTCACTGATAATTTTCCTAATTTTCAAATTTTATAGTGAATTTTCAAGTTTTTATTGTTGGAAATAAAATTCTAAAGGAAATAATTCAAGCATATTTCCACAAATATTTTTAAATTACAATAATGCAAATATTTTATTATTATTTCATATTCGTCTTCGTGAAACTGTTCATATAGGGATTGAAAGGATTCCGCAATATAATTTTTTTAAATCCTACCTTTGTAAATTTGTACAACATGAATTGCAAAGTAGGGTCAAAATACATAGAGTATCTTAATAAAAAGTCAGATCATGGTTTCACAATTTAATAATTAGGTAGCACATAGTCAGTTTCTCCGAGTAGTGGTTTTCGAGTTGAAATTATTCCATTGAAATTTACACATTTCGTGACAAAAGGTATTGCATGATCGCTGGAAATTTTAAAATTGAAAATGTAATTTAGTGTTATTACGAAGAATTGAATGTAAAAGATTTGATTTAAAATGAAATTAATAATATTTTGTGTATTAAAAGACAAAAATCAATGAGACCTACTGCCCTATAATATTCCACCCCTGCCGAGCTTATCTTGTGTGCTCAAAGAAGCGTGCAAGAGCTAAGCTCCTTTCAAATTTATTAAAAATCGATACCATCACATGCAGCTAATAATTTGTAAGCGTTCATATTACATCAAATTTGAATTTATTACATGTTTAAGAAGAATGCTTTCATGTGATTAAATAATCGAATACAGAAAGAAATGACTGCGTTCTTTCCAGCACGAAAGGTAATATATACACTTAAAAAGCAGTCATCATCCAGGTATTCCCCGAGGACAATGTAAAAGATTCATAATCCCAGATTAAGCAAGAAAAAAGCTATTTCGTTTGACTAAACGCTCCTTTTGTTTCAAAATTACAATTGCTCCGTCGAGACATTAGTTCTGATACCGAGTTAAGTTGGCTTCTTTGGGACCTTTTTGTAATTTTTATTTTACTTTTAAACTCCAACGACTCTTATCTTTTATTGCTCCCCGTACACATAATGTTTAGTTATAAATGCGATCGTTTTGAGAAGATACATTTTAATGACAGAAATATTATATCCCAACTATGCAACAAGTTTTTAATGAAAACTCGACAGGAAAATTGTGTTAATGCTACACTCGAACGTTTAAATTGCATTCGGATTATTACACTCGAGAATTATTTTTCCAACAACTAAGAAGCAATAAAAACGGTTCTAAAACTAAATCGCCTGTAATATTTTGTTATTAATATACGGTGCCATAAAAGAACTTAAGTGTTATCTATATACTTGCAGTTCTCTTAACAAAACAATTTAATGGTAGAATTATATTTTTTGAAAATTGCGAATTTATTTTTTGATCCAATATTTCCTTCAAAAAAACGTTCGGGCATCATCAAGCCCATTCCGAAGGCTCTTCTGGTCTTAAAAATAACATTGACTGGATTACCGCCCCAGCTTTCTTTGCATAGCTCCGTAAAAAATAAACTTTTATGGAAAAATTGTAGATACTACCTATATTTGTGTGTAATTTATTCAAATTTATTGGACATAAAGATTGGGTTTTTACATCAAAAAGTTCTTTAATTTATATCGATCTCATTTATAAAGTTTAACCATTAAATTTTAATTTGTTTTAAGCAATCTTCGTTTAATCTAAATGCAATATTTTTTTACATCCCCCAAAAGTAATTCCGACAACATCTGCTCAAAATATGTGTTTTAAATAAATGCTTTTTCGCCGCAGGATTTTCTGGATATTAAAAAGTCCAGGTGTAAAGCTCTAGGTTTTTTGTGCACGATGACAAGTTATGATGGATCTGTAAAAATTTTGCAGGGTTTATAGATTAGTCACTTATAATGCTAATGCTTATATGTTGTTTAAACAACTTAATTGTAGTTTTTTTGCGCCAGTTCTTACCCAACGAATGGTATAAATTTAACTTAAGGAAGATTAATAAAATGATCGATCGGTGAGAGAGAATATTTTCTCCTCGTGTAACAATCGGCGACCATAAAAGTTAAGTTGCGGCTCTTTTATCAATTTTAAGGGTGTTATTCATTTTTGTTGGCTAAGAGGACCCAGCCATACGCCGATTGTTAAGATAAGGCTTAAAAATCATGTGTTCCTGGAAATGGATTTGATGTGAAAACTAGAACGATGCTCATATTTTAGTCTTTATCTTATCGCGTAACGTTTTCACCAAATCTGCTAGTTTTGTGCAACGAATACTTAACCAAACACTCAATCCTAGAATGACATATATTTCGTCCATAAAATAGATGTTAAATGGTTCATAGCAAAGCCACATAATATGAAATTGATATCTCTAAAAAGATATATAAAATGCAACCGCGATTTTCTTTCAAATCCACCCCAAATCGCAAAATTGAAAGGGTCGCGTGTTTAGATTTAACTCATTGTATTTCATGACTTCACATTTTCCATCCCCAAAGATGATAACACACAGTCGGCCAATTTCAAAATTGTTTAACTCTTTTATAGATTAATTGCACAAAGAATTGAGTCATAGCCGATGGATTTTCTTCGAAACATTTTTAATCAATTACGGGGTCGCCTTTTCGTATTTACTTAAATTTCGACACAGATATTTAACAATGACGCTATATTATATTTCTTTTATCCTATTTTGATTATTACCATAATGCTTGTATATGGTATTGGATTACAAGCAGCGAAAATTAAATTCGTGCCAATCTTTTCCTTTTTGATGTTTGAAGTAAGTGCCATTTTCGTATCACCCTTAAATAAACGCAAACAAGGGATACTTTATAACCTACAATACATCTGTTATTCTCCCCGTACGAGATTATATAAGTAATTTTACAAGGGATGCAACCCTTGCTTTTTACAACTGTACCTTTATTTTCGATAAATCGATAGTACGCAACAGTTCCGCATTTTAATTTTAAAATTGCAAAACCGACCAAAACGATTTTTTTAATTAGGCTTTGTTAAGTAAGCAAATTTTTCTATAAATAATATATAAGATGGAGTAAAAATTAATTTCTAAAGTTTTGCAGAAGCGCACGCGGTGTTTTTATTTGAATTCTATGCAAACGGCGCTTATTTTGATAAACATTTTTAATATCAACATTCATAATTTAAAAAGAATTCTGACTTTTATAGGCGTATCTCTTATAGAAATTTCAATTTCAACTTTTTTTCATTTCTTCCTCCTCCCCTTTTCTGGTTTTACCTTTGTCAATAAACCGATTGAAATGTAATTCGGGCGGATTATTAATTAGAATTACAACCGGGAATCCAACAAAAAGCAAAAGGTTTTGTTTAAAAGGATTTCTGCAACTTTTGAAAATATTGTGGTCCCGGTTCAATTAATTACAATTCTTACATTAATTAATCGGTCTTTTATTATGGTTTCCTAATGGCACAAATTAATTATCGCTCCCACTCTTTCCCTTATATATTATTGAAGAATCGAGGCATAATAAAAATTGATACATAAAAATACAAACCAAACATTAGATAACAAAAAGATATTTACGTATACGTACAGTTCTTTGTTATTTTATACAAAATATATTTCATATTAAATGAAAAACTAATATTTTTTGTAGCAATATTTTTCTTTTTTCACGTGCTAATGCTTAGATAACGCACGCGGACGCCTTCCTTTTTTCACGTTACGAATATCGACGCGTCGCCTCCACATACCAAAAAATACACAAACTTAATGGAATATGAAATTAAAATTATTTACCCTGCTCTTATATTCTACTCACTCACCCTTTAAACAATCAACAGATTTAAATTTTCTTCAATTAAAATTTGCCTATTTTTTATTACAGAAAATTAAATTTGTCATTACACATTATAATATATGGGGTGTCTCTTAAACTAGATTCTAATTATTTTTTGTCTAAAATTAACGGCTTTCGCGTTATGGATAAAATTACATACAAATTTTTGGATAGCAAATTTAACGGAAAACAACTTTAGCCTAATAAAGTTTTTTGTAAAAACAGTCCATTTCACAAGAAAATCAAAAATAAGAATAAAACACATTTGTTTTTCATTTTAATTTTATTTTTTGCTGTATAAATTTTATACACGCGTAATTAATAAAATCTTAATTTAATCTTTTATCTAACCTATATTTTTGTAGCGGTTTTTCTAATTGATAGTCTTACATTTGTATTCCGATGGGGATTCACAAAGTTTGCATCTGACTTGGAAGTTTGTTTAAAAATGGCATGATCAACAGGCAGATTCCTAAATTTTCAAATTTTGTTTTAATTGCTTATCCAACCTGGGTTAAATGATTGTTTAACTTCGCTTTTTGTGAAAATCTCGTTAATCCACTCTTGCGAACTTTAAAAATTATCCTTTGATAAACAAAATTGTGATTGAGAAACGGCTATTTTTGACTAACGCAAGGGGGTTAGCTGGACATAATACCCATTACAAAATATAATATTGCTATAAGAATAGTATAGTTCTTGAACCAAACCGAACTCTTTTTTTCTTAATTATTGCAAATAATTAGTTCTAGTTAATAGAATATGTAATCTCTTGTAATAAAGTAGCTGAATTCCTCATTTAAAACAGAGTGCTTCGTATAATATGCAAATAAATAAAACAATAGAAAATGTTCTTTCAATTATGAATTGCTAATCGTATTTTAAAATTGTTAACATTTTATTAATCTTTTTAATTAAAATTTATTTTAGAATAATTTATTTATATTAACGAGTTTCTTGTAAAAGAAAGAATTCTTATCAGTCTGCTTCATTTTTTTTTGTTAATTTGTAACTGTAATTTAGTAATTAAGTTAGCTATCCAGGATACGTTCAAGAAGAACATCATAGTTATATGGATTTTATTTATGTTCAATAATTATATTATAATACCTATTCAATTTATCTTCAAAGTTAGGTAGGTACTGCAGTAAATTTAATAACAAATAAATTAAATTTTTAAAGTAAATATGAAAATAAAACAGCACCTCTTCAAACATTCCAACATCCATCTACTTCCTCCTGTAATAATTTATAAACACAATATAATAATAACAGGAAAAGATTCTGCTTATTTTAAAAAAGAATAATTACTGCTACTTTTTTTATGTTTAAAAATTGAAAATGTGGCGCCTGGGCCCGAATGCTTCAGCTTTAGAGTAAATTAAGAGTGACAGAGTGGAAGTGCTTTTCTGATCCTTTTATTCGAATAGAAATGTTTTGTGACCCTTACACCCCTAGATAATGAAAATGTTTTACGAGTGTTTTGTTTTTCATTGATTTTTCGAAAAAATATATAAACTGTAGGAGAATTCGTATTGTCGTGGAATTTGCGTGTTACAGGGTGGAGTAACATTAATTACAAATATGCTTTAGATCAGTAATGTAAATATAATGTCACAAATGTTATATTCTGACATTAAAAAACGTACAAAGTGCTTCCCACCAAAGTTCTGGAAATAATAAGTATAACAGTTAATATAGACAGAATTATGTAAACCAAATTTTCAATGTTGATTTTATTTACATAAGAAATAACGTGTTATATACAGATACCATAATATTAACTTTTAATGCTTTTTTCTCATATTTATAGATTTCATTTCGAAAAGCAGACTTACACTGTGTAAATATACAGCGCGTAATATTTTATAGTTGATAAGTGCTTAATGTAATAAGGGTGCGAGTGGCGCCCTTAATTTGTCTAAAAATAAAAAAAATCCAATAAATCGGTAGTCGAAAGGACTCGATATAATATCTCCAGACACACACGTGTTTTTTGAAAATGCATTTTAACCATTTCAAGTGTGATAGTGGCCTTATCATTACGAGGGTGCCATATGACGAATACAATAAACAGACAGTTTATATATTTTTTAAATATTGCTATTTAAATGTTTACAAACGTTATTTTCATCTATCAAAATAATTTTAAAACAGACTCCTCACAACTTAAACATTGTTAGTTAATAAAAATATTAATTTAAAATAAACACTACTAACCATATGACATCAAAATATACATTTCTTTCTAATTTGCTTATTTCTTCTGATATTAAATTTAGTGTTGACTGACTTTAAACATATTACGCTTATTAATACAAGGAAATCTACTAGGCATATAAATAAAATTCGTACTTGAAAATTTGTACACTGTAAAAAAATGCCCACGTTAAGCTGAAAGCCGTGAAACGTGGAAGTATAAAACAATTAGTACAGTTTGAATAATTGATCATGTGGAAAACTAGTGAAAACCCTTATTAATCCAAGTTTGTTTAAGATTAAGGGGTAAAGAAAATCAAAATGAAACGTTCTTAGGAAGCGTTCGGAGCGTAATAAATCTAAACAATTATTTATTTCCGACAAAGTTCACCCGATTAACTCAAACGAATGGTTTTAGCATCTCTTTGTGCAAATCGGGGATATAATTAAAACGGAGTCTGTCTTTTACTTATTGCTGGTGTCTAAAATCGTCCCAAATAATTTGGTGGCATCCAGTAAACAAACTAATTTCATTGCACCCTGCAAATCACCAATCGAAGCGTGAAGAGAATTGAATAATTTGAACCGAAACGATTCGTTGCATCCGAAGCACAAGGAAATTAAAGAAATGAGGCGAATTATTGACGAAGCTTTTGGAATTTAAATTTTCTCCGTTTTCAATATATTCGTTTAGCTTTCTTGCACTACACAAGAGGTCCCGACAGTCAGCCAACTTTTCCCCTTTTAACAAAGCAATCGGTAAAGTAAACTTCAGTTTAGTCGAAATCTTTGAAAACAAATATTGTAATTAACACAAAGAATGCGATTCCACTTTGATATGTAATTAGCTGTGAGTGAGCCCGATGTAATTGAAATTCCAAACTTTGAAAATGATTAACAGTTTTCTACGAATAACAAATTTGTAAAAACAAGATCAATCGAATGGAAAAATTAAGAGCAAGTCTTTTAGAGCATCCATTAAGTTTCAGTTTCGCGAAGGGAAAACAAATAAAGTTTACAAATTTAAATTGCGGTTAACAAGTTTTTCGAAAATTAAGAAGCTATTTCGGAGCGGAACACGAATAATAGGTTGGAATTGCATAGCAAAACACGACGCCCAAGCAACAGAGAACTTCAAAGCAAAATAAGAGAGTTGAGCTAATTTGTTTCAATTAAGAAAATAGAGTTACTTTAAGCATCTTCTGAGTTAGTCAAATATTACTAAATGCAAAGAGGGCAATTTTATGAGCTTCGTTATTTTTTGCCGTAATTTAGGCATGGTGCACAAAAAAACTTCCTCAACCTCTTATTTACTCTAATTAACATTTTCGGAACGACTTGTATTAGAAGAAATTATTCATAAATATATTTAAAAAAAACTGTTAACACTTCACGTTTGTACGGGTTTATTAAAAATAACGAAGCGTTGTTACACAACTTAACAATGCGAACATTTTAATTATATTTGCATATCATTAAAAGAATATGTACGAACTTAATTATAACTTAGAGAATTGTAGAAATGTAAATTTAACTAATTGTTAACAAACTTAAATAAGGCTATAATAAGTTACTTAAAATGTATAGTTATGCTATAATTGTGTTCACACACGAAACAATAACAACAAGAAATGATACAAATTAATTCACAGTGAATTTTTAATTTGATTTTTAATGCTTCTTATAATATTTCCTCATCTTAATAGGTACAAGCAACTTATTATCGTAATGTATTTCCGCTTTTTAGTTAAGTGCAAATTATTTTCAAAATTGCTATTTCGAATTAAATCGGATATGTTAAAAAACGGTTCTTGCAATTACAGATATATTATTTTGCAATTTTATTTCGAAATTTACTTCCAATGGCATTTAAAGTAAAAGTTTTGTTTATATTTTTTAACTGTATTGCCAATATTTTAAAGTAAATTCGAAATAAATCATCGTTCGAACTTCACGTTTCACTTCGCCACTCCTTAAAAACTCACCAAAAATATTTAAAAACAAAATTTTAAGCTTGGATTAATCGAAATCTACTAAATAATTGTTTTTGGAGATTACGAAAAAAGCTTTCCATCAGGGATTTGGAGGGGGCAAGCGCCCCCTTCGCCCCCCCCCCTTGGATCCACCCTGATGGGGGGTACTTTTTGCTCTCAGACCGATTTCAATTAAAACATATATTTAAACTAAAGATTACTGGTTTCGTCACTTCAGCATTGTCAGATCAAAAAAACCTGAATTTACATCCAGTTTAATTTGAATAATATTTATTTAATTTTCTTTGTTTAAAATTTTTTAGACCGGGGACAGGCATAGTAGTGTTTACTTGGTACATTAAGGGCCTTTAAAAAATTAATAATTATTACTACTAAATACGTAAAAATTAAATAATAATATTAATTCACCTACTTTTCAATGTGATAGATAACTTTTCTATATTTATAATATAATAATAATAATAATATATCCTCCTGAAGATGACGAAGGAAATTCAATCAATAATAAACGGATAATTTAAATAATAATAATAATACTTTTCTTATCAAAATTCGCTATCATAAATTCAGCGAATTTTGGAAATTTTAATTGTAAAAACTTAGGTCAAGCTCCTATTGCCTAAGCAGGGTTCTGAAAAAATGTCTTCCACTTGCGAATGCTAGGGGGTATTCTATACTCCCAGACCTCCCAGTCTTAACATCATGATTTGTATTATGAATGTGTTTTCATTAGTCCCAATGTAGTTGGTGTCAATAATTATTAGAAAATTATGAATATGAATGAATATAGTAATAATAACAACAAGATATGGAAGAAGAATAAGACTAAAGCTATGACTTAAATGTAGAAAAGCCTATTTAAGTCAGCTCAATTGAAAATTTTCTCGTTAACAGGGTGCGAATTGTAAATCTTACTTAACCAAGTTTATGTGCTGAAAAGTAGTTTATTTAAACCCCAAGTAGAGAATAAGGGTGGTGACGTAAAATATAAATTTAATGTGTCTTGCGATTGTAATTAAAAATGATATTCGAAAATTATACAAGTTGTACACGAATTATAGTTAGATGTACCTAAGTAAATGCTGTAGATATAATTATATTTGCACAATACGGGACATACATTTATTATAAGGTTTATCTGTTTGTTATGAGTTATCTCAACACATATAATGAATTTATTCAGGCAAAACAATTTAAATACGGCACAAAATCAATAAGTAATTTGTGTAATAAAAATACGTTTTGTAGCCGTGTCGGTGAAGTGCAATGATAATGATAAAGGGTAATAATGACGAATCAGTTTATTTTATGCGTACTCATAACCGGTTGAGCATTCAAATAATATCATTGCCAATAATCCCAACAAAATCTCTCAGCAATAATTGGCCTTTTGTTGGCGCGTTGCACGTCGAATTAAAATTCATTTAAATAATATAATCTACCCAAGCGGTACAAAGTTTCGCTTATTAAAACATAGCAGTGTCGCTTGGTAAGCCGGGTACTCGGAAATTGCTAAGTATAAATTCACCTTAAGATGACGTTAATGAAATTTTCTTATTTCTGTATTTATTGCGCCAGTGTGTCTGCTGAACATGCCAGAACAAGGATTACACTGGTTTCTCGGTTTTTGTAGCTATTTCATTATGAACTGAGGTGCGAAATATGTCGGGGGAATGTTATTTGTTACCCCCGTACTGGGGTTAACTTCCTTACAAAAATCATTTTAATGTCTTTATTAATTTCATTAAGCCAAATTATTCTTCCACCTCGCACTCTAAATTATACACTTCACATTCTGCGCATTTTCCTGTCCCAATTTAGCTCATCATCAAAATTCACTTCCGTTATTCTCAAAAATGTTTGCTTGCATAGTGAAGTGCAAAAGTAATGCCCAAAAGCTAACCACGATACTAATCGTGACAAAGGAAAGTGAATTGAGGGTTCTGCAATAAAATTTGTGTTCCATTACATAGAGAGACCCATTCGTTTCGTATAATCTAGTGAGACTTCATTAGTTGACGTAAATTAATTATGACTTCTGATTGAGCTTTCCACAAACAGAGATGATGAAAGAGACATTAGTTGAAGGTAATAAAATTATAAATTATTTTCCTGTTTCGAATTAAGATATTTAGACAAAAAAGCCGACCTGGTCCAAATTTGATTTTAATAATAGCAAAAAAGGTAAAAAGAAAAAGCAGGGTTGCATGAGAACCATACATGCGTGTCATTTTTAAATAACACCCTTTATACATCATAAAAGCGAATGGATGTATCGTAATGTGTATCCAATTTAGTTACCTAATCCTACACATCTGCTAATAATCAATTATTTGACTAGAAAATCAAAAAATCAACACATTTACGTACAATATCACCTTTTCCAGACAAATCGATAATATTCTCTAATGTTAATATTTGATTTAAATTTTATCAACCCTTATTATATTTGGTTTAAATTACAGAATCGAACACGGTGTCATCGAGACGGCGATAGGGGTGCCAACTTATGAAGGACGCGAGCTCTACATTGAAGTGATCTACAGCGTTTGCCATTGTTTTAACATGTTCTTCTTGCATTTGAAATCTAGCAAATCTTTTGTGATAAAAATCTTTAGGATGATTGAAATCTGATCCCTCGATAGGGGACTATTTTGTTTTAGAAATGCTTACTAGGCGGAAATAATAATAAGATCACTTCCCATCCAACACTTTTGTTTTGACATATTATTCACGGATAGATAACCATTTTTACATTTGCTGTATACCCATCCGCCAGACAAAATTTTAAGTCAGTAGTAATAGTCCTTAACAAGGTCCTTAACGTGGAGTGCAAACCACGGACGGCACAAATACTTTGGCAGCAACTGCAACGCCATTTTTCGATGTTAGACCTCTCAAGTTATAGTTAAAGAAAACCTCAATAAATAATCTGTTGTTGATTTGAGGAAGAAATTGTAAACGAATAACTGCAGCCTCTTGGTGGAAGTGGCGCCATCTATGTGTAATAATAACGGTTATGAGCCTAGTCAAATTGAATGAATCAGAGTTATATTTTCGCTAGAGCAATGAAAGCAGACGCCCTGGTCTTCAGTGTTTTTAGTGCAACATTGCAAAACGGCTTACGATCAAATTGTAACGATTTTTGTTTTGAATTTGCAGCTGAGCATGGAAGTGGTGTGTTTATTCACATGTCGTATCGTGGATTAGTTCATATTAATTTGCATAGTAGATGGAAACCTCAACGGAGACAGGGAAATCTGAGGAAGTTATTAACCAGGAAGTCATCGAGAATGCCATGAAGTATATAACGGTAGCATATGCAGATGTAGGGCTAGTATGAAACAAAGACAAAGTGGATGAATAAAGATTCCAAACCGCAAAACAAAGTCTATCACTACAGAACGGACGGCACTAAAGTACTTTAATGCTGCCCGAAAATCTTTTGTTTCACTTTTAGTGCCGCTCGTCGAGGCAGTAAAAGTAATTTTAATTTATTATAATACTTCTTTTTAAGAATTAAGTTGACTTTTCGGCTGGTTTTAACTTTGGCCGTTCTGGTGCCATGCACCCTCTGTGAAGCCGGCTTAAAACGGACATATGTAAAATAATGAAAACAATAAATCCCCGAATTAGCAAAAACACGAGACAATGTAAGTGAATTTTTAATAAAACAATTGGAGCAAACAAAAACGCAACTAAAAGGGTTACCGAGTGCATTTCCAACTCGTCCAAATGGATTTTGTTTCCCTCGGAAGAAATTATAAAATTTGTGTAATTACCTCTTCCAGTAATACCTGTAGCGACCGCAGGTGGCGTTTCGTATCTTTAATTAATGCCATTACATATTCATCAACCACGAAAGGGTTGGTTGTTAAAAATGTATTTACTCGTCTCTACTTTTTCGCGCCTTGCTTTCTTTTCCCTAACCCAAAATTAAATTTAAAACTTGGAAAATACTAATAAAATTTTACTGTCAATTGTTAAACTCTTCTGCGAGGCAAATTGCTTTAGGGATATTAGAATTTTTTAAGTGGCGAAAGACTTTTGATTTATTTTATTGTTTTGCGTCGAGAGGATTAAAGGAGACAATTTTATCACCAAATAATATTAAATTCAAAATTACGTAGGTATACTCTTTCATAATCTGTTCTCTAGGAGATAGGGTAGATTCACTTGAACCGTGAGAAACACCACCTGCACAACGAAACGCTCATATCTTCGATAATAATAAAGAGCTAAATACGTAAATAACAAACTGCTCTACTGTATATCATCCGCTCATATTTTAAATATATAATATTAATACTTGTATAAGATAATTGTTGTTTAATATTCCTAGTACAGCAGTGTCATAAGTGAAAATAAATACCGACTCCTGTGTATTCCTGTTAAACAAAATTACATTTTTTCTATTATGGACAGTAGCTGAACAAATAGCGCACTTGACAGCACTAGAATTTATTTTTCGAATTACACACAGTTGTATGTTTGTTTATACAGGATGTACCTAGTACATGGCTAAAATTAAAGATAAAAAATTAATTTGCACGCCTCTTATCCATCCACCTGTAAGTTGGCTCGATAAATATTAAAAGTTTACATAAATGGCAATAACTATTCAAAATACAAGTTACATAAAGAAAAGCGTATAGTTACACGAGGGGAAACGCACAGGCCTCTTGGGAAAAGCGCCTGGGCCAATTTAACCAAGAATTGGCTTCTGAATAGACTTCTCGATCTAATTTTGTATTACATATGAACGAGTGCCTTTTGTCTGCTACGTTTGCGTTTCTTCATTTATAAATGGAAATGGGAATTCAAAAATAATTTAATAAAAAGCTATTCGAAGACAATAAAATGCAGCAAATTGATTCCGCTAGGATATTAAGTTTTAAGGATGACGTAATTTTCGGAACAAAAAAACTTGTCGAAAATTTTAAGGTTAATTAATAAATAACAATAATAGAAAGATGCTTGGGAGTTATTAAAATGCCAATCAACGAAATATACCTGAGCTGTCTTTGGTTCAAAACAAATGAACCTTCAGAAAACAAAGAGAAACAATTAAAAAGTGTAAATTACGAAGAGAGAGAACTTTGAAAAATGAAAAATTATGCGCGGTAAAAAATATTTCTTGTGAAATATTGTTTCTGTTGTTTCTCGTTTTGAGTTATTTCTTCTTTTTTTTCGGCAATTATACCTTTCCGAGTTAATAAGTTAGCAGTTGGTTGGATTCCATTCGGTGTGGTGGCGCCCAAACAACTCTGACCTGCTGAAGTGATATATCTTTTTAAATGACCGCATTCTATTTATAACCCGATGGATTATTAATCGCTTTGGAGGTTGGATGAATTTGGAGTCGGAGTTTTAGTTTTATACAAATTAAGCATTTGCAATTCTTGTTAAAAGGGTGTGTAATTGTCACCGTTTTGCTTGAAAATGACCACTAAAGATCAAAGGATTTCGACACATCAAGGCGTGACGGAAATAGCCAGTAAGCTGCCATTGTGACACAAATGAAGTTTGAATATTTAAGCGAAATGTATATGCGTTCCACCCTATCGCAGTCAAATCGCAGATAAAATCTCTACATATTACTTAAACAATATAAAAGTAGTAAATCTACACCTCGAGAGCTCTTGAAAAAGCAAACTTTACATTTCTACATGAATTGAAAAATAATGCAACTCCATTCGTTCTGTTTGCATTTCATTTGTCCGAGTTTATATCAGCTGAATAGTAAAATAACTTTTCATATGATGAATAACCAGGAAATGCTAAAATAAGGGTTTATTTTTACTTCTCCAATTGTCTCCATACAATGGTTCAATTTGGGAAAACACAGGTTTTCCCATTATGATATGCATGCGGTAGCTACGTCGTCGTCGGCGAACAAAACATATTCGTACCATCTTATATATCATCAAAGATAATTAGCACAGTAAGTTTAATTGGTAAAGCAACACACCCCGACGGAAGGGCTGGAACTTAAACACTAACATTACCATTAGCAACTATTCTACTATAGTGCGGTTTCGCTCTATTCATTAGAAAGATTCAAATTTTGTATCACGTTACGGCTCAAAACAAAATAATCACCAAATGGCATTTGCAATCATAAAAGAATTCATTAAAATTTCTCATAATCAATACTTCGGCACGGAAAAGTTTCCATCCGCTTATAATACTACGGTATCACCAAATTTTATAGCAAATAAGAATCTGATTTTTTCATAACGGTTTAATACGAGATCGGAATGTTCTTTGGGGTTCAAATTCTTTCCAAATTAGCCCAGGGAGAGTTAATGAAGAAAGAAATGTTTCGTTTTGTGCTAATTTAAAAAAGAAAAAGGGGAACGTCGGGTTCATGACTTCATTTTTCAGAGAGTTCGCAGTTTTATGCTCGGAGACTTAATTAATTCGTCACTGGGGTTGGCGATTTGAGAGTTTTTAAAATAAATTAAATTTTTCCAATGAATTTTTAAGATTCTTTTCTGTTTGATTAATAAATTTAAAAAATACGTTGAATTGAAGTTGCCGATGAGAGGGATGCATTATTTTCATAATAAGATGCTTATTTAATTCTCGAAATTTTTCAAGCCATAATACCTGCCCTAAATGACTACGAAGAGGAATCACAAAAGCCATTTGAAATTGGTGATACCAAAATAATCGTCAACAATTGAAACGGAGGGTAAACAAGAATCGTATTCATGCCAAACAGTGATACAAACAGACCGGTAGCCCCAACGGGGGGTGAATAAGTCCGGCGTGTAATCAGCGTCACATTGGGCACCTCTCGTGTCGACATTAGGACCCATTACTCAGCCAAGTGATGCTCTTTCATACGGGATTAGACCTGGGACTGTAAGGGATACTTCTGTGATCAACCGCGCAAAGGTGTTGTTAGTTACACCTTTTGAGTACTGTCATCGTCCTCTTTCGATCGTCATTCAGATAAGTTTCATGTAATGTTTAACATTGTGATTGAGCATTTCGGGATTGCATTAGAAAAGTTCTCACTCAAAAACTAAATTCCTTCCATTCATCCGAAGCTCTCTTACACGCATTATCGAAAGATCCAATCTTCTCACATCAGTTATTACATCGATGTAATAACTAAACGTTCATTTGGGCAAAATGATCAAAAACTTTTTGGCGTGTACGAAAAATGGTGTCGCGGTTCATTAATGCAAAAGGATTACAGATATTCTAGTAGTAAGTGCGAGAGAAAAGTGGAACACATTTAGCGATATGATTATGCGATGTTTACATGCATGTGTGCACCAGCACTATGGGTTCCATATATTTGTACACTCGGTAAACCATTCAAGCACGATCGCAGCGTCCACGGTTTGTTGGGACATGTTGTCTGCTCTGTCGCATTATCCAACAACGGTTCATTACCAACCAACTTGTGACATTACGCCGTTCTTTCTACCTCTTTGAACACGGTTTCAAATTTGCCTACCGAAATAAAGCTTTTGCCCCAATCAATTTTGTTTTGTTTTTTTATTTTTAGAACGAAAAGTCGACCGATTTTAGCGTGGAATTTAATCCGCGTGTGTTATTTTTAGAGGACCTAATTTTTCTCTTAGGCGATTCGTCGACCACTTCCAAATTTTGGTCGCGCGATGAATTAATGCGGGTTCGGCAAATTGCTTTATTACTTTCATATTAGGTGTTTAGATTATTTGGTATTGTGAGCTCATATAAAATTTTCCAGTTAAATCATCAATTGTGACAAAGATTCATTGGGTGCACTTCAAAGCGACTGTCAAAGCAAATCCCACTAAAGTCCCTCTTTTAATACGGTGAATCTTTCGCTTCAAGGATTAATGTGTGCGCACTAGCAGCAATAATTTAAGCTTTCTATATTACGATTTGTTTGTTTTTTATGAAGAAAAATTAAATCAAAAAGTTAATATTAACATTTTGTTATTAACCGCCAGTGATAAATAAGACGAATGGTGGGTTTCAAAGATAAAAATGTTTTAATTGCATCGAAACAAAACAAATCCACTGCAGGATTATTAATGAGAAAGTGTGTAGGGTTTTAAATTGGTTGTGTGATTTTTTCCGAGTAGTACAAGGAGAATTAACAACGAAATGATGTTTGGACGACTACAAAAAGGATTGTGTATTAAAAATAAGAGAGAAGAACAAGGGGTGGACATCCGCAACAACCCTTACAGCGAGAAATGTTATTAATTATGAAATACATGCAGGATAAGAATTACAAGGCAAAATCTTAAAACTAATTTGTTTTTACGAAGTTAATTAATTAAAAATGAAACAGTGTTTGCAACCATTTTCGAGAAGCAAGATTATACAATAAGAAATGCCAGTAATTTAAGGGAAGCGGATTATTTGTCAAGTTTACTTTTATAATAAGTTGGGTTAAGTTAAATATATCAAATTTTTCAATTAATACAAAAATTTTATTTTAATGGAAAATTTATAATAAGAGTGAATTAATTCCATTAAATTTCTTCAAAGTTTTAGTAAAATATCCTTGCTGAAAATAATTAACTATTAAAGATCATTAGATACGCGTGGTGGTTTTACTCGACTAATTCGCTTCTGTGAAAATGGAAGATTTCTTGCGTTTTGCATTATTAATGCTTTTCGAGATTATGAGGAGCAGTGATATCCAGTTATGATCGTAGGTACCTCTAATAATATTTAATAATTAGCATTTATTTGATATTGCTTTTTTAATAACCGTCAAGTGAGATTTTTTGGCCACTCACGTTATAATGACTGGTTCCGAGTGGCATTCTTTTTGGTCTATTTTCGGGGATGCTACCCTAAAATTATCTTTAAAAAACGGCCACTTTTTTAACATACAAAATAAAGCTTAGGTTCGCTTGTGCTTAAAACAGCTGGCTTTAGAAAACTAAAATGATACATTACGAGTGTGACTGGCACATTTTACCCCAGTTTTGCATTTGTAATTATAGTTTAGGTCGTGTGCGAACTTGGAGTAAGCTGTATTTTTAAAAAAATCATTTAAAACGGGTGGGAATTTATTCGTGTAAAATGTCCAATTATATCAATTGGCTCGTTTTACTTCAAATCGAAATAAACTTAATTAAATATCGCGTGATTAATAAAAATAAGTCTAAGAAACGACGCATTCTAATGTTCTTTTGTTACCTTAAAACCGCAACCACAAACGGGGGCACTTGGAAAATAATTTTTACGTATTCAAACTTGAATGATTTATTTCAAATATATTTGCGGTTAAGTGAGGTCTGTTTCGGACACAATGGAGCTTTTTCAATAAAATAGAAGATAGGGGATTAAAATTACACACTTTAGTCAAAAATTGAGGGTTTGCCAAAGACTTATGTTATAAAACCTAAAAAATTTCTAATACGACAGTTGTATTAAACATGCACATAAATTTTGGGTACTTATTGTTAAAGAACAAACATTTTTAGAATATTATTGGGGATGCTACGTAATCTATTATTAAAATGACCGCAACATTTTTTTATATAAATTGAACGTTTTCAAAAACTTCAGTTTGAGACTGACATTCGACTTTCTAAACAATTTGAAATGATATAAACAAATTAGAAATTTTATTTTAAAAAACGCGAAAATTGAGCTCGTGTATGACGCAATCCAGTTTTTCTCTAATAACTCGACAGCGGTGAAAGTCTCAACACTGATTAAATCATAAAATATTTGTTTTTCCACATTGAACACTTTCGGCCATTTCGCTGTTTTTTATACCTTATGGTTTTCGAGATATTACGGAAAAACTTTTAATTAAAGAAAAATTCAAATAACCCAAAGTAAATGCAAAATATTAGTAAATAATATATAAAAAAAATTATAGACAGTTAAACTTTAAAATAAAACATTTGCTGTATATAATTTTATTCACTTTCAATAGTTTAGGGTGAGACTCATCTGAGGCTTCAGGACATTAAAGTAAATTTTTTAAATTTTATCCAGTTGATTTTTCAGTTGTTAAAGTTTTTATTTTAATTACCGTATCTTGTTTTACTTAATTTTATTTTAATGTTTTGCAAACAAAACAATTTCCTAACCTTCTTTATTTTTAATTCAAATAAATTCAAAACTTTAAATTAAAAAAAAAAAATTTGAAATCGCAATCATTCGTCTAGCTGTCCGACGATACCTTAAACTGAGCTTTCCGTGCTGAAAATATTAACACCATTTATGAAATATTGATTTTTTACAGACAACAGATTTATTTTTATTTTATGATGAAAAGATAATAACAAGGGGTCAATGTAGGTCCACACTCGCAACTAATAACTAATTTTCCCCCGAGTCTATTTTAAAAATTAATCAAAACGAAATTAAATCAAAGTAATTCAATTACACGAAGTATATACTATTTTATACGCTTCCAAAAAATCCTTTATTATATAATAATTAATTATATTAATTAAAAAAAATAAATGAAATGGAAAAATAAATAAAATTAAAACTTATTAATTTGATCGAATCATAAAAATTTCATATAATTAAGACAAAATTTAAAAATATCTGATTCCGACGGAAGGTCATATAAATTTTTTTGAGTTTGAGCAATAGATCATTTTTAATAATTTATTGATTTATTATTATTTTGCTAGATTTTTTATTTAATTATTTTCGTTTCTTTTTTATATTTTTGTATTTTTCTGCCATATCTATCTAATATTATTTTAGACATAATTCCTCGACTACACTTTCTTTTAAATCCTCAAGTTGTACATTACCGGGTAGTAAGTCTTAAACGCGAACAAAGAGAAATATCATGATAAATCAGAATTGTTTAAGATACCTGCTTTCCATTATAATGGATAACTATATAAAAAAAATTTAATCGAAAGAGATCTTTTTCCATATCTGAAGATACCCAACACTAGATGTTATTTATTATCTTTAACTTTTGTTAAAAATGTAAAAATGAAGAAAACACTATAAGAAAACGAGAACTTTGTAAAAAAAAAGCTACTATACTTCCAACAAGTTGCATTGCGTACATTATAATTTTTATAGTACAAATTTTCCCGTGGAAACATTTTCTCGATAGCATTTATTATTATTTATATATAAATTTATTAAATTTATTAGCAATATTGTTATCCCGAGACAAAATGTTTTTGTATTTTCAACAAGAATAAAAGAAAGAATATCCAGTGTTCAGTATTTCCAGACGTGGAAAAAATCTTTTTTGATTGAAACCATTTTTCATACTAATCTGTTACAATGGAAGCAGGAATCTTGAAATACAACTTGAAATTCTTGAAGATACAGTCGTTTGGGAAAATAGTAAATTTTAAGTTATATTTTCAATTTTCCAAGATTTTAATTTTTAAAACGGCATTAACCATTATCCGTGTTGAGTAAAAAAAGAATGTAAAAAGTTGAATTTGCAGAAAATATTTGGTAATTCGAAGTTCGTGATTTCACAATTGCCAGCAAAATTCGAAAATCTTGGGTTCGATTCCTGGGTTTCCCCTAATACTTCAATCCCTCTTAAGAATCTGTGTTCTCCAAATTAAGTCATCTTTAATTTTCAAGAAATAATATAAATTTGAAAAATCGACGCCACAACAAAATTTCCATGGTTTATAAATTTAATAACTTTGACTAGGCAAAGTTGATAATATTTATTTTTTAGCACTTTAAAGTCTGCCATTCCCAAACAATTAAAGATCAATATATGCTGTCCTGAACTTTTTAGTTAGAAATTTCATTAGCTGCAAAAATCATTTTACTGGTATTTTTTTGCTTTGGTCTTGGCGTGCGTCTACTCTTTATATGAATACGAAATAATTGTGAATGTTTCGTTTGTAAAAATATGCATGATTGCCGAAAATGTTCCACTCATTCATAAACTCATAAGCAAGTGGTATAGGATCGTATCTTTTCAATAAGCCGTTCCTCTTCACCGAATACTCTATTTGGGTAATTAGCTAACTTACGGAACGGAACTGAAATTTATAATATTTAAAGCACAGATCCACAAAAAAAGCAAAAATTGCTTTTTTCAATAAATTTTGCAATTATTCGAAATGTTTGTAGAAAATACACAATGAAATAATTCTGATTTTTGCTGTGTGATGCAAACAATTCCGGCTAATCTAAATCGGAATGAAATCTAAAAATAAAAAAGTTTCGAGGTATTTAAATTTTGAAAATAAATATTCAACTTTAAAACAACCCCAATAATTAATTTTGATAAACTCATTCGTCATAATCAAAAGTGAGTAATGACTGCGTTTTACCTAACCTAAATTTGAGCCGGGGAAGGTTTTTCCTATTTCAAAAAGTGCAAAATATGATCAAAACGGACAATTTGAAGTGCTTACTAGTATTAAGAATTCTTATTTGTTGTGGCGAAAAAGCACTCGTAGGTTTGTAAACTTATGCAAGTTGCGTGTATTGCGTTCGCGTGTTGCATTTTGTTTCAGGCGATTTTAAGCTTTATGAAGTTTACAAGCTAAGGTTAAATAGTTAACACGCGATCTATATCAAAGCTTTCTGAACACAGGTTTGATTGACATTGGGTAAATGTGCCCTCTGAAACGTTTTGATATTTTGCATATATGAACGCACATGATAAAGCTAGAAATCCACCTCCTTGTTCCATTTATTTCATTCTTGGGTGAAATTCTGACAACGCTAAATTCAAATTACTACTGCTTGTTGTGATATCAATCTAAATGACCTTTTTGGTTTTAATTGCACAATTTGAGTAAAACACAAATTAAACAAACGATATATGTCATTAATATTCGTTAAGTTATTCAAAACTAACGGCTGCAGCAATTTCCCTTGGTTCTACACTCCTTTACAACCTTAATTTGCTTATCAGATTTCGATGAAATTTTATTTGGCCAGGTTAATTTTTGTTGTAAAAAATTTAAACAAACGGAGCCTAATTCTGACGAGCCAAGATGTTCAATGATAAAGCAAATCAAAATTGTTCCAACCCCAAACGAGTGAAGTTCCATTATCTAATACCATAGCATTTAGCATTGAGTAGCAGATTGAGAATAAGTGAAACAGCGGCCTATAATTATTTCTTCAACCACAGACACTCGCATTTCTTCTTTACATTTGATTGCAGTGTGCGTGTGAATTTCTTACTTAATATTCCATTGGCTAATAAAAACAAAACGTCTTGAGCTGTAGTATTTGTTATTTAGTTTAATCTTACAATGATCTACACGATATTTATATTTAATTAAATTTATCTTTTATATAAATCACATCAAGTTAATAATCACTATTTGAATTAATATTAACCAAGTGCGCAATTGGTGCAAATCGCTGCCGGTTCTTCATATTTGAACAAATATGAAAAATGATGCTATTGTGGCAAACCGCGCTTTATAGTCGACGGTGTGGTTATGCGGTTTTCTTTAGAGAGAAATCTACTTTAGCAATGTTGGCAATATTGCCCAAATACTCGGCTAAAACACGTTATATTTTGTACAGACACACGCACACAAACACACTGCAACATTGGACCTGTATTTGCTTTGCAATATGCAGCTAATGTTAGTATAATGCAATTAATTGCATATGGCTACTCGATAGTACAGTAAATAAACTTTTGGTTTACAAATTGTATTGCTAAATTTACACTCAATTGTATTTTCCCTTCTATAGCTTTGATTAATAACGGTACATAATTTATATGGGATGCAAATTGAGTTTTCATTTAGCTACAATTTATATAAAGTTATTAGGTTTGTAATAATAACTGTCGCAGTTTATTTTCAATCAAAACAAAACAATCACTCCAAAATTGCTTTATTTGCAATTTTTAAATAAATTATTTTTAATGAAAATAGCCAATTCGACACAATATAACAAAAAATTAGTCAAACATTATTTTTAAGTTCAATGTTTTATCTTTCCCTCCTTTTTCATGATGCGGCTGTCTCATCAAACATCTTTTTGTTATCTTTGGTATTTAATTATGCTATAACATCTTCATTAATATATTTGCATAAAATACACCTTATTTACGTTATTTTAAAATGAGATCAAAGTTTTTTATTTTTCATCTTTCATTTTACAGGCGGTTCACTTTTCAGCTCATGATATCTCAAAAAGTGTCATCCCTCTTTTGGCAACGTCGTTTTTCCTCATAACTTCACTGAGAGATGAAGAAAAAAATGGCATCAACAATTTTTTTGCTAATACAACCAAGTTTTTTGTAACTACTACAAAATAAAATTGTTGTTTTTACAACTCATTCAGTTATTAGATGAAATAATATTCCCATCGTATAGTATATCTTCTATAGTATATCTCTAGTATAACGCCTAGAGTCTTGTTTAAAAATAATTCGAAAAATTTATTTATATTAATAAAAGAGGTCTTCTATCTTATTATAACAAAATGGCTACCGAAGCTATTGCATGTTCCAAAACAAAGATGTCGTTAGTGATTGTAAAATTTGAATTATTCCCGGGAATTTATTCAACCGGAAATCAGTAACCCTTGTATAAGTAATTATCAAATAATACCAACGCCATTATTGTTTCGGAACATGCATTTTTTCAATTATTTCTAAATAAAAGCATCAGGAGAAGACAGAAACCTTACTGCTGAAAGCCTACAAATTAATTTAAACGTTAGCTTGGGTAATATTTTAAATGGTTTTCAATAAAATACAAAAAAAATAAATACAAATAATTATGTTTGATGGAATCAATAAAACCCCTTTTCACAGGTATAATAAATTATGATAAAAATTTAAATATATCTCCATTTCAAAGAACTTTACTCAAAATTCACCATAAAATTTTAGCATCAAGGCTATTAATTAATTTCCAACATCCACATCAGTAATACTTTGGTGTTGTCTTATTTATATGGAAGGTTAAAATATAGTTCATGATGCATAAATTGCATAGTCTGCAATATTCAAAAGAAATAAAATCTCATCGAAGCAGACGAAATGTGGCACTTAAAATCAAAACACACAACCATGTAACAACAACAGCCTTGGAATTCATCCGTGGGCTACGATTCCACGCAGTAAATTATACACATTATTGAAATTGGTGCTATAGAAGAACCAATCAAAGTACCTATTTTAACTGCACAAAACTTGTATGCAAAATGGCGTAACCAATTGTAAATTTATTAATGGTTACATAAATCTGTCAAGAGATATTAATGGTAATCCAGTGTGACAAAGATTTGATGATTATTTAAGTATTTTTGTTTCTTACACTTAATTTTGCGCAAATTGCAAGATGAGAAGCCGCTCTCTTTAAGTGCAAATCACCGCAAAACATGGCTCCTTCTGAGTTTAAAAAGGAAGAGAGAAACTAATTTTCGGTTCGCTCGTCCGGCGAAATGTTTGATTTTTCGCAGATAAAAAGTAGGTCAAAACACATTCTTCATTTTTCTATCAGGGTATTTGAAAGTCGGTATAATAAAAAGAAGTCATAACAATGTGAGGTCGCTAACGAAAATAAAAAATTGATGGGCACTTCAATTCCACATCAATTTTTTATGGGCCGCCTCACTTTTGATGCCGTGCAACGTTAGGAAAATAAGAAATTAGCATCTACGCCAAAACATCGTCAACCTAAATTTCCAAAGATAGCAGCCTATAATAAAATGAATGGTAAAGAAAAACCTGGTAAATTAACGTGGAGATATATTTCAGATGGGTGTCTTTTTGCTTAGTCTTTTGTGTTGATCAAAAGTTAGTTCATTAGTGGAAATGTATACAATAATTCATCTCCGAAGCGAGCGGAACGAGTTACTAATGGTTTGAAATAAGATATCAAGACACGCAATGATATTACAGTGGACTATAAATTCGTCTGCAGTAATAAGGAATGTTCTTCCTTCGTGAAAAGCAGTATTTAATTAGGACAACGCTCATTTAAAGCCTACTCGCCATTCTCATCTTTCAGCTTTAATTGATTGTTATTATTAGTTCCGAAAAAAAATCGATTGGGAGTTTTTCTAAACTGGTACTTCACATTCAATAGAGGAATGATTCCACAAAATAGATATGAATAGAATATTAATTTTTGATTTAACTTTGCATAATGGATAAAACGTTATCAATCATATATTCAAATTAATAAAAAAAAATTGGACGTAATAAAAAAACTAAATCTATTATTCGAGTGGGTTTCTCAAAAAATCCATATAAGTAGCAGTTGCATTATTTTGCTTAAGCCAGAGGGGAGTGCGTATATAATATCTATATAGACAGACAGATACAGTAGCCTCTCTTTGTTATAGCCGAGGATCCGATTATGAGGCCCATTTCATCAACAATAGTTCTTATATATCCATTCATACGACTCGCAGGATTTGAAAATATGATCTGGCTCATTGCACTCGAAAAGTGTATTTTGAAATAAAGAATAACGCTTTTTAGAGCTGCCGAAATGAGGTCGTACAATGTGTTAGCCAGCGGTTTTTCGGTTTCATTTGGTGGGAACCCGCAGCTGCCCCTAGTGCTACTTGTTATAACTATTAATTCGTTTTTAATATATTTATGCTAATCAGTTTGTAGTAAATAAACGAGGTGGCGATTTAAACGTTTTTTATGGGGAAGATTTGAGAATTAAGCTTCCGATTATAATTTACCTAGCCATAAATTTTCTGTTCGATTTTAATTGGGCAGTTTAGAAGTTAGAAGCAAGCCGAGCGCGACGCGGCGTTGAGTCCGCTCGTCGGGAAAGACACTCGCAATCGTCGTGACGCCTCAAGTACGAATGAACCAAACCAAATAAAGGAACAGTCGGCATTAGGAAATAGGAATGAATTTGTGACTAGTACGCATGCTGTCTGTGAGGGAGATCGTCCATTCAACAGACAGAGAAATTCAGGGGTCCCCCAGGATTCAGCCAGACGGTTTGGCTGGAATTGCTGGCAACCTGTGGATTCGAGATAAATCTTCTCACAATGACTATTTCCGCGATTCCCATTTGTATGCCGCCAACATTGCCAACTGTGAATTGTCAGATTTTCACACTTTAATCTGGCGTTTAACGTTACATGATGATAAACAGAAAACTTAAAGAGTTTCGTTTCAATTACCAATTAGAAAACTATCAGATGTTGGATAAAATCTAGCGTTGAATGGAAACTTTTAATTTTAATGTAATAGCAAGAGAAAAATAATGTTAAAAAAGCAGCTTTATATCTGTCCCTCACGTTTTAAAATAGAAAACCAATGAAGATGAAGTATGTAATTAATTCTAGCAAGCTTCATCTGTTGTGCGCTTATGTAAAGTTGAGGAAAGATCTAATAAACATAACAGGTACCCTATGCTTGAGATACAAGAGTAGTAATCTCATGGCACAATAAACCAAGGTGCATTATCTACGTAAATGCACGTACGTGGCTTACAAAAACCCATTTAACTTCAACAAAAATATAATAAGTTGCGTACAAACTATGATTGCTTTTGGAATAATAAATAAAATATTAAAATCCACCTTTTCCTACAGAATACGGCATGGCTTCTCTGCCAGACCACTTTTTCATTCAAAATGTTTCATATATATTCCAAAAAGACTGAGAAAAACATCGGCGCCTTTTTAATTACCTCGTGGAGAACATTTCCCCAGACATACATTTTCGCCAAACTCGTTTCAAATATAAGAATTAACGCCAAATGTTTTGAATACTTCATGACCTTTGCGACTATCTTCACTAAACTGTTATTGTTATGTCGTGGTTCTCCCAGATTAATTTCCGAGTTGCGGATGTTCTTTTTAATATTAGGCCTTTACGGAAATGTGATATATGCACACCGCTCTTTATATTAATTTTAATCCAAAAGAAGTTTTACGTTTTCATTACGGGGTCCGAGGTACCCGATGCACGTTTCATAATTTAAACTTATCAATTTTAAAATACTTCGACTAGCCGAAAACTTTTTTACGACCCTAGGTTAAGTAATTTGAAAAGCTTTTTGATTTTTAATCATTTTTTGGCGACTTTTTTTATCTTGCTTTTGTATTTTTCACTTTAGTTGCATAAAGTTGCTAAACTTATTAGCGCTGTATCTAGTTTAACTGTCTCGAAATTGAAAGTAAGTGTTAAACGAAAGTTTTATAATTCCCTCTGGTAAATTGCTAGTTTATTTACAGTTAACAAATTTTGTCAGATATAATTCGTTCGGTGGATTTATTTCGAGAATTCGAAGCATTTGCGTCGGACTGCAGCTAAAATTAATTTTTGGATGCTCAATTGTTTTATTTTATTTGAGGTTATGTGTAAGCAATTATTGACAGTTTATCATCCAGCTACTTTTTGACCATAAAAGCGTGCTATAAATATTAAATAATATGTTCCAGCTTACAAAGTAATTCGTAACATTGTACACAGATATAAATAAAAGCTGCAAGCATATAGTTCGAAAATTTTCTACAAGGTTTTAAATCATTTTTGAATAAATATTGTGGACAGTTACGCCTAGCCATTAAAATATCAGACATGGGTTATACCTACAACTTGTTACAGAAAATCACTTTGTTATTTATATACTTAAGACATCTTGTATAAGCTACTACTACTTATACGCGCATTCTAAAAAGAGTTATTTTGTAATTAATAGAAAACAACTTAAATGTATTTAAGCATTTACCTACAAGGTACACTTTCTATATATTTGATGGATTGCATAGGAAAAGAACTTTAAAATTGATAAATTGAAAGATACAATACTTTTCGCGTTGAAGTAAATATTAGCGTTATTTGACGAGGACTAACAGTTCAGAAACACGTAACGTAAAAATTATATATTTTTTAATTAAATTAATTAATTCACAAACACGTAACATAAAAATTAAATATTTTTAAATTAAATTTGTAGATCAAAACAATTCCAATACGAATGTATCACAGAAGATAAGCCTTGCCCTGGTTTTTGCATAAATTTAATAACTAGATATAATTTAAAATATTAAACATGAGAAAAGGATGGCCAATTTTGGCAATTACGAAAAAAAATTAATTAAAATTTCAATATAATGCATATACCGTATATCACAAGTAAATAATTAGCAATATATGAGATTAAAATTGATGATTAATAGAGCATATTAGATTAGTCATTTGTAAGCTAATAAAGAAATTTAACAACTAAGAAACTCATCAAGGCAAGTTCTTAATTGGATTATTAAAAAGATAATTTTTTACATTTCATTGGAATGAAATGATGATAAAAAACCTGGCGCCACTATTCTTTCTTTTTGGCGGTATTAACAATGATGTTTGAATGTGAAGAAAAAAGCGTCCAATAATAATAACGCCTATCGGTGATAGAATTCAGACACAAAGGTAACAATAGTAGGAATATTTGAATTATAAATGATCGGTAGCAAAGGAATAGATCAGAGACGGAGACTCCTCGCTGAGATTTTCTGATAGCTATACTGGACCTCGGCGTTAATGGGATCTGTCAGTTCAACAGCCGACTTATCATCCCCATAAATGAGTTTACCGTTTGGTGTAAAATATTGATATAACTTTTGGGCAGGTAGACCTTTTAAATAAATTTGACTCATTTATCTTCGATATCTAATTAAACACGTGCGGATACAATTTATTAATATCTTTTTATCAATGATAAGCTCTAATCCTAATAATAATTTTTATATGTTTAATAACAGGAATTCGATTTGATGATTTTTAAAGTATTTTATAGGGAGTCCCACTTTACAGAGTGCCCCACTTCTAATTCCCCTTGTTTCATTGCGTTTGTAATTATTTTAATCTAACTGCGAGGGTTAGTGTTCCTGTTAGTATTTATGAACTTGAACTGCATCTATCATATGCAATTGTCTGTAGTAAGAGAAAAGCCTAAGGGGAAAACTCTGGAATTCCATTTTAGTTACCCTTATACTTTGAATCTAGTTATGTACCTATAAATGTATACCAACTTGACAATTTAATTGCATAAAATTTACCGATTTAATTTTACTACGAGGAATTCCCATCATCCAAAATAATCAAGAGTCCAGCATACCTCTATCGCTTTTAATGTCTTTATCTAACAAATAATAACGTAATCGATCCGAGATTTAAAAATTATTCCTTATACGGGTTGGTATTATATAAAATTTTACGGTTTGTAATTAAAAATAACCTAACTTTTCCGGTTAAACATAAAATGAATTAAAGTAGGCTATATTTTGACACCGGACAGTTACATCTTTTGAAGTTTTTCTCAAAACTTAATTAAATACATTCCTTAGTGTATTATCGTGTTTAATTATATGTGTATGTGTGACGAATAGATTAGAAACGTACCTGGCAGTGGTGCAGTCTTTGTATAAGGTGTCAAAATCTTTACAAGAAAGTAGTTTGCATCGATTGACGCCGGGTTGAATTGCGCCCAAACCTCTTAAGATGCGAACTTGCTCCACGTTGCACACGAGCGGCACAATATCGAGTCTTTTGAGTTTTGTATAAACAGTGTGTAGTCCGCCCACCAAATGTTTGAGAAATAGTTCAAACGCTTGAGGCAAACATAACATGGTATCGCCTTGTATTATAAATGCAGCAACTTTTTGACCACGATAATCGACCAGCTTACACTCGTTGGCAGTTGGGTCGGAGGTTGATATAGGGGGTGGGCTGTTGTACGACCGCGGAGGTGCGTGATGGGCCATGAGATCCAAAGGATTGTGCAGCACTCCTAAAGAGTTTAACAACCCAAGTCCGTGAGGCGGCATGTGACCCAATGCCATGCTTCTGGCAAGACTAGCAGAAGTAACCGGTGGCGGACTCAATGGATGAGCCAAAGACATCGGTGTTATTAACGGGCTTGCTTGGCGTGGACTGTGCACTAAATTGTGGCTATTCGAAACAAGATTATTATTGTTAACTGGAGAAATAGGTTGTTTGATAGCGATCGCGGGTGAACCGGAAGATGCGTGACTACTATGATCACTAGCAGAGTCCATAGCGGAAGTGTCCATCATCGCGACAACTACGCGTGTTCGTATAAGATACTAACACCTAAAGCACACCACACACAAGTCAATTCATAACCCGCAGCTACAATCGGAATGCAGCAAACAGTCAGAAAGATGTCGTAATAGTGAGGGTGCTGACTGTTTGTCTGTCTGTCGCGGGCGGGGCGGTGCGCGCTCACCGCGGTACACTCACTGCGCGACCTGAAGGAAGTGCGAACGCGACCGGTACATTCGGTGGATACAAATGTAATAAATAAAAACATTTGGAAAAACTTCTGCAAGTGTTGGTAGGCGGCATGTTTCTCGTCACGCGTTATGGCGCAGCCATTGGACGAACTGGGTTCGCCCTAGCTCTCGATTGGTTCCCCACCTAAATTTAAGCTTAAATCTACCTCCTACCCACTACCGAAAGAACTTAGTTTCTTTGTAACTCTGAGGGCGGATGCAAGGGAACTTGAAATATGAGCTGTGACGTATTGATAAAGAATGTCACCGGGCTGTCACTGCGAAATCAATACAAACTCTACGCTAAACTTCTTTTATTTTTTAAATCGCCATTTATTTCAATTCTTTGTAGCAAATTATATTTCAAACCTTAAAAGCAAGATTTACGAAATAGAACTTACCATCGACCATAATGGTATGCAAGTGAGCTTTCAAAATAATATTGTTTCGTCGCAAAAATGATTCGATTTGACCAAAAAAAAATTAATAACCGTTTTGTGGTCGGTCAGTAGGTTACTGATACTTCATATTCGTTCAGTTAAGCTTTCAACTCATTTCCACCCTAAACACTTGAGCGTAATCATGGTGGTCCACTATAGAGAAGGGAAGATCACCCTACGTTAGAACATCCTCATTATTTTTTCTATATTATAGGACATTGGGAAGTAGTAGCACCCCGATAAATATTTTTTTATTGTGCCTTCAACAGTTCACTGACGAATGATGCTTAGATTTCCAAAATTCTTAACTCTTTATTTTTTTTTTAATAAAAAATGTTTTGTAATCTCGTTATTAGAATCAAAGGCTTTAATAAACCATTAAAGGTGTAAAATAATCAATATGCCTCATAAATTAATAAAATAAAAATAAATTAAAGCAAAATATTTTCGAGCATCCGCTAATTACCCTGTTACCTCGCTCACCCAATTCTTAAAAAAATTGTTCTATTTATTTTGAACTTTTTGATTAAGTATCTGAAATATTCCAGCTGCAAACGTAATGTGCCTCTCGTAGTATCCCATATCTGATATGATTTTTATCAGCTTCCATCCACTCGAACCCTACTAATTTATCTAAATTGTTTTCTCATCTTAATTTTGGGTTTGCTTATATGTTCCACATTCATAATACCCTAGTGGAACTGATTATATGTTCTTAATCTTTAACAGCATTATTTATTTCAAAAGATGACTCAGTTTTTAAATTTTTTACCTTAACCTAAAAGCCAGCCATCTTTTCTAACATTGGAAATAATTGCCAAGTTCTGAAATCGTCAAAGGTTGGTCACATTTTCCTTTTTACTATAAATTAAGAGTATTATATAGTATACTCCTTAAATCCTTAAAGCATGAAGGTTAAGGGTAGGATCGATAAAGGACGATATCCATAGATAAAGCAAATAGAGTACAAAATTCAATTCTGTTTTTATTTTATTTTATTTTTTTCAGTAATATATTTAGTGCAATAACGTGCATATACTTAATAACTTAATTGTGTTGATAGAGTAACACCTTACGAGATAGGATAATGTGGATTAAGTAGTAGTATGTCATTGCCTCAGGCGCCTGAACTATATTAAAGCGCCGCGATGATCAAAAGATGCACATTTTATCTAAACTAGATTACCTACCTATATCTATTTTTATATACAAAATCAGACAACACTTCAGTTTTCGCATCTTAAGTAAAATAAACAACGTAAGAGAATAAATAAAAAATTCTTTGTTAAAACTTTGCTCAACTATGGCCTCATTTTTAAGGTTAAGTACCTATTTATTTTAATATTTCTATACAATATATTTCCGGTTTTGTATCTTTACAAAGCTTCCTGTGTTCGGTTGGATGCTGAAATATATAATAGATATGGGAAACCTTATAGCTCGACGTGGATGCCAAACCACGGAAAAGGCGAACCTAACCTAACTTTTATTTAAAAAATTTAGTGTCATATCCAAGGTTAAAAAATCTATAAAAATTAGGTGCTCCTTTGTGTATTTTTGTTTGTTTGCTAAATATATGTTTATACAATATTAAGCCATTAAATTTTTGCTAAAAGAGACTTTGGAAAGTGGTGAGAGATTAATAATATTGTAGCTGGACATGATTTATATAATTTAGAAATGTTATGACTGAATGGATGTAATGTAAATTCCAGTAATCAAATTTTGGTTAAGAGATTGGGTCTTTGTCAGGGGAATTGATTTGAGAATTGCAGTAATCACGGAGTGTCAAAGTATAACACTTGAATGTAACAACAGCCTGATATGAAACTGTGTTTATCAGAATATGCACATCGGGTATTGTTCGAAACTTCATTGTTGCACCACCTGCATTTGCATTGTGTGGCTTCTGTAGAACAATACATCGCATTAACATCCTCGATAATCTGTTAAAATGATGATATTATTTCGAAAATGTCGTTTTGTGGCCTTTATTAACTCTCAACTATTACGTTTTGATACCAATTTGTTTTATGCTTTATTGTAAACAGTAATTTTCTGTGTCATAATACAAACTCATCATAGTAGTAGTAATATATAAGCTTATATCGCATTAACAAATTTTTGGTTTTCATGATTTGTTTTAATATTCTATTACAAAACTCTTCATCAAAATCTTTTTTAAGAATAAAGATTCTCAAAATAAATTTACTGAAACGAAAAAATTATTTTTTTCTGTGTACAAAAGTAGATTATTGCTTATTTTTTCTGAATTGGCAAACGGTTTTGCCAAATTTTGAATTCCTTTATTTCTCCGTCTTCATTTTGATCCTTAAGCTATAGTTTGCTAACTTTCTGCGTTTAAAGTTTGTTTTATATTTTTTATACTTATTTTTTTGCAACTTTTTAAAGTAAAATTTTCAATTTCAGCTAGTTCTCTAACCAAAATAAATTATGTTTTCTACAGACACACTGAATTTTCTGTTAATTTGTACAAAAATTTAGATTTTACAAGAATTTTAAATTTTTTACGTAATTTTATGTTATGATAAAAATATATATTTAAAAAAAAAATATTAAATTTAAAAAAATTTTATTATAAAAATTATTAAAAAAAAATTAAAAAATTTGAAAAATTGTTGGTCCACCTATTCCTATACCTATCTAATGTTGACGTTCATAGGATGTACTTCAAAATACATACCATGGATGTTGTAAAATAACGTCTACTATACACATACTCGTTTGCCATGAGCGGAGCCAGTTGGAGAGAGGGTAAGCATATTTCTTAAATGAAAAGTACTCTTTAATCCAATTGAATTATTATTAATATTCATCAAAACGTAAAAAAATTCACAAAGCTTTGTATCTTGACATCTTTGAAATATTGCAATGTTTCAAGATGTAAATTTTATATTAACTCAGGCGCGGAGGAACAATATTTGTATGATTTACCTATCTTTCAAAAAATTTAATAAAATTTTCGTTTATTTGATAAAATTATGAAATTACTCAAAATAAAGTGTTTTGATCATGAGTCAGGGGGGGGGGGGACAATTGAACCCATAGGCTCCCCCTGTAACCGTATAGTTAATGTAAATGTTTCAACTGGTTTATTTTCTTCTTTTTTTTTCAAGAAAATGTTTCTTTTGTTTTAATATTTTCTTTGATAAATAACTCTTAGGTACAATTTTAAATAAATAATAAATAGTATATAAAACAAGTCTATTTCTCCAAGTACCAATTTATAGAGCGAAGCGTTTCGGGAATCTAAAAAATAAAATGATTTTCTAATTGAAACCGAATAATCTGATAAAACTAGGAAAAATACTAGATTTTAGAGGACATTTTATACATTAAAAAAATTTTATATGTATTTTTTTTACTGTAAAATGTCACGTTTTTAGTTGAAAAAGACGTTTTTTCAGCGGATTTGTGTGAAACTTCTAAACTACGAAAATTGGATACAACTTAGCTATTCGAAAACAATTATTTACAATTACAATTAACAATTATTACAAAATTCTATTAAAAAACTCAAGTTACTCTTTCGCCCTACAGTTACTCTACGCCACTGGACGTAGTAAATTTAATTTAAATTTGTTTTGATTTTGTGTTTGTTCTAAGGTCAAATTTTATAGATTTCTTCAAATTACATCAAAAGCTCCTACACATTGCTAATTTCCGTAGTTTTCGAAATTCAACCATTTTTAACGGTTTTGGGGCGGTGCAAGGCGTGCACAGCACCCGGTCGGCATCCTACTAGGGGCGGAAAAAATTTCCTTAATGATTTTTATTTCTTAAACAAATTAACATTTATCAAAAAGTTGAAATCATTATTTTACAATTAACCCAGTTATGCGTATGTTCGGATGAGGAAAGGCGGCAAATTATATCTTGCACCCGGGCGGTAGTACCCTTGGTTCGGCCCTGCATGAAACAATAAAGTAAACCAAGTGGTATTTCCAATGGTTAAAAAACCTTGAACAATGTGATTATCTGAATATATTCAATTGTTTATGATTTGTTTATTTAAAAAAATCGCATAACGAATATGAACAGAGTCAGAACGTAGCACCACAACGGTCCAAGATGCAAAGAACTTATAATCAACTAGGTACGTGACCTCAGTTTACAACCGAAAAAGATTTAGCTCAATTTTTTAATGAAGCAGGCCAAATTTAAAATATCAGGATTATGAAGGGTTTTCGAACAGGATACAGGATTTGGATTTGTGAAGTACACTAAACCAGAATATTGCAGCTGTAAGGCCAAACCGTAGCAAGGGTGAGGCGATAGGAAAAGGATTAATGTGTTGTTTAAATTAACGGAATATTATTCCTTGAACGCTGGACTTCCTTAGCTGAACAAATCTGATCAAAAAATCGAAACATCACATTCCTATTCAAAACCTTGAATTAATGACTTTTCCCATTCACACAGGACAAATTTTTGTACACTAGATTTCTTTTTTCTACGATCTCCTAAAATTTCCTATAATATTTGCCTTTACTTGTACACAAAATTTCTTCATTTTAAATCAAATCTAGGACTGTTTTTCCAATCCTAGGCTTTAATGAACCCTGGTCAAGCTAGCACCCCCACCTCTTCAAAATAGAAAAATTTTTATACTATAATTATGGACTAATTATGGACTAATTTTGGACAGCATTCGCGAATTTTGGACAACAACGGTTTCGCGATAAATGATAAATCTTTGGTGGGGGTGCTGAGTTGACGTCAAGCTAGCACCCCCACCTCGAAAAAATGACTTTTTTTTAAAATTAAGTATGCCATAATTATGGACTAATTTTGGACAGCATTCGCGAATTTCGGACAACAACGGTTTCGCGATAATAGATAAATCTTTGGTGGGGGTGCTGAGTTGACGTCAAGCTAGCACCCCCACCTCGAAAAAATGACTTTTTTTTTTTAAATTACATATGCCATAATTATGGACTAATTTTGGACAGCATTCGCGAATTTCGGACAACAACGGTTTCGCGATAATAGATAAATCTTTGGTGAGGGTGCTGAGTTGACGTCAAGCTAGCACCCCCACCTCGAAAAAATGACTTTTATTTTTAAATTAAGTATGCCATAATTATGGACTAATTATGGATTAATTTTGGACAGCATTCGCGAATTAGTAAGGCTTTTATACGTTTTGTTATCAATTGATCCCCTGTCTTTCATTTCTACGAGAAATTTTTTTCCTTTTTTTCCATGGTCGGGCTATATGAGTGATGAGTGACTAATAGTGTGAGTAATAGATACTTTATAATTACTGGTAGTACGGGAGATATACATAATGGTTCTTGCTTCAAATCGGGGAATCCCGGCCATAGCCAATATTTATAATATTAATTTTATATTTAATATTATCTATGACTGGAATAAATGTATATTCTCAGAATTAAAAAGTTGACATGAAATTTTCATTAATCCCCCCAACCCATTGGTGAGGGTGAGATTTAGTGAGATTTTGCCGGACCTTCCCCCCAATTTGAGCTCACGTAATTAATGGACGCCCCCTAATTGTATTCAGAATAATAATTTATTTTTTTTAATAAAAACATTATGTTGTTAGTATTTGCAATGTTAAATAATTAAAATAATTTCGCCCTACGAAGTTTTTTCATTTTTCCATAATTCTGTGGCTAATTGACAAAAGAGAATAAGTCTCATTTTGTAAATATTCAGGTGAGGTAAAAGAAGTTCAGCTTATATTCTTGTAACATATATGTTACATATATATGCTATAGCATTTTAAATTTTTGTCGTGGTACGTCTGTGTTCAAAAGGAGGGGGGTATTTAAACATTAAGTTTAAAATTTTATTTTATTTATATTATAATTTTAAAATTCGCGCTAGCTGGCGAACCTGACGCTAACTGGCGAGGAGATAATGGCTTTTTGCCAAGATGGCCGAGGGGCATCAAATACAATTTTTAAGCCCCTGAATTTTGATTTGTATTTTGAACAATCAATAAAATAAAAAAAAAGTGAATTTAAGTGAACAGATGATTGTGTTTAATATTTGATATTTTAAATTAAAAATTGGAAACAAAAGAACTAGAAGCTGTAAGTGTTGATTAAAAGATAAGGTAAAGATAGACAAAACGTGAAATTTTAATCGATGATTTGGAATGAATTTAATGGTGCTTAAATTTTTACACAATATTTTAAATAAATCTAAAGGAACGACGGAGTTTAAATGATAAGAGGACAACTGCATATCGGCATAAAATTCTATTTAACGTTCAATTTTTAAAAGGTTAAAACTAGCCGGACAAAATTATAATGGGAGAATTGTTTTTCCGGTAAAAACACAAAAAATAATAAAATTTGAAATCAGTAAAATCACGTCAATACAAACAGTAACCTAAAGAACCTTCAATGTGCCCAAATATTTAAACTGCATATTACAAGAATTTTTAGTATTAAACTGAACTGCTTTGAGCTCACCTGAAAATTTACAAAATCAGACTTATTCCATTTTGTCAATTTGCCACAGATTGGTCCATAATCATAGCATACTTAATTTAAAAAAAAAGACATTTTTCGGAGGTGAGGGTGCTAGCTTGACGTCAATTCAGCACCCTCGTCAAAGATTTCTCTTTTATCGCGAAACCGTTGTTATAAAAATTTCGCGAATACTGGCCAAAATTATTGTATACTTTATTTTAAAAGAAGTCATTTTTTCGAGGTGGGGGTGCTAGCTTAACGTCAACTCAGCACCTCCACCAAAGATTTATCTATTATCGCGAAACCGTTGTTGTCCGAAATTCGCGAATGCTGTCCAAAATTAGTCCATAATTAGTCCATAATTATGGCATACTTAATTTTAAAAAAAAGTCATTTTTTCGAGGTGGGGGTGCTAGCTTGACGTCAACTCAGCACCCCCACCAAAGATTTATCATTTATCGCGAAACCGTTGTTGTCCAAAATTCGCGAATGCTGTCCAAAATTAGTCCATAATTAGTCCATAATTATAGTATAAAAATTTTTCTATTTTGAAGAGGTGGGGGTGCTAGCTTGACCAGGGTCTTTAATGACATAATGACAGCCAACTTTCAACGATGCACTTTATACTTTACAGTAAAGGACTTAAATCATCATGCTGTGGAGTAGAAAACCCATTTTAATATAATACCTTAGTTTCATCTATGGTCTATGCATATAGCAAATTAGCACCCTACTAGAATATTATGAATGTCAAGTAAAAATTTCGTGAATCATAGGGGAAGTCCAAGCAAAGCCCAGTCAAAGTGTTTACCTTTCACTATTTCACAACGGCGCGCCCGAGGACTACTCATGAGTAGTCCTAATTTTATTTGTGTCTATCGGTTTTCTTTCCAGAGCCCGTCAAAGGCCAAGGTATCCGCTTTACCCGGCTTCTCCTAAAGAAATAAATATTTTTCATTTCTCGCATCTTTATCAGCTGTAATCCTCTGGCTTCAGTCACCTCCACCACCTAGAGCCAACCTTCTTGGGTCCCAGTTTTTTTTTGGCAAAAAATGTTGGCAACCAATTCAAAACAGAATTCACTTTAGTTACATATTTTCTTCGACCATCTATAGTTTCCTAATATGTGAAAACCACATTAGTCTTTTTATTTCAATTAAATGTAACATTTTTTTCTCCCTCGTCCTCTGTAAATCACAACTTATTTTGAAAAATCCCAATTAGAACCCATGGTTAGCATTGAACTGAATACCTGGCAATAGTCGAACTATAAAAAGATTAAAGAAAACTAAAAAAAGAGAAAGAGATTCTTAGACATTGATCACTGGAGCTCAACTAGCAGTCACATCATAAGCCACTATTATGAATCAGTAAAAGCAAACTATAAAACTGCATTGTTTGGGTATTGATCGGTATTAATTGTGATATTTCATATTGTGTGCGAAATTAGATAAAATGTAAGACGTGACTTGGTGACAACAAAAAACGAGTTCACATATCGAAGCAAAATTTTAAGCATAACATAAATCATCATTTGACAGCGACAATTCAACCCTATACACACACGCGTTACATTTAGTCCAACGCATTCTTAGCGGTCAAATTGCACCCTTATTGAAATTGAGCTGAAGAGCTTTTGCGCCATATTGTCTAGTGATCCATCATACTACTGTCAGTTGTTATTGTTACGGAAACTGTATAGTAGGCAACGATTGTTATGTCATAGCCGACTTCAGTGTGAGCACGCATAATTGCCTAACTTTAAAATCGACGGGATCAAATTGGCTTTGTGCGAATGAATATTTTATTTTATGCCATCTCATTAAAGAAGCCGACATTAAATTGTCGTTAAAGATTAAGGGAGAGACGTTTTCGGCGGATGTGTGATTGTAAAATAATTAAATATTTAGAACCTTAATCTTTTCATCTTAATATTAAACTTGGTTTTTATTACTGTTTATCTCGTTCTTCCCCAACGCTTAAAATGGAATAAAATTAAATCTTAGATAATGCAAAAATTACCGTACAACAGTTAATGCAAGAAAATAGCCAAAAAATCGACACTTCTCTTTTGCCATTTCTCGACTGATTTCGTTATACGTAATTAATTGGCCGTACCTTAACATGCATAAATGTACCCTGAGTTTTCTTTCGATTTCCAATTCCAAACGTGGAAGTTCCATCCAAATTTTTAAGTTAGCGCAGAACAATTTAAAAAAATCCCTGGGGCGCGACCTAACTCGAAAATTACAGATCTCGAAGAGGCGAGATCTTAGTTTTCAACTTAAATTCGGCTATAATTAACTGAATCCAATTTAAAATAAATTTATCAAATTTAAAGCCAACTTATCAAAATCAACCATCGGAAATTGTAACAATTTCAGCAGTGCATGAAAAAATCGCGTTGTAACTTTTACAATAAAAAATAGAAATTAAGTAACCTAATAACTTAATCTTACCATTTGACCTGACCAATCTACCTGTCCGGTACGTCAGTGGAATATACACAATATGGGATTGTGGGACCCCTTGACCATCGGTGGAAACTACCATCGCCCGTGCATATTACGAGTAGTCCTACGGTGCGGCTAACTGGGGTTCTATCCCCGGAGGATGCGAAAATTTGTATACGTGGATTCGCCTCTCTCCTCCAAATAGTTCTGGTAAGTCTGCGCGGCCTCTTCTGTAGTACAGACACAGTATAAATAACTTATATTGAATGAACTTAAACATGAATAAGTTAATAAATTCACTTAATTATAAATAACATAGTATATAGTATTTATAGTGTGGCTCAGATTCTAATACTGCGGATGGCTTAAAGTTTCCAAAGCCACACGTCAAGATGCGAAAGCAACATGAACCAAGGGCTCAAGACACAATACCCAAGAACAGTCAATAACACCGAGGAGGGCCAGCGTACAACTCCAACACCATCCGACATTGCCGTCATCGTAACACACAACAAATAACACACGGTAAGACACCACCGCAGTCATAATCAACTAAAACCGCTCGACAACTCAGTTTAACCAGGCGCTTCTTTCTCAAAAATAAAACAGATCAAGATCAAGACGAACTACAAGAACCAAAAAACATTGTAAGAATGATTTCTAGTATGTAACCTCCACCCTCCCTCCTGACCCTATTTACTCCAACTTTAATACAGCATTTTTTAAATGGGTGGGTACAAATTGGGCCCAATATATTTAGGATGGGCACACAAAATTGATAAAAAAACTCAATAAATTACATTATACAAATAAGTACCTAAAAAAAAGAGTTTTCGGTTTACTACATTTAAAATTTTTTTTTTAATTTTGATGGGCACTTGGTGGGGCACTTCCAGGAACAGGGTGGGCGCAAGCCCCCCTTGCCTCCCCCCTTGCCTCCCCCCTTGCGCCGTCGCGGCTTTAATATCAGGAAAATATTAACTGTTGTAATCTTTGACCGCAACTACAGATGTGATTTAATTATTTTCGTAAGTTATACGTACTGTTAACAGAATGGAGTTGAATCCCGCCCATTTCGAAAAAGTATCTATTTATTTTAAGTTCATCCATAATTTAATCGCTGCATTTTTTTAAATATTTGTAATATCTTCGATTACGGATTATCGCGTTCTAACTCTCCCACCATGAGAATTTGTTATAATATAATAATTATCTTTCATAGTAATATTAATTTCAGTAAAATGTGAATGAATTTCTATTTTAAGCGAAACGTCGACAAATATTATACAATAGTTTTACTTCGAGTCTTGTCCAAATCCCCAAAAATCTTCATTGAAAAAAATGTGAAATTACCTGAAATTACACATTAATTATTTTTTGTTAATTAATTTTTTTTTTAATTAATTTATTATATTATAGAGATTCAAAATAATTTGATAATAATATAGTTCAAACAGCCTTTATTATATAAATCTTTAAGAAAATAAAATTTTAATACCATTTTATGGCGAATACCACCCATTACTTGTATAAATTTGCAAGTTTTAAAGTCTGTTTATGATATTTTATTACTTTCGTCTAAAACATTTTAAAAAAATTGATGATATCAATAAAAAGGAGAAAAAATTTATGAAAATATGTTCACATACATTTCCTTTTTCAGCACATAAAGCCGAGGAAATAAATTTGCTTTTACTGGATTGAATGTATATCAACTTCTAAAAGGTCATATAGTAGTTTTATAGCGGATCCTTGTGCGAAGAATGTATAATCTATAGATCTATAATATATAAAAAGACCATTTTATCGCTAGCCACCACAATATGCATATACAAGACTTGATATAATTTTATATGACGCATTATATATTAAAATCGGATTCTTGACGCGGAAAATAGCCCATATACTATCGATATATCATATTTTCACTTCAAAATCTAATGGACTCGCTTTTGTATTCGTTTCCTTCCACAACTTTGAACTGAAAAATGATACAATTTCTTCTACTTAAATGAAATTGCTAGGCTTATATAAAATTACCAAGAGAAACCAAAAAATAAAAAATATTTTTATAACATCTAAAAATATATCTTGCATATCTTATACATATTGTTACAATCGGAAATATGATAAATTCATTCATTTTTAATAAACATTAAAAAAAAAATCTTCATTTCTGCCGCAATACCTCCAATCATCAGCACACCAATTTTTATCTGAATCGGTTAAACGTTTCCGGAGATATGAGATTTTTATTTTTTTTTTATTGTGATAGCCCTGGCAAATATTTCTCTTCCAAACTCTTATTTTCACAGACATACGTCCAAAACGTTAGAGTAGGATCGACGCAGAAATGCTGAAGAAAATCGAGGCACTAGGACTTTTTTAAGTTCTTACAAAAAAAAATTTTTTTTTCATGTTGCATTCCTGATTTTTAGCGAAAGGTTTTTGATTGCCGTAAAAGTTCTTTGAGGGCAATGTTCGTACATACCAAATTTGGTTGAGATCCCTTTAGATGATAGATAGAAAGTTAATTTTCTTTTCATTATTTTTTTGTAGTGGCACTCCAAATACACAGATCGCGACGAAAACCGTATTTTCACTTTTGTACTGTATCATATTTACCCAAAATATATATTATTTTTGTTCAGTTTAATTAATTCAATTAATTATCAATAATGTTATTTCAGAATTTTCATCAAAACAATGATGGAATTTTTGACCATGGAAAAGGAGCTAATTCTTTTGTCATATTTTGGGTCGAACGTTGACAACAACTGCATGACGGTACATCGGTACATATTATAACAAGATAAACAAAAATAGAGAAGGTACAAACAGGTACAAACGATTTAAATTATTTTGGATCCAAAATTCGAAATGGGGAGGCTGGAAAACTGCCCATTTGAGATATTTTAAAATATCTGAAAAATTAAGTGGGTACAAATCAAAATAAAGAAGGTACAAACGAGGTACAAACGATTTAAATTTATTGCATCCAAAATTCAAAATGGGGGGTCTGGCGAAATGTCGTATTAATTATTCATACTTCCATTATTAATTCCGCAGGGATTTTATTTCGTGAAATCACCAATAGAATTGTGATATCACAAGCCAAATTGAAAAAATAGTAAATTCATTTGTAAAGAGCAGCGACTTAAGTATGAAAACTGGGAACAGGCTCTTTCAATGTTTCATTTCTTCAGTGCTTCTCTGGGATGGCGAAAACGTGGTCATAATTGATCATAACATAAACTTAAAGTAAAAAACTAGAATTATTTGAAATATGGTAATTTGGACGTTTGTTGAGAATTCGATGGTATGCTCATTTAAGAAGATGGTATACTAGAGCGGTCAAACAACTTAGTGGAAATCCTAAAAATGGTCAGGTATTGGACCACATTATGAAGAATTGGATTATGGATTGCTTCAACTAGTACCAGTGGCGGCTTGTCATAAAGGGCACAGGGGCAGGTGCCCTCCCATCCCAAAAACAATAGAAGGATAGATTATCATTATAAATAAATATTTTAACAACTTCTTTTTTTATTTTATGCCCTCCCACTCGAAAATGTCACTAGACACAACTGACTAGCACTGCAGAGAAAAGTATACAGGCAGGGCCGTATTTGGACTAAATTTTCGGGGGGTTTAATGTTAAAATTTAATGTTTTTGTTTTGAAGATTTTTTCTGATTTTGTTACGATTGCATTCGGATCTTGAACCTTAGTAACTGATAAATAACTCCGGGAGGGTTCTAACCCTCAAACCCCTCCCCCATAAATATGGCCTTGTGTACAGGAAGAGGATACTTTATAGAAGATAGTCAAGGGTTAACAGTGGCGGCTTCTGAAGACTTTAGGTGGTGAGGTATGGTGTGAACCAATGGATTTACAGTTTTTAAAAATATAAATTATGTTTTTGTGAAACTTGGCTTAGTGTGGCACTGTCCCCTTGCCTACTCCGACAGGTCACCACTGATGGTTGAAAATGTAGTTTAAACTCGAAAACGAAATAAATACAATTTTAAAAATACTTCAGCGTTTATTTAACTTTTTATTTAATTTAACCCAAAAATATTTTTTTTAATTTATTTTCAAAGAACGTGGTACATTATTAGATTTAAGTTAGACATAACCACTCCACCCACAGTTAAAGAAAGCTTGTATACTTATTTGAAGTTAATAAATCCAAATTCGCCAAATTTTCCACTGAAATTTTATTTTTGTCCACCAACGTTTCGGTAAATTTTTATTCGTTACTTTGACACCTAACATCAACAAAAAGTTTTTAAGCAATTGGTTCTGAGGAATAAGCGCTTTAAAAACCCAAAACAGAGAACACGTTGGGGGGATCCCAAGGATATGAAAAACATAATTACAGCAAACTGATGCTGTTTGATTCTATATTTTTTGCATTTTCAACTGATAGATGGCATTATAATAGCGGAGTTCCGCAGGGACTTTTAAGATTTTTAATTCCTAACCTAACTTTTTTCTTATTTTCTGTACTGAAAATTATTAGTTTTAAATTGATTTTTAGTTAATCAACTGTGAATATAGTAGACTATATTAGAGATAATTTTGTCATACATTTTATGTAATAAGATTTTAATAAATTAATAAATTTTAATATGAAGCGAGTGGAAATGACGTGAAATGTTTTCACCGTGAAAAAGACCAAGCATTTAATTAATAATTATAGATACCTAATCTTGGATGCGTTATTTATAAATTGACATAATTTTTTAATTATCTTAGTACGTCTTTGGAGTTATAGTATACTTAGATAATCCATTTATAATTCAGACATCTTATTACATTGAGTAAATACCCTTCCATTTAAGATCCATCTATAGATTCTAATCGCCTTTACCATTATTAAGCGAACCTAATCACTTTACATACACTTAGGGCAAGATGTGTTAAACTATTTAGAATTCCGAGTTTAGAACAGAACACCGACATATGAAAAGTACAATCCACGATCTAATATTTCCGTGCTTCGCCATTAATCATTTTGATCAACGACAGCTTGGTCCGCGTGCTCACTTCTGATAACCCACGTTTCTTCTTCAAGCAACAGTTACGGTATTTACTTTAGCTCGCCTAGGCAATTTGAATTTGAATATGTCAATAGTGGATTTAACAAGAAAAAATGTTATAAATTAGGAAGTTAAACTTTATACGCTGTTTGGTAAGCAACTGAAAAATTGCAATTTTTCCAAATAATCTAATAAAGAAAATGGAAAAGCATGATAAATTTTTGTGCAGACTTCTCACATGTAAACGTTGCGTATAATAAGGTTCGCACCGGCGTTTTGCATATTGACTTAGATGTTGAAAATGAAATGCAGAGCGGCTGCTGGACTCAGATAAGACCAAGTCGCGGAACCCCCAATCGATTAGCCTTATGTATCATCCTCCGAGCCGCAGAGTTTGCATATAGGATTTGTTTAGCGTATCGCTTCGCACAATAACGATTTCATATGTGCGATCATATTGAATTGATAAGCAGTTTTGAATTATTTTTTAAATCGAAATTTTATTCCTCTTTTCCAATTACTTTTATATTTTACAAATATTACCACACCGTCATTTTATAATTTTATTATATCTCCCTTATCTAACATCTACCTACAAGATTTAATTTTTTATAGCTTTAACCAAATAATATTAGTTTATTTTGTCAATGTAATAATATGTAATAATAAATAATAATGGATATTGCATCAAACTAAGAGCAGGTACAACAAAATATTCAGCAAAACAACAGACAAAATCTCAACAAGCAAAAGTCCTAATGATCGTATTACCGCAACCAAAAGAAACAAACAAGAAATTAGAGAAATTGAGAAATCCATAAGTCATCGTATAGAAATTTTTTAGAGCCTATTCCTATCCTTTTCCCGATAATAGGATCCCATAATTACCTATTTTTATTATTTAAGTGCGTAAACGATCAACTTAGCCAAAGTGACTTACTAGGGCATATAATTAATGGCGTGGTTTTCCATTGGTTTAAGTAATATATTTGATTACATTATGTAATGTCAACATATTGTTAGATTACAGCAGAGTTTTTAAATATACATGTGTTTCTTATTTAAAAAATAATATTAAATATAATCTAAAAATATTAAATACAAAATTAAAAAATTAGCAAAAAAACATAAATAAGCTTAGTAAATAAAATTGTTGACATAAAATTTGTCTGGTGAAAGTGTACTTTTTATTTCAAAAATTGTTATCGGAAATGTAGAAATGAAATGGCAATTTTAATCTATCATCTATTTAATTTAATTCAAGTAGGTATATATTTACATAAGTGTAAATGAGACAATAATTAAAAATTACAATCTAATTTTGTGTTAAAATGTAAATAAAATTTCGGGTCCCTAAGTGGTGGGGCCCAATTTATTATTCACCTGTATAAAACTCCTTACACCATACCTGTATAATAAACCGCTTCTGTTTTCATCGGAAATAAAATGTAAATATAAAAATGGTGGCGCCCACTATCAGTGTAGTTGTGTACTATGAACCAATTAATGATCACTGTAAAACTAATTATAATTAAAATTTATATCCAAAGTGTAATTTTACATAACATAAATAGGAGATCTACGTCAAATAGAAAATGAACATTTAACTGTATGTAATTTGTGCAAATATGGGTTTGGTTTATTAAAATTTTGTAGGTTAGTTTAAAATGTCAAAAAGAACACGAAGGACGCGTAACATTTTTAATTAATAATTGTTATTACGCAGATTGTGGTTCTCTATTATCTTTTGTATTTTATCTGTAAGTTGTGTCACTTTAAATATAAACAAAGCGGCAAGACGATTGAACTGGTACAAAGTGAGTATCGCGTTATTAATAACTAACATGTGAAAACACAGTGATATAGATACCCACATTTAATATTTAACTGTCAGTATTCCGAAATTAGTGCTTTAACAATGGCAAATGATTCACGACGAGAAATTTATTATCAGGATAATGTAACTTTAAGTACAGCCCGTGCTACCTACATCAACTTTATCAACACCGCTGGAACATTAATCTTTTATGAGAATTTGGAATTGAGAACTAAACAAATTGATTGGAAACCCAACGATGTTACAATCGAATCGATTAGTGATATTCAAGAACCGGACTGGGCTTTGGTAACAGTTGCAGGTAGACCTCGAACAATTAGCAGCGGAGACAGTAACCTACGGCCAAAAACAGTAACTATTGTTATGGATGAAGTTAAAAGTTTTAGAATATCTCGTAACAGCCAAAAATTGACATTTAGGGATGGTAAAGGTGAAACTTTATGCGCCTTTCTATTTCATCCTGTAAATTGTGATGTTTTCGTTGGAGTATTAAAAAGTCATCTTCGTACTGCGCCTTCAAGACGAGATAAGCATTTGTTTATCATGTTAGAAGATCTAGAAACCCCAGAAAGTCAAAGACTGGATAAATCTTTTGCCGAACTTCAATTGTTTACGGAACAACCTTCCATGTCGTGGAACTTCATTAGAAACATCCAAAATAGACCCTATGAGTCTGCAATGTCTGCATTTGCTAAGTTTTCAGACATAGGTATGCATTTCTTTTATTGTAAATTATATTTTAACTACATTTTATGTTTTTATATTATTAGTATATCGAAGTCATGGACATCGAGAGTTGGATTCCGAAATATGTGAAATAATTAACAATGGCGTTGAGGTGGTAGATAACAATATTTTAACGAACGCCCAAGATGGCTACGAAGTTATAGAAGAAATTCCAAAATTGCCTGATCGCAAAGAATATCCTCGTGGTCAACCATTGACTAAAAAACAGTGGGAAGATCTTTTAGATTCCGAAGGACGTCTTGAAGACATTGAATCTGTAAAGCTCGTAATTTTTAGGGGCGGAATTTCTCCTGATCTACGTAGCACTGTATGGAAATACTTGTTGGACTATTACAAGTGGACCGATACATATCAGTCACACATTAAATTGCTTGAAAAACAAGTTGATGAATATCATGTGATGAAGCTACAATGGAAAACCATGACAAAAATGCAAGAAGACAACTTTTCTGACTATAGGGAACGAAAAAGTTTAATAGAGAAAGATGTGAAAAGGACTGATCGTGCTTTACCTTTCTTTACTGGTGATGACAATCCAAACTTACATGCTTTGCTGAATATTTTAATGACCTATGTAATGTACAATTTTGATTTGGGTTATGTGCAAGGCATGAGCGATTTGCTATCGCCAATTTTATTTGTTTTGAAAGATGAAGTAGATGCTTTTTGGTGTTTTGTTGGATTCATGAATAAAGTGGTAAGTAAAATTGGTTTTAATTTGTTACTTCCTCTACTTACTAATAATGTATATACATATTATACACTGTACTGGTTAATTTCACTTCCAGTCATCTGTGTAGTTAACACACACATTTTTAATCTCCAAATTTTGATTTCTACGTTTGAAATTTTGTGCCATCTTATTGCACTGCATTCTAAAAGTCAAGTATCATCTTTAGGTTTTCTAGAGTGGATTGTTAGTGTTTAGAATCAATAAGTATAAAAAATGGACTTCTAAGCACGCAGTTGAAGATAGCGAGACCTACTTAAAAAAATAAGATAGAAGAAGATTGATTTCCAATTTTCTCAGATACATTGTTTACCAAATGCAATATCTGTGATGTATCATAAGTGACTTATTATTTAATTATTTTATTATCTTAGCAATAATTCTGTTATTGTTTTTATTTATAATTTATTGTAAATTGCAAACAGTATCATCGGTAATTATTTAATTTGAACATCGAACCAGGAAATATAATATATTTAAAGAAGTTTTCTTATGATATGGCAAATTACTTCAGTTATTGCTATATTATCTTTTGGTATGTTGTCTGTAAATGCGCTATGATTTCCATGATGATGATCTTGTGATTTCTAATAAATGTAACATAATTATAGGAAAAATATAGTTTTTCTCTGCATATAACAGATTGCTTTCTGGCTTATAAGTTATAGACAAATTTATCATTTTGAGATACATCTATAAGTATATAAAATAAATGCTGGAGTAGTACAGGCAGGTTTGTCTGGTTTGAGAAGTTAAATCTTACAGTTAGGAAACAATTGGTTTGAATCTTAGGTAGATAGTACTACTTTAGTAATATAAAAAAACTTTGTATTTCATTTGAGTTATTAGTAAGGTAGAGGAAGTTTTGATATTTTTCGGAACATTAAAAAACAATAACCATTTTTAGAGTTCAAATTTTGATATGGACCAAGCAGGAATGAAGGAACAGTTAGAGAATTTACACACATTGTTGGGATTTGTGGATCCCACATTTACCAAATATTTGGATCAACATGATTCCAGCAACATGTTTTTTTGTTTTCGATGGATGTTAGTTTGGTTTAAACGAGAACTGAGTATGGAAGACACTATGAGGCTGTGGGAAGTTATTTGGACTGAGTTGCCTTGTAAAAACTTTCATTTGATTATAGCCGTAGCTATATTGGATTCAGAAAAACAGATTTTGATGGAAAGAGGTTATGGTTTTACTGAAATCTTAAAGGTACATTTTTAATTTTTCATTTTAATATTCGTTTTATACATTTAAAATAATTATCCTAAACTCTTGAAGTTGCACGTAGCACAAAACATGTCGAGTTTCTAGAATGAATTAATTAAGTGTAAAATTGTTCTACTTATTTTGATTATATTATTTATTGTAATATTTTAGCACACAAATGATTTATGTGGGAATATTAACGTTGAGGAGGTGATAAATAAAGCAGAAGGAATATATCATCAAATAGTCAGTGCTAGGCACCTAACCGATGCAGTACGACTTATAATAGGTTTACCAGTAGTAGGCTACCCCTCAAATGATTCAAGTCCATTTAAAAGCGACACTGATAGTGCACGTACCAGTACACCTTTCGATTTTGAAAACAGCTACGACAACGACATTGGCTAGCCTTTTTTTATAATTAACCATTTGCACTAACTTGATAAACACTCAAATTTACTCTATATTACTAGTAAATAAAATTGTAAAGAAATTGAAGTGTTATTTTATGTAAAAATTTAACTTATTAAAAGATAATTTTTAATAAAAAATTATTTTTACCGTGTTTTGTAAATTTTATATACTGTTAATTTGTATTATCTCACTTGAAGGTTTCAAAGTTTGAATCGTTTAGTACGAATATTTTGAATTTTGAAATTTTTATTGTCTTGCCAGACATAACTTTTCTAATGAAATATAGAGCAATTATATTGGTTATTGTTAAAAGGGAATAAGTCACTTTTTGATTTTTTGAGTAAAAATCGATTTCTATATTTTTGAAATAAACTCTGGTTTGGTGTTGAAACAAATCTTTTACGCATAGTTTTTATTGATGATCTCAAATCATCAAAAAATGACTTCTTCTCTTTCAACAATAATCAATTCAATTTTATGAACTGTAATTTTTAGAAAAAACAAAGTGCATATTAAAATTAGTAAAATGCAATGTTTTTTATAAAATTTTTACAAAATTATGAAAATGTATTCAATGTTGTAACAAATTAATTCACAAATTATATTTTATTGTCAACTATAAGGTAAAAATACTTCACATCTTGTTAACTTTATTATTTGTCTTGACCTATATGCAATTATTTGTATTATTTTGGATCAGTTTTTCAATCTCTGGTTAACTCGAACCAATGGATTGTTTCTTTGGCTATTACTTTTGCAAAAGTAATCCTTGGGTAAGAGAAAACCGGCGATTGTAAAATTGAGCCTTAATGTAATAGTAATAAAAAATTTGAATTATACATATTTCTTTGATTTATACGCAAGAGGACCATGAATGAAGGCAGCCCTAAATCGAGACATTACAGATTTCGTTTTCATATATTTCGACTATGGAAACTAACGGTAGAATGCAGCACTTACATTGTTGAATATTTAAATCTTTTGCTGTGACGTCATCAGAAACTCATCAATGGATGATAAGTTGATCTTACGTCAAACTTAACAAGATATCAAGTATCAAAAGATTTTAAATTGACACCAAGTTCCAAACTACGTCAATAATTTAACTTTTATACCGGGTGATTACGACAATTTTGCAAATTTTTGATTAATAAAATATTTTTTAAATATTAACCCTTTCGGTCACGACTTTTTGTTTTTTAAGAAAAGAAGTTCAAAATGAAAATAGGTAATATATAACTTTTCTCTTAGAAGACTAATAATAAACCACTGCAATTTATTATATTGCACCAAACAAATTTGTTTGACGTCATCCACTGTTATACCTACTGCCGCTACATGACGGTACAGCTTTCTAGGAAACTAAAGCTAAATAAATTAAAAATTTTGTTGCTCTTATCTGTCAGTAGTGTAAGCAGAACCTCACTGATGGGGTTCCTGAAAATTCCTCCCAACTTGATCTAATGATCTAATTTTTAGTCTTGACGGGAAGCGCTCTTCCCATCGATTACGCCATTTTTCTCTGTTTTCAAAAGTAAATTTATTCATCTCATCCGGAGTAAACTCACGCTCACCTTTGCGGTTTTACTAGGACAGGCATGAACGTATGCATGAACCAAACCACTTGGTTTAATATTTCGACTTTCTGATGATTTTTGAATTGGAAATTATTCACGACCTGTCTGTGGCTTTACAACTTTTCAACGGAAAGTCGAATTTTGATGTATGATAGAACAATTTGTCTTCACGCTATCCTTCTGTTTATCTGCAAAATTTTCAGAAACGTATAAAAAATCGTATAAATTTATCTTTATCCCAACAACTTGGCAACAACTCCGATTTGAGAAATAATTTACTATTTGTTAGAATATGACATTGTAAGTACTATATAAAAAAAATTAAAAAATTTATTGAGAAAATTGGGTATGTTGCAGATCTGCAACGAGGCCATTAAAGGGTTAATAATAGTTTGGATGCTCTCGGCATTCAAAGTCGCAGATTAGATCTGGAAAACCAACATGGATTTTTTCTTTTTAAAGTTTTTTTATTGTTTATGTTAAACCGGAGATTTAAAAAAAATGCGCATTCTGTCGTTTTTCAGTTCATTATATTATCATCATCATAAATTAGAATTTAACTAAGAACTAAAATTTCCACAAAAAATCAAACTTTATTTTTTATCCTTAAACTTTGTGCCAACTTTTTCCATTCCATCAGTTTCACATTTTGCTTTTTTCGTAAGAAAGGTAGGCGGATCAAGTAATTTAATTTAAGTTACACAAACCCGAAATGTTTATTAAATTTGCATATTTTTATTCAGAAGCAGGGATTTTTTGCTTGTTCAACTATAAATTCGATCACATTAATTTCCTGGTTAAAGTATAAAAATTGTATTTTTGTTATCGGACTATTCAATGCAATATTTTGTATATCTAATTTTTAATAATGAACTTACCAAAAGTAAGTAAGTATAATTGAAATATCTTTAAAAATAAGTAGTCATAATATGCAGTTTATGAAATTAATTATTAGTAGTTTATTTTTTGATATTGAGATAGATAATATTATGTTTTACATGTTTATACAATTTATATTATATTACGTTGATATCCATTTAACAAGCAAGTATCATTAATCAGGGGCATGGCTTCACGCAATTCCGTCACCCAACATTGGAACATTTATGTACAATAATTCCATTCGAACTTATATTGCTTTGCAACTCGGATGCTCCATTTGCCAACCACACCAATGCAAATGCGGAGAAATTGTTACAAATGATGGAAGACGCATGAGTTCTGGGCGGATTTTCCCGACACGTCGAATTAAACAACATTTTGCAACGGGCTTTATCGTCCATTAATGTTCCTTCTACACTTGAGCCTACAGGACTGGTAAGGAATTACGGGAAGCGCCCTGATGGTGTTACCTAGATTCCATGAGCAAAAATAAAAAAATGTCTAGTTTGGGATGCAACATGTTAGAAACAAGTAGCTTTTTCTGCAGAACTATCTAGCACAGGAAACACTCAAAATATAGGGATATAAAACAACTTATCTTTTTACCCCTTTTGCTGTCGAGACAATGGGTCCCTGACCTCTTGAAGCTAAAACTTTAATCAACAACATCGGATCTCGGTAATTAAACTAACTGGCGATTCCCGATCTAAAAACAATCTCATTCAAAGAATTTTTTCCAACCCAATGGAGGAATTATTTTATTTATATTGTACCTAATATTAAATTTATTATATTTATAATTTATATTCCAATACGCCACAATGTTTTTTTTCCACCACTGTGCTTTCTTGTGTTCAAAGAGTACCGGCGAATGACAGCAATATTTAGCTAAGTTTTCAGCTATATAATATTGTAATGTTCAGGGTTGCTAAATTTAATATAAAATTTCCCAGCCGAAACCTCCATCTTTTGGAGCATGAGACTCCTTAATTATTATTTTTCAGATTTACCTTTTTATATTAAATTTTAAAGTTAATTTGCCCAGCTATCCGATTCCAACTTTAACCCTTTCGGTCACGACTTTTTGTTTTTTAAAGATGTTCAGAATAATCTCATTTTTTAAGATTACATAAATTTCGTGTTCGTTTAAACGAACGCCGTGACCGAAAGGGTTAATCATGAAATGTTTTTGTTTAAAAGTGCAGTTTTATTTATTTCTAAGTGGCATCGAGATGTTCCTCGTCAACCTTCACAACAACCAACTTAATCATATCATCAATTTTTGGTTCAACCTTTATGATGGCAAGAGACCAGATGGGGTGCCCTTGGTTCTGTGGTTTGGTGTGGGAGGCGACGTGCGAGGATATCTTGGCTCCAAGTCACTTAGGAATTTCTTCTCAAATGGCTAGTTCGGCAGCGACGAAAGCGGAATTGTTAAAACTAAGCTAGTATAGTTCAATAAAAGACCATTATGACTTCTCAGTTTTCGCGGTAGAGACACTGGGCCCTTGGAACAGTGATGCAAAGACTTTAGTCCCTTGGATTGGCCGTCTTCTAATCGATGTGTCGAGGGACAGACGCGCAAAGAGTTTTCTATTTCAAAAGGCCAGTTTGTGCATTCAAAGAGGAAATTCCGCTTCGGTGCTTGGATCGATTCCTACAGGGGCGTTCATGGACGAATTTTTCAATCTTACTTAAGTTAATATTTATATGATAAATCTGTTATTGTTGTTATTTATTTTGTTGTCCTATAATATTAAAAATTGCACTTTTAATTTTAGAATAAAGTAATCGCATACAATTCTGTGATGTAAAAGGCAACATCAAGGTTTTTTTCATTTTTTTTTATTTTTGAACGTTTTAACCATCAACAAAATAAAATAAATTTGCATTAAGATTTTTTTGGGGATTTGGACAAGACGTCAATGTTAGTTTTTCTATTGTAAACAATTAATAAAGTAGGTATGAATATTTATTTCCAAATAAATGTTAACAATGGTAACAAATCAAATATTTGAAATGATATTGAATAATTTATCAAATTAGAATAAATTTGTTCATCACTTAAATTTTTACATAACATAATGCAGTTATCTTATTCAATTTACATTGCATAATTTGAAGAATTATAATATTAATTAATATGTGTAAGAAATTGTGGTCAAATCCAGTTTTTGCATTTCATTATCTATCCAATTTCTATAAGAAGCTAGATTGCTGTACACATATGGTACATCAGTATTTCCGCATTTAAATCCCCAAGCAAGAACTCCTCTTTGATAATATTCATTACTTTTTCCAGGTATGGGACATACCAGGGGACCTCCTCCGTCACTCATGCATTTTTCTTGTTGAAATTCTCCACCTGCACAGATTAAAGTAGCAGACAAATTAAAATGTGAGCCAACTCGTTTGATACAGTCATCACGTTGAACAATTGGTAATTTTACTTGTTTCATAATGGATTTATATTGCACTTTTTCTCCAAACCCGCCTCTACGCCATCCACTTACAACACAACTAGAATTTTCTAAAATTTCATCTTGCGATGGTAAACAAATGGTATTTATGTTTTCCTTTAACTGAAACGGTTCGTCAATCACCAATAATGCCAAATCATTAATTGAACCATCTGAGATAATGTATTCTGGGTGTATTACGATTTTTGCCACATTATGATCTTCATGTGTAAATGGTTCGACTTTAGTCTTAGTGTCCCATTCGCCTGCTCGCACTAGAAGTTCTTCTGCATTGGCACAAGATGCCGATGTTAAAACCACCCGAGGGTGAAGAATTGATCCAATACAGTGATAAATATTATATGTATCGCCCTCATCAAAAGTTTCTCTCTTTAAAATAGCAACTATCCATGGGAATTCGACAAACCGTACAAAATCGTCCTTTGCTAAACTTGAATTCGGAGCATCTTGTAGGCCTTTATCCCGCACTCCACACTTTATATTTTGGCATTGTATTTCAACCAATATTGTTATAAAAATGACCAACAAAGACTTCATACTGAACTTGGTAGGTATTTCTGTAATTCAAACATATATTAGCCAATATTTTTCAAAATTTTCAAAATACATATATAGAATTGACTTTAGGATTAATAATAGTGTTTTAAAAGCTTACCAATCGGTGTTACAATCGTACGTCAGATTAATTTGAATTAAATTTTGTCCCTTATGAAGAGATTAAAATTGAACTTATCGCCTTAACAAGGCTCCAGTAGACTGCTTGAAAGGACATTAGGTTGTGATATAAATGGCCAGGCTGTGGCGAAAATCGTGTATATTGGATATTATAATAAGTAATATGTACCTAATTTGCATTTTTTCAAGGATAGCATCTATCCCTACAAAACAAAATAATATATTAATAATTTTTATTTGAGTTAAATGTCTCTTTATAATTTATTGCGTTAAGGAAATTCCAGAACTAGTATATATGAATGAATTCAAGATCCCAATTTTTGACTTGACTTAGGAGGAGAAGTTAAGAGGTAAACATACCGAATACGTAAAAACAAAGCTCAAATGAGCACCGGAACCGTTAACAGAATACTCCAGTGTCTTTCCCCGAAATTGCACACTTTCCTACATAGTTGAAAAAACACCCATGTAATCCTAGTTGTAAATACTTTAAGGGGTAATCCCACTCTAGAGAAACAAAAAATAGCATAACTTTAACAATTTTTCTCCTTTTCTCAATTTTTCTTAAAATCTCTACATACTTTTCTGGATAATATAGTTTTATACCTACAGTTAAAATTTCAAACAAGTTTAGAAATTGTAGTTTTTAGATAAAACGTTCTAAAGTTTTACATAACATTATTTGATGAAAATTTTTTATTTACCACTAATCTGAAATACCCACCATAGGTTCTAGATTAATGTTCTACTCTTCTTTTTCATTTCTGACTGATTTTAACGACAGCCGAGCCTCTTTGCTGCTTTAGACAGGGATCACTCCGAGAATTAATGCGGCGTGAATCAGTTAACTCACAGAAATTAGAGCAATTAGGCCCGATTGTTATACCCAATACATCTTTAATTTTTTAAATTCTACACATACCATCTTTAAATGTACATACAGCCACTTGTGATCTTGTGATTGGGGTTACTAAAGCGGATGCACCCATGCATATAAAAAATTCAAATTTTTTAATTTTTACACGTATTTTAAAAGTTACGAAGATTCACTTAGTTTATTATTGTTTGCCGACAATTGTAATTGTATATCATAACTTGAGTAATTTATTATACCTACCTACCTACTTCTTATTGGCTTTAAATGCTTATAATTCCGAAAATATTCGGAATATCAATATGAAATTTTAACAGATAAATTTTAAGATATTTAGCTATTAAGTAATGCAAAAATATTTTTTGCGTTTTTTAAAATCCTAGTGTCATTATCCCTTAATGAAGTATTAATTTCCAACTATGGAAACTATAACTTGATAGTAACTATTTGTGAACTTTAAGTTGTTAACTTGAAGATGAGATTTAATTTAATAACTTGAAGTAACTAATAAATATTATTATCACATTCTCTAATTATTTCATTACAGGGTGTAATACGTTTTAAGTAGAAATACGGGCTAGGTAATGCGATTTTTCGTTTTTACAAAATGCAATGCGTTTCAGTGAAATTAAACCATTAAATAACTACCTAAATAATTCAAATTTATATTTTAAGTTAAAAATTTAAAAATTATTTACATTTAGTTATACATAATATTTAGGAACAAGTTCTCGCTTATTTTAAAAAGAAGTTCAACAATTACTCATTAATTTCCTGTTTTATCAATGTTTTGATTTAAGTTATAACTGGAGCATTAATAAAAGCAATATTTATATAATTTATGTAAAGGATACGTATAAAATTATAAAACATAATTATAATAAAAGGATTCATTATAAAAATTTTTGATGTAAATATAGATAAAAATACAACGTAATATGTCAGATAATATAATTACTTTTATAAAAGAACCCAGATTTAAAATTTAAAATAATTATAAACAACAAAATATACTAAGATTCAAAAGGACAAGATTATATTCAGAGGTACCTACAAAATTTCGCTTTAGTGTGCGCCATTAGTTGATATTAATTAAATTAAATTCGAAAATCGTATACAAAAATACAAAAAAAATTTGAACCCAAATATAGCACCTGTATGAGCGTGAGACTCTTATAAATTCAAATCAAATTTTAAAAATTTATTTGAACAGCTTGGAATTTTCAATGAGTCAAAAAAACCTTTCATGCAAATGGGAACAATAAAATTTCATGGTGTATGGTCCCTGCACTGGTTCGTAAAATGCGTCGTAAAAATACGTTCCTTCGATAACTTTTTAACAATAATTTTCATTTTCGCGCAGCTTTCTTTTAAAATTCCAATTTTATTTAATCCGTTCTATCTAAATTTTTATCATCTAATTTTATCATCATTTGACCGGGGATTCCCCTTTGAGTTTTTTGTTTTGTTTTGAACTCAGCAAAAGTGTCGGATTTCATTCGGGAGTCCCTGCCGCATCGGTTGGAAGGAATGAAGTATTAGAGCAAGTAGTGGAGCAGCGTATTTTTTACTTGTCATTAAATTAAATCCGTTATAGTGCACCTCCTCATATTTCAGAACGTTTAGGAATTTAGAAGGAAAAAATGAATTTAATAATTATATGGTAAATCTCACCAGAGGGGTAGAGGGTCCCATCAAGCAACTTAATAATTAACAAACTTAGATCAAATCGAAATCTCTGTTTTGATTCACATTTCTGCACTATACAATAAATTGTAAATTAATTTTCTTAAGTAAGTACTCTAAGTTGACATTCAATTAGCACGAAGTTCTTATAATTATATTATTTAGTATTAGGAAATTGACTGAATTATATAAGTTAGTCTATGGGTTTATTCCTGTTTGGAATGAAAAGTTAAGTATTTTTACCTCCAATCAATTAATTATACTCACAAATTATTTTTACGTTTAAGCTTGGTCGTTCGTTTTCCAATTTTTCGTGTGGTTATAACATTGAAATATTTGTCGTGGTGAAATGGATCGTTAGTGAAGTGGAAATCTTTTTTTAACAACAATGTGGTTTCAGAATTTGGAGATATTTACGACGATGTGAATTTTTGAGAACTAGACTGAAGAAGACTCAACTTGCAAGGAGATGATTGGTTTATAAAGGTGATTAATTAAATTTTTAGTCACGCTTACTTGATTGATGAGTCCAGGTACTAAGTTGTGTTCTCTATTTTGAAGACTTTTATTCCTGGATGTAAACCAACAGAATAATGATCCGGACGGATCCTCAAAATTCCCATCGACGCTCTCGAGAACTGCGTTTTAAATATCATAGCTAGCTAATGCATAAAGTAAGCTTTTCAGTTAAGCAAGTGGCAAAGTTGAGCAGATTACTTAGGGCCGCTTTTACAATTAAGTTTGCAAGTATTGGTTAAAGTGACTATTAGTTAATTAGTTAATCCAGTAGTCATGTTCAGATCATACGAATAAAAACGAACCACATAGTTTGTTTGGCACCAGTAATTTAACGTTTTCGCGTCCAAGAATCGATTATTTGTATTATATAAATAATAAAAAAAAAGTATTAATAGTTCCTAACTAACGAAAACAATTTTAAAATGTTAACGACGAATTAATCGAAAACGGTAGTTAAATTGTTAAGGGATTGAGTACCAGAAAATCTGCTAGTCAATTTAACTATTAGTCATTACATAATTTTCCTTCGCTTATAGATTGTAAAAACGACAAAGAGATTGTCAACTATTAGTTAAGCAATAACTAAAACTTAACTAGAGGTGGTAAAACCGGCCCTTACACAATTATAAACAAATTTTTCCACTTTACTTAGTAGTTTGTTACTTCGTAATATTGTTTAATTAAAGTTTGTTTTTATTTGTAAAAGGATTATGGATTAGCAAGCATAGTTTTTTTTACATAACAGAAAATCGTTTATATCTCTCGATTACACTGAAATGTAATTTCAATTTGCTGGTTTAGTCAACGATATTTTCACCGCTAAAAGTCAATATTGTTGCTGAATACATGGAAATTTTCTTTTGGCATTTGTTCCATTGTTATTACAAATATTGAGTCTTGTAGTTTTCCATTTCATATTAAAAATATTTAATTTCATGCCTGAAGTTTGTCGAAATTGTAAATATTTCGATACCAACCGCCTCAATTCATATATAATTTAAGGATTTAGTGTAAAAGCTGCTCTGCTAAGCTATTACATTTTATTTCATTTGCTTCAATTACTTATTCTCTTTTAACAATAGAACATTAGAACACTTTCCACACGATTAAGACGATTAATTCATATTTATAATTTTATTAACATTAATATTTTCTCCCTGGAAGTGCATTTCCAGCTAGAAACTCAACAACAGGCGAGTTGTTTAATCGCTAGAGGTAACGAGAAAATGTTTTTTCAATATCTTCAATTTTTTGTTTCAATCGCTTCACCGCTTACGCCATAGTGGAATCAACTTGACACCGACCACCCCCAGATTTAAGTAGAAAGTATAACTAGGGTCGATAGTTAAATAGGTCGAGGTTGTATTTTTTTGCGTTGCAAAACAAATTTTCATTATTCGATGTTTTCCATTTTAAAATGGAACTAGGGCAATTTTTAAATTTACGAGTTTAACCAACGGCACAATTTATTGATGAGTTGTTGGAAAGTAATTATGAAAACTTTTTTCTTATCCCAAGTACACTTAAACTTATATGTTTACTAGTTAGTGTTTAAAGTTAGGAATTATGATGTATAGGTAAGTAAATAATAAACAAGGTCATGTGTGTTTATTAGGAAAGTTATCTATTATCTATATATAGATTTCTCTGCCAAGGTCAGAAAAAAAATTAAAATAAACAAATATTAATTGAATATGATATTTTGTTGATTGTTAGTAATTACACGATTAATTTGCTTTGACTTATTGACCCTTATTATCTTTCACAAGTTGTTAACTATTAATAGTTGTTATGTATAGCTTATCTTGTTAATATTCCCAATAAACCCAAGTTCCTACTTTTCAAAATCGTTTACAACCTAAGTAAGCTTTAGAAATTAAGTTTAGTGATTTGTCTTATCTGTTAGTTGTTAGCTGTGTTATTGTGTAATAACATTACACATATTATCCTGTTTCACATGATGCTTCTATATTTTTGATTATATACAAATAGTGGCTTTTAAAGATTCGAAATTTTAAAGAATGGAAAAAAAATTAAAGGTTTATTAAAATTTATATAATGAAAGATCTAGTTGTTGCTTACACGTTATATAAAAATGCAAAAATATAGAAAATTGAATTATAACATGTAATTATTATAAAATACTTTATATATTAATAAATTCAAAATTAATATATTAATATATTTATTAATATATAATTATCAAAAGTTACGAATATTAAATTTATATAAAATACTTTGTAATGAAAGTTTATGACACTTTTGTTCGAGCTAGCGTGTTTCGATCTTTACTGGACCTTCTATAATAATTATTTGAAATAGTACCATATACCAAGAATAATCCAAAACGTGAAATGTGATCTAAAATTTTTGTGAGCCCTTATGAGCTGAAATATAATATATTAAATTTTACACTTTTCCGAATGTTTCAGCAGGTCTCCCAACCACTAACTGCTGACTCTACAGTGCAACTCACCGACTATAATTAAAAAATTTTTACAACAAATATTTCTTGCGTTTTATTTGAACATTTTTCAAAACAACTCGTGGAGACAATGTGCAATAAGACGAGTCTTCCACTTGTACGTGTTTAGTTCCCACGATGACAGGTTTTCCATTTTACCACTTCTTATTGCTGTGTTCTTATGTTGAATTTGGTGAATATTAAAATTTCAAGCTGAAATTATGTGTAAATGAGGTACTGGTAACAAAATGAGCGTTACTACGTCAACTTATTCATTTTATATTTTTTTTAACCAAGTTTTTTGGCAACGTTTTGTTCAGAACCAGTTTATACCACCTTACCATCTACAGAAACGTATATTTTGTTGGTTTAAGAATAAACGCAGTTTAATAAGTACATTTTATCCGTATCCGTTTATTATACCTACAAATATTTTGGCAATTGTTTACTTTCAACTTCTGGGTCGCGTTTCATAATATTACTAATACTATTAGTTGGAAAGTACAAGTGGAATATTATTAATATTATAAAATAATGGAAAATAATTTTTGGCTAAGCATTTAGAGTAGGTTTTTTCATTAATAAGTACCAAAAGCCACGCAGCTAGCTGTTCAGATTAACGATTTGAAGAGTATTTAAAGTCACTTGTAACTTGTAATATTAGTAAATTTTCATTATGAAACAGGGCCCTGGAAACCAAAACATCTAATTTTACAAATATTTCAAGTTGTAGAAAGTACTAAGAAACTATTATTTGCTTCACTGTTAAATTTAGAAAGTATTATGTAGCACCAAATTTCTATTTTATTGAAATTGGTAGGTATTTACTTCTACCGAAATTAGAACTGAAACTTCATAGCTCTTAAATAATTATTTGTATTAAGCTTGCGTGTTAGATTAAATGTAACGGCAGTTGTGGATAAAATTAATTCCCAGTGCACCATATCTATTTACCAATTTATAATAGATCAAGAAAATTTAACTTTAGCAGGAATTAAATGTATCTTATCAAAATAATGGTAAAACTGATATTTGACTATGTAATAAGTAACTAAGTTTAAAGCATTCAAATTATTGTAAAATAACATCTTTGACATTTATAATACTACTTGTTCAGCTCCCCGGGCTTCTGGACTCCGCTCCTTTCTTATTTCAGCGCTTATAATTTAACCGATTTAGAGAATAGGTTAGAACCTTTTTAATATTTATGGACAAAAACTATTGATTAATGTCGACAGTTCATTAAGCTACACAGTATAAGCTACATTCAGTATCAATAAAATTGATGCAAAGGAACAAGGAACGTTGTCACCCAACGGGTCAAACTTGCGCCCGTACCTTTATATTTTATAACCATAACAAAGTACCTATGTTGATCGTTAAAATTCAGAATAAAAACGTTATTGCCCAACGAGTTAGACATTTGTCCAGTAAGTCGGTTAATATGCATACATTTATCTTGTTCACTCTGTAAAGTTTTATAAAGATTAAAATTTAATGAACATAAGTAAATACAATCTTGAAATAAAGCGCAGCTTGAATCTTATGCTAAGTCGTTGTGACGATGTAGGTCGCGGTAATAATAATATAAATAAAATATACATTTCATTATCTAATTGTAATAAGTATATAAGCTGCATTGTATATTTTCACACATAAACTTCTAAATTACTGTTCATATTTACAAATACACTAGAGATAAGGCATACAAAATATTTTTTCCCTTAATAAACCTCCAATGGCCTTGAATGCAACGTCAGACTTGGCAGGCAAGTTGTAAACATTTTATTATTATATTAAACTAGTTAAAATTAAATAATTATAATTCTTGATAATTACTCAATTAAAATTGTTAAATAATCAAAACTAGCAATAATTCCTCTAATTATTTGAAATGCATTATTATTTTATATATTTAAGTTCAAATCTCGGTATTCGCGAATTTTTCTAAAGTCGTTGATACTGGACCCGATCTAAACTAATGTTTTTGGCAACTCTTACTAAATGCAGATTATAAATGGAACGTAGTTAAAATAGTTTAGCGTACACAATATCGCCTACACCAATGTATATCGAAAAAAATGGCCAGACAGACTATTTTATTACTAATCCTAATTTTAATTATTATTATCACATTAAGACGGTTTAGCGTCACCAATTGCTCGGCCAATTCGACAAAACTGTTTCGGTGCAAACTTTTTTGGTGCGAAGTCGGATGAACACCAGAAGTAAATTTTATTTTATTTAATTTTATAATTTAATGATTATGTAATCGATGGAATCGTTATAGAGTAGTAGTAGTCAGTGACTACGCCTTATTACTCTCCAGGAAGTTTTTTTATTATTTGATATATTTTGACTGATAATTTAACTTACAGAAAGCTCTGGATATGAGGTAAAGTAGTGAAATACGCCCCACATTTACTATTCGCGCCGAAAAGTCCTAGCTCCGATCCCATTTCAGTGTTAAACTGCTTTCAGGCCGAAACGCTTATACCGTGTTTATCCTGTCATATACCGGGTGTTGACTCGAATAGCCGAACATAGGGAATTAACACGTAAAAACTTATTTATGCAAATTCCTGCTTCCCAAATTATTTTAGAGAAAAAATGAAAGACACAAAAAGAATTCAGAAATATAAACTACGTATGATAAAAGCATTAGATTTCATGTAATCTTTACTTATAGGGTCAAAAAATGCTTTTAAAATTGTTAAAATTTTCATTTATCAGACTAGCCATGCAAGTTTCCAAGGTAATTATTTCGAAATTAAATTGAATTAATTTCATGACCAGTCTGAAAAATGAAAATTTTAACAATTCTAAAAGAATTTTCGACCCTTTTAGTAGAAACTAGATGAAATTCGAAGATAAATGTGTCCAAAATTCGTTTAGAGTTGTTAAAATTTTCATTTGTCAGACTGGTCATGAAATAAATTCAATTTAATTTCGAAATAACTACCTTGGAAACTTACATGGCCAGTCTGATAAATGAAAATTTTAACAATTTTAAAAGCATTTTTTGACCCTATAAGTAAAGATTATATGAAATCTAATGCTTTTATCATACGTAGTTTATATTTCTGCATTCTTTTTGTGTCTTTCATTTTTTCTCTAAAATAATTTGGGAAGCAGGAATTTGCATAAATAAGTTTTTACGTGTTAATTCCCTATGTTCGGCTATTCGAGTCAACACCCGGTATTATATTTCAAAATTTCAGTAAAATCTTAAGTAGTTCTATTTAGTTTACACTAATATGCATTATATTTTTAATAATAAATAAATTTTATCTGTGACGCTTTGATATTAACGTCACTTTCTATTAATTTCTAAATATACTTTCGTTAAATTCGTACTCATTCGTATACTACATCGATAAAAGTTATAAATAACCTAAGATTATCTATACAATTATAGCTGTAAAATTTAGATTATTATTTTCTAAAGAATGGCCAATATCAATCAAAAGTCTGTTCCAAAAATAAAACTAAAAATACCAGTAACATGCTACATCCTACATAAGGATTTTATCCAATAGCATTGTTATTTTCTACATTTAAAACAAATATCCACACATTTTTTTTTAAATGAAGATGAAAAAGTAAGTAGAAACCCTAACAACTTTAATAATTGGTTAAAATTAAATTTAAAATCAGTTTCCGTTTAATAACTATCACTTTAGAACTTCATTTTTTAAATACTTTTTTTTTCATTTTTTAAATACTTTTTTTCATTTTTATTAGTTACAGACAATTATTTTTAAATATTACATTAAATTATGAATTATAAATTAACAACAATAACAAGATTTAACTTATTGACACCGAAGCGGGATTTCCTCTTTGAATGCACAAACTGATCCTTTGAAATAAAAAAACTCTATGCGCGTCTGTCCTCCGACACATCGATTAGAAGCCGACCACCAAGCAGCTAAAGCCTTTGCACCATACTCTAAGGGCCCAGGGTCTCTTCCGAGTATTTTATGTAATATTTTTTCAAGTTGATGAGAACCTCTGTTTTCATTCCCAAGAAATGGGTGTTCTTACGAGCATACTAGAAGAAGAGGTAATTAAACATCTAACAATAATCTGTATCTTTTAAAATTTTCCGAAATCATAAAATATTGAAATTGTCAGATCGTTGGTATCCGTATCTCGATTAGAGGAATAACAAATTCCTGCGTCGCGCTGCTTGATTTTTTTGGCTGCCAAAACCGGAATTTTTAAAAAATTTAATATAATACGATATTTTACTTGGGAAGGATAACACTTCATAACAAAAAATAAAAACCACAGCAAGTGTGATCCTGAGCTACCAATTTCTGCTTTAAATGAGCTTCTTATTCCAACAAATTTTCAACCACAAGGATGCTTACACTTCTTAATTAAATTATTTAAAAATACTATTATTTAAATATACTAAGGCTGAAGTCAACTGTCTCCTCCCTACAACACTGCATAGTAAAAAATTGAATTTCAGGACTTTGCCTTTGAATTTTCGCTGGTCCTGGTACTGTAAGAATACCTGCTATAACTTTATTTTAAATTGTTCTGTTACATTATTTATTTAGTATCTATTTTGAGCGTGTAACAATATTGTGTAACAACTAACAAGTACATGTTATTTATTTCATGTTATTTAAAATAACGAGCCTGATAAATTCAAATTATAAATTGGCAACAATTGAATTTTATAAATATAGCCGAAGTTGTTTTTGAGTGCCAACAAATAAATAAGTTAAGCAGGTCGGAAGTTAATTAACATTAAACGGTCGAAACCAATCTGGATATAACCAGATTTAAACAAATTATACATCATTGTCAATTGTTTTTCGTCCTGTTTTTAGGTAGGTAGTCAAATTTAAATATTTTTAAACTAGTTTTTCATTTTTCAAACCAAAGCGGTGGTTTGGTGTGATTTATACCGAGGCGGAAATTCTTGATTTTGTCAATAATTTCACTGAATTATGATTCCCTCTCCGGTAAATATATCGATATGTTCTAGATGTAATAATTTCCTCCTGGAAGTTAAATATTATTTTATTTTACATCAATTTAATTTTGCATAGGTCCTCGCCAATAACAGGGTTCGTCAAGATCGATATTTCCAAGATAACTACTTCTAGATAATTTATACCCCGTATTTACAAATGACGGTGCTTAGTTTGAATCACAAATTAGCAAGATAATATTACGCTAATTTTTTAAATAGAATTCATTAATTTGTTTGTCTAGTCTAGGAAGTGGTCGTCAATCATAATAATAAATATCATCCAACAGCAATGACCTATGTTAAGTAATTGCAAAGTAAATACGTATTCAATTGTTTGCCAGTCAATAACAAATGGCGGAATTGTATTATGTTTGATTTTTCTTGTTTACCTATTAGCGCATAATAAATTTCTAAGTTATGCTTCGGGGTACAGTTCAACAGTTAAAAGGCATCTCACTTGCTAATTTGTTAAAAAACATAGATTTTTCAATATCGATAACGTATTCCACAGGTTTGCCTTGAATTTTTTTAAAGAAATTATGGCAGTTGAGAGTAAATTTCTAAATAAAACATTAAATTTTATACATCCAAAATATCTGATAAAAAAGGTCAAAATACCTTATGCAAATATTTGATTTGCTGTTGTCACATGGGTGTGATATTTAGTTATAAATTGCAGTCCAAATTAGTGTTTTGTACAGTGAATCTCGAAGTCGCTCTAAATCGAAAATTGCGGATCTAAAAGAACGGGATATTTGAGACTCCAAACGTCCCTGAAGTAATTTGGCAATAATTTAATGAAATATTATTTAAATTGAATATATTTAATATGATATTCACTGTTGCACTTCTAGAAGGCAACTGCGTCCGATCCCCCCGTTAAAACAAACATCTACAAGGATTTACGTCGACCACACTGACCGTCCACAGAATAAGCATTGGGGTTTATTAAATTAAGCTAAAAGTTGAGATTCGTCTATTATTTAATAGCTTCTTTCACATTCCACCTCATTTTTTAATTATTATTATCTATAATATTATATATTGACGTGTATTTTTCTAAAAAAATTATTTTTTTTATTAAATTATTTTGTTTCTTAGGCCAAAAATCGCTTACTCTTAATATTTGGCTTACTATTAAATAAAAGTTCAGCCCGATGTATGCTTTTCCTTTTGCTTTAATAGCAATATAATAACTTCTGGTAAGTTTATTGCAATCAGAATTAAAAACAAATAATTTCAAGTTTAAAAAAATGCGATCAAATTCCAGGTCTTTCCTAATTCCAATCTTATTAAACTGTTTTTATCCATAGTAGAAATTTTACGAATTTCAATCCATATTTTTGATTGCAAAATTTTTCTACACATCTGTGATGTTCCTATAAAAACCCAAATATTGAAGATAATAATTAAAATTTACCAAATGCATGCCGACTGCCTTTTAATTAAAATTAAGTATTTCACAATTTAATACACAGCATCACACACATCCAAAAAATATAAAAATGAACTCATGTAAAGATGTAAAAGAGATGTAAATCAAAAATTGAAACATAATTTTGCACGTTGGCTCGTTGTATTGTGTAGGTATGGCGTGTATTTAACGGTCTCCTTCATAATTACGACAATTCGCCTGTTACATGTGCACACAATCAAGTGATTAATTAGTATATTACTGATGACGGCTAATGAGCTAGAAATGGGTGATAGTTTCGGTAAGTCCCAGCGGTAATTCTGTGTCTGCCACTCTTTCCTTGATTGTGTTTATTTTTATTTAGAACATAATATTGTCAAAAGTTTTAGAAAAATTTAGTAAACGTTTCGTTTTTTTGTTGTTGACAGTACAGAAAGAGACAAAACAAATGTTTTTCGCGATTGTTGCCCCCACTGATGAGATTTAGTATTTTAGTTTTTGCCAGCCGAGGGAAATTGGACATTAATTTTAATAATTTGGAAAGTTGTGCGATCGCAACATCGAATTTAATATTAGTAACAATCAACTTCAATTTTAGATAATCATAATGTTATGTTAATGTCGAAACGGTTAGAGAAACATTAAAATGATTTAGATCTTGACATAAACTGTTTTTTCTTTTTTAACAAATTGTTATTGCATTTTTATTAAAGTAGATATTGAAAATAGTCCAACAAAAATAGTCAATGTATACGAGTATACTATTATTACTTTATATTACTTTTCGTAGTTTATTGTTATCAACGATTTTGTTTTCGTTATCAAACTTATTGAACAATAAATTCTAAGATAGCAAAATAGGCTAAAATGCATGTTCACATTTTTCAATTATTTCAAACGTATAGCAAAGAACAGGAGAACGTTATGAAGTACATAAATAAACCGCGGAATCTAACGGCAGTTTATAATTTACAGTTTAAAATACGTCATTGTATATTATTTATTAGTTAAATATACAAAATGTAAATAACAGAACCAAATGTATAATTTGGTTTTGAAAAACCTATTCGTCTGCGGTAAAGCGCACACAAATACGCACAGACAACTTTGTAAATATCATTATTTCTTGCTCATTTAAAAATTCACCCTTACAAACGAACCACAAAAAATACATTATTTCCGAATAAAACGTGTAATTTTTACTGTAAACGTAAAAATTATAATCAACTTAAATGTTTCTTCCCGCATTCGTTACTTCGTTATAAAAATAATATTTTTCAGAAAAAAGAGATTACAGCTCCACCAAGCTAAGAAAGGACGTGGAAAATATGCTAAATTTTTTAATGATTTTAGCGACTCAAAGATGAAAGATTCCGTCTTTGAAAATCCCTATTGATCCTGAATGATCTGAATGCTTGACTACATGGTCTTCTCAAAATTTCGATACAAAAATATTATGTAACGCTTTTATAATTGTCAACAGTTACAATTACAGGCATCCCTCGCATAACACGGTACTTGTAAAACACGGTTTCAGTATTACACGATCCACGAAAACACGAAAACAAAAATTGTTCATTGGGTTGGAAATTCGAATTTCTTTTCAATAAGGGGAATTTGATTATTTTTGAATGAAGAATGAAACACGGGGAGGGAAGACTCTGAGAGATTAACAATGCTGGTTAATAAAGCTATTCATACAACAATTACGCCAATGGAATGGAAAATGTCTTATATAATATCAATATTTAAGAAAGGAAAATGATAGGAACCTAATTGCCTCAGCGTACCTCAGTGTAAACAGCACTTTGGGTAAATTCTTCTGGAAAGTATAACAAGTGAAGTGTAGTAAACTATAGGTAATAGAATAAGTGAAGATCAGATGGATTTTGTAGAAGGCTTTTGTAGATATAGAAAAAGTGTATGATGCAGAGCCGAGAACAAAGTTATGGAAAGTCGTTTGGTTAATCCAAACTAAATAAAAATTATTAAAGAACTGTATAGAGGTACCAGATCTTTTATTAAACAAGGAAACCACTTGTCTAACTGTATAGAAACATCTAAAGGACTTAGACAGGTTGTAGCCTGTCACTTATATTATTCAATATGTACCTGGACGTTGTACTAACCAAATGGAAGAAACACTGTGCGGAGATGGAAATTCCAATAGGCGAACACTCACTGGCTGGTAATTAACTCAGACAATAATTTTGAAATAAGGGTAGACGATGATGTAATGATCACGCAGGTAAATAGTTTCAAATACTTGGGGACAATAAGATAGAAATGGATTGGCGGATATGCAAATAAAAAATGGAATCCAAGAAGGAAAAACTTCATTTGAAGAATGGTGGGATGGAAGTATCTCGAAAACAAATAAGAAACGGATTGGAGAGATATTGGTAGGGACAGTTATGTGCTATGGATGTGAGGTGTGAGTGGTGAAAGGGCAATGAAAATTAAACTCAGGCGGTAAAAATGGACTATCCGAGACGCAGTGCCAGAACATCAAAATTACAAAGAATCCCTAACTAAGAAATTAGAAGGCAAATCCTGAAACCCTGGTAGATAGAATTGAAAAGAGAGGGGTTGTGGTTTGGCCATATGTTAAGAATGGACAATGGACGCTGGCCAAAAATATAGTTTAAATGGAACCCTGGCGGGAAGAAAAAACGAGGAAGATACCTTGTGGTATCTACCGTGGAACTACCACAATAAAATGACTGGAGGTATTCCGGCAGAAGTGACGATATTTTTATATCGATAAATTTTAGATATCATAAAACTTAGCACGTTAAGACTTGGTTTCGATATAACACGGTACACCTTTATTTATATTATTTCAAAGATTCGTAAACAAGATTTCGATATACCACAAGGTACTACACGGTATATCTGGTTTCGTATAACGCGGTTTCGATTAGCACGGTACGAATTAACCGTGTTATACGAGAAATGCCAAATTACATACATAACTCTCACTTTCTCTGAAATTAGTTTATACCGTGCAAACTACGAAAACCACTCTTAAAAGATAACATGATTGGATGTTCAACTCGGCATCCGCCTCGGTTTAACCTTCCCTGCATTCCTAGTAGCTTAAATAACAATTATTTTTATTCGTTATATCCCGTACATTCATAAGTTATGAATAACTTACAGACGTAATAAGTAAAGCAGTATGAGAACTTACGTCAATGTAGTGGAAAAAAACTACAATTGAATAAAATACTTAAATAAAATGGGCAAAAAATGAAAAACAACTAATTCCTAATAATTGGTTATTAATTATTATGATTTAGGATATACGTTTTTCAACTTTGTACCTTTTATTCACTTACATTTTTTATTCACGATATTGCTTTTGATCCTGATGATTAATAAGCGTGAGTAATTAAAAATGATTTATGTAGATATAATATAACGATTGTCTCGTAGAGCATGACTTTTAAGTTTTTGCAGTCTATTGAAAAGTTGATACTATTCCAGTGGCGTTACTGTTTTCGGCAATACAATACTCTCTTGAAAAATATTTCTCGGTTACGCCACTGACTGTTTAGAATAGAGCCGTAAAAGAAACGCATATAATAATTACATACCACTTACATGCTTAATATTTCAAACTTGTAATCATCATTATAATTCTAAACAGTCGCCATTAAGAGAAAATACATATTGTCAACAATTGCATATCCATAAATATTACCATCAGATTTAAATAACAAATTCTGGCGCCAAAGACGCCTACTAATACTATAACGCATACTTGAATGACGCCGAGCGTCGTAATGAAGTTTTTATTATCTAAAAATAACAACTTGACTGTTGTAAATATTGTTATGCAATAGCTCTGTTCTATTTATTTACAAAACTAAATTAACCCCTAAAACGGACGACGGAGTATTTGAATCTAAAATTTGTACACAATAAATGTAGTAAATGCAAATTCGGTGTTTAAACACTAAATCTAATTGCGGAGTGAAGGCAGGTTATCCAGTCATGCAACTAAAATGAAATATTCCTGGCGTCCTAGAACCCGTGGGGATTCACGTGTCGATGGTAAAGCTATACCAAGAGGAGGACCACAACCGCACCTACAAATTTAAAAATTTTCTGATGAAACATTAAAATTTTTGAATCAACAATTTAAAGAAAATCCCAGGGTCGCAATCTAACTCGAGGCTTACGAATTCGGAAAGGCAAGATCTTAGTGTTCAACTTAAATTCGGCTAGCAGGCAGGTCCACTAAACACACCTGCACATATTTACGTCGAGCACTAGCATCGTTTACAGAATGAGTTTTTTCTCGAATTTTTTCATCTTATTCTTTATAACTTTTAAATTTTATTTTGTTTTTTTAATATATTATCATTCAGGTTTTACTATTGTCGTTCTATAAACCACATTAGTAGAAGGGCTATGCCGAAGCTGGCTCACTCCAAGCAAATGTTGAGTCACAGATTTGGTAAACGATCCGAAAGGTAAGCCAGTTTATGCATTACTCCGTAACTAATATTATTAAGTGATTAAAGTGAATTTAAAAGCAAACAAGCCGCCTGCGGCCAGTATACATGATTTAAACGTGTGCGACTAATTAGTTGTACAAAATATTAAATAATTGCAGGTAATTTGTTGTATTTCTTGTACAATATCAATGAAAGTTTCTTTTATAAAACAAAATCTGTTCATTTAATTACGAAAACCAGAAATAATTAAGTACGACTAACAACAACAAACAGCATTTGAAAACGAAAAGTTTTCGTTTATATTGGCTAATTTTACTGTAAACTAGCGGGGATGTTGATTTCGGTTATATTACATTAATTTATTACTTAATCGATAAAAGCAATCTTTGCATTTAATTAAGAAATTAACGGAATTGATATTTTAAATTCCTTTACAATATTACATTGTTGTTTATTTAGGAAGAAATGAAAACTTAAGCTTCATGGATGCCAAGTTAAAAAGAGAAGGATTTTTATAGCCTTAAAGGCTATTTCGATGGAAATCCTTGTAATTTTTTATTTAAGATGCGTTCTAAAATAAGTCACGCAAAGTTTCTTTGACCTATGTCAACGAACTTTTGGAAAGCATGCGTACTTTAATTTTCATCGTGGAAATGGCTAATAAAAAAAAAGTTGGGAAATGATTTTGGCGTATAAAATTTTATACTGGGAGTTGTTGAGATTTTATGTGTTGATTATCCTGCTAGAATGAAATTGTGTAATATTATTATCTTTTATCATAAACCGTAGTCACTATATGACTATATACAGGGTGTCTCATTTAATCGTCTCACTGCTTAATTTATCAAAAATTAATTTTTAACATTCGGAACGGGTAATTTGAAAACCTTGATATTAATATAAAAATTTCTTTTGGTCTAAGTTGGGGATTTATATAACTTTTACCGAAACACTGCAGTAGTCGAGGTTTTACTGTACATGTTTTTGAACCATTAGAAAGTTTCAAGCCATTGCACAATACTATTAAATTTTTGTTGTAATATGCTCTTCTTCTGCATGCATACTATGCTGGTCATTGACACCTCCTTTGTATTGATCTCTTTAACCATATCTACCTACCTTGCTTAATAGAAAACATGCTATTAATAAAAAAATTTCCAATTTAACAAGTGTTTATGGCAGAAAGCCGAAAACGACGAAATAAACAATATTTAAAAATTTTACCTATTATTACGTATAATTTATTGGGGGACCGTTCCAAGGTCACTAAAATATCGTATTATTTATTATTATAAATACATATGTTTATGATCATCAAATTATAGGTATTAAAAGTTTTGTTTCCAAACACAACAACACAACAAAAAATAATTAGGTTCAAAAGAGAATTCCATTCGATTTAAAGCAACCTTGATAAGCAAAATTCAAGTTCAATGCGTAATTAAATAATACAAGAACAATCAAGTTGAGGTGGGTCAATTTCAATTGAAAGCGTTTAAAATCATTCAAAATAATAATGCAAAATTTCCTATTGGATGATAATAATAATAATAGAATAAATTTTAAATTAAAATAAAAATTAATTTAAAATTAAAGTTTGAAATATGTTTTGGTATATTTTGGCAATAACAAATCGGAAAATGTTCGTCAGCTCCAAATCGGTGCACTTTATTATGTAATTGAATTATAATTAATACTATTGTTATAATTTCCTATATGTTTAAGTATCTACAAGTTTGTACGAATGACTAATATTTCAACAAACAATTAAGTGGATTATTCACAATAATTCAGCGATTTCACGAATAGGAAAAGTACTGAGTGAGTGTACTTTTTTAATTGTTTAAAAATTGCATATTTATTGCATGATGTCAGAGTTTCCAAACTTCACTTCGAATTTGTTTCTAATCAGTTGATTTTAATTTTGTGCGTATTCAAAATTTCCTGAAACTTTTGCACAGGCCTTAATGAATTTTAATTTAAAATTATGTAGTTTTAATAGACAAGAAAAATAAAAAAGTTTAGTTTTATTATGATCTTGTAAACAAATTGTTATGACTTGTAGAAATTAAAGAAGCATATCAATTTAAAAATTTATTTGTTGTCATACTCTTGTGAACAAAAGCCAAAATTTCCAATCCATATTGTGATGTTGCTCGTACAAGCAGAAATTATCTTTATCGATCAATTTAATTGATTTACAGGTAGATAAAATAAAATAGTACGATAAATATTAAAAGGTTGATAATATGATATTGTTACGTAAATGGCGTCAGTGATACTTAACAAAAATATTTGTACACATCATATACAGTGGCTCAAAAAAGTATTCGTACACTCCATGTTTATATAGATTTTTCCATTTCGTCGCACTAATTTCGAGATATAGTGACTTCAAAAAGATTCGGTTGAGATAACAGATAGTTAATATCTGTTAATATTCAAGAGATTCGTGGTATGATTGATTATTTCAACGTGATTATAACATGGGCTATAGGAAAGTTTTTATAAAAAATAATATACTTGATTAGCTGTTTCGCTACGTCTTTATTTTTCTAAAATTCTTCAATCTTGGAATAAAAATAATTTTTAATTTTCGTCAAATTAAACTTTTTTAACCCACAGGTTAAATCATAATTGTTGAGCAGATTCAAAACATCGGTCATCTAAAACTTTCATACAAAATGCAAACCATTTAACCCTCCGGCGGACGGGTGAGTCCAGTCAGGACACAGTATATAAAAATCGCTGTAGCTTTGAAGCATATTTTTCTTATTTACAAAAAATGGGTATAATCCTACATTATTTTACAAGTGTATTATTTTATGATTAAGTTAACTTATAACAAAACATATTTATGGTGAAAATTGTTACGTTTAGCGAAGTTTATTAAATAAAAAAAAAAAATTTTACGCGATTTTAAAGATAAGGCCCCACCCGTCCGCTCGTGTGATTCTAGGTCACCCGTCTGCCGGAGGAAATAATTTTAGGCCCATTTTAAACGCAATCACAGTAAAATTTTAATTTATCCTTGAAAATAAAATATTTTATAATTGAATTGTTAAATTTACAATAAAAATCTCAAAATTGATTATCAGCTATCTACAATCTATATACACCCTTGTAGATTATATTCTTGCCCCTAAGCTACCTACAATCAAAAGAAACCCCAATTACTATCGGAGAGATAATATTAATCCAAATGAAAAAGTTGTAAAAAATTATTTCATGTCACTAACCACCAAAATTATTTATAAATCAAAGCTATGCAACCCAAACAAGTTACATAACAATTCCCATATCATTTGTTTATATTATCAATTCAAGGTATTTTCTAAGCAAATATTATAAAAATCGATAGGATTAGTTCTTAGCATGTGAAATAATATAATAAAATATCTAACTGATATCTAATTGATTAACATGTACCAAGGCCGGCCCTAAGATATTTGACGCCCTAGGCAAAATCTATCAGTGCTCTCCCCCCCCATTTACCTTTGTATTTTATGGGCCGGTCAAAGTTTTGTGGTTTTGAATTTCGTCGAAATTTTTGCCTGGGGATTAGGTAATGGACTATAATATAGTAAGTACATAATAAAAATAAAATTTGCGGATCGTCAAGAAATTGTTGCAAAATTAACAAAAATAAATTGTTACATTATTGCATTATATTGTGCAATACCATTGGTCACTGACAGCATGCAGGAGTGGAGCCTGTGAGAATAGGATCTCGAATGATGTTTTCTTTGCAACCACATGCAGTAGAATGAACACGTTCTCTCCTCACCTAAATTCTGATTTCTATGACCCACGTATCGTACACGTCCGTCAAGGGAATATTTTTTGGTCCAGATTGGTCGAGTCGGGGCGACTTATACGCGAACAGGATAAAACAATAGATTATCGAAAAGTTATCGATAGATAGAGTGATGTAACTAACCAAACAAACAAATTTATTCAAATTTGGGCAGGACAACGTCTGCCAGGTCAGCTAGTTTTTAATAAAATTCTTCAAAATGATCTTTATGCATCCCAAGAGGAATAATACACTTTTGTTGAACTCTTTGGGAGAAACTATTTTTAAAACATCAAGAACACTTGTCGAAAACTGTGGCGATTTAAGAATCAAATAAAATCGGCTCTGAATAATTTTGAAAATTTTATAGATTGAATTAGGTTGCAGCCACCCCATAATTTACACTAACAGAATCTCATTTTGACCAATTTGCACCTTTTACTTTTCCCATCAAAACTTCCATTTTATTTCCCTTTAATTAAAATTAAAAGCGACTATTGAACTAAATTATTTCATTTGCAGAATGTTACTATTGACCAAAACAAACATGTCTTATTTACCTATAGGTAGTGCCAGACTGCAATCAATAACCACTAGAAGGCAATACATTTCGATATATTTTTCGTTCGGTAATCGTAGATATTTGCACAAGAAACAGAAGTTTCGATATTGCACCGTATGAAGTCGCTACTCGGTTTTTAACAGACGACCAATAATGAATTGTTTTCAAATACAGTTATTGCTATTTGAAAAATTGGCTAAATATTAGATAATATACGATAGGGGTCGCACTTATAGTTACAAAATCTGGGGAATATTACAAATAAAAGAAATAAATACTACGCCCAGTTTTTAAGTTGCGGGTTAAACCAAAAAATGTTGGGTTAACCAAATGATATTGCGGGAAAAACAGCTTTTCAGCGTATTTCATTGGTTAATCCAAAGTTTTTGGTTTAACCTACAACTGAAAAACTGGGACTAAGAATTTTGTAATAATTAAAAGTAAAAAAATTATTTTTCAACTTCTTTATTTCTTTAAAAGAAATCCTAAGATTTAAAAAAATCTTAGAAAGATGTGATCGCTCTTCAAAATTTAATTAGTAGTTTACACGAAATTTTTTTTTATTGTATTCAACAAAATTTCAGTAAGCACTTTGCACAATAAGCAATTTGGTGTACTTTCTTGTTGCTACCCAGAATTAGAATTAAGAATTTGTTTCTGTTGGGGTTCAAATTCCACGTTAACTGCAGGTTCCAATAAATTGTGTGATAGATAATCTTGTAATTGGGGTTAGCTTATTGAACCCATTAATATGATTATTACCTAATTCAGTTTCAGCAACTAATCAGTTAGGGATTTCTTTTACAATCACCAGGCGAAAAGTAAAACAATATTTATATTTAGCCAATTATCGACTTTTACCACTTTTTTTTACTATTACATCTTATCTTAACTACCTAAAATAGAAATTAACATAAATTGTAAAATATTTAAAGCAACAGCTTTAATTAAATTAAAGACGAGATAATAAATTTAACATATTGATCAATCAAAGTAATCACCGAAGCGATCAAAGGCAAACGAAATTTCTAGAACTGTTATGTAACTTTGTGAATACCAAGTTAACATAAATTTAAAATGTTTAATCAAACTTGTTAAATTGTAAGAGAAATTGAAATCATTATTTGCAGTTAAACCAAATTAAATTAGACATGACATGACATGACAACAATGAAAAACGTAGATATGCAAATACCAGTTATGAAACTGAAATATTGATTTCTACTATGTAATGGAAAACTTTCAGTAACACTCAATTTTGAATCCCATCACTCAATAATGAATAATAATTCTATAGTCGAGCAATTTTTTTTAAATGGGGAAATTACCGTAATTATGTTATGCAATCAGCGTGATCACTGGGTGAATCTATAACAAATATGACAAGGTTTTTTAAATACAGTGGAAAAGATTTACGTAGTATTTTCTGGATAATAAAAATTGGAAACAAATTTTTATTGGGTCAAAACTTGCGTTGCGATCCTGATCTAAACCGGAAGACCAAGGCTAAGGAGTTTCGTGATTTCAGCCTGCTATTTCCTCTAAGTAATTCAACTAAGAACCTCAACCCCTACAAGAAAATTACTTTCGTTTAAAGATTACTATAACAAAAATAGTATATTGAACATTTTTTTTTAAATCGAGAAGTTGTAAATGTGGACAAATGGCGTCTGACGTCACATATATCTAAATAGCAGCCCAATTCAAATTAAAATTTTCTACCGGAACCAACATAAACTAATTTCCCGTCAAGATATCGTTAGCATATCAGAGTAATACGAGAACAAGATTTGAATTAACCTGGTCAAATTGCACTAATCAATGCGAACGGAAATTTACTTATTTATATTACCTTGAAAGATGGAAAAATACTGAACCACGAAATTATTGATTGGCAGCGTTTTAAATTAAACGAAACTTTTTAAACAAATTTTGTCCCCAGGGAAACCGCCCCAGTTAGAATCCCAAGTACAGGGTAGCGCAAAATTTTACAATGCTTTTAAAAATTTAATAGTTTACAAGTGTATTCTCTTTTTGTAGAGCAATTTGTTCTTAGGTGACTTTTTGATTATTAATGCATAAAATAAAAATGGCTAAGTTGCGCAGGAAGTTATTCAAGTGGGACGAGTGTTGGACATTGGATAGAGTTTTAGAGTTTTTTCTGGCTATCTGACGGATTGGAATAATTTTTGAAACTGGGGGGAAAATTTAATAGTCTGCAGGGCCTAGCAACTGTTTTCTGGGGGAAATACTTACAAATTTTCTACAAAGCCAAAATTTGGGTAAAAATGTACCACATAGAAAATAACATATCGTCGCTGTATTGTAAGAAGGGCGAATAAGCTATTATTTTTAATAGCGTATTCGCCCTTTTTACAAAACAGCGACGATATGGGCGATAACACTCTTGCTTCCTCCGAGCAAGCTACGCCCCGCTGAAAAATTTTATCAAGTTGAATCTTGTTTACAAATCAGATTAATTAATTTTCAAATTAGTAATTTTATTCCTGAACAGTTTTTTGAATTGCAAATATAACAATATAAATACAATGCATTAACACGCAAGTGTATTTTTAGTTATTTAAAGTAGATTTAATTAAAGTTTCAAGGATAAGAAATAACTTTGATAAGATAATAAATATTTAAAAAATTTAGGAAGATGTTTACGTGATATCACTGGCGTCGCTCGGTTGGAGGACAACAAAATCTCATATGCCAAACTTTACATTGGTTAAAAATATCTTACGTGCCGGAAACCACGACGTTCACGAAAACGTAATAGTAAGGGGTGCGCAGGGAAAGGAACATTTGGATCAATACATTACACCCTAGTAAACTCAGTTAACCCTGACTGGTGGGGTAGGCACGGCATCAGACATCCTTGTGAAGGCCTTCTGTATTTTGCGTAGCAATTGAATGTGTGGTTAAATATTTTTCTAATTAGATTTTGTTGACAAGTTTAACCGTTAACTTCCAAGTAGGTCAGGGAATTCAAGTTTGATTGCGTTATTGTTCACGATAACATAGGAAGCGGAGTTACTTTATTTTGAGACTGGAAATGCGTGGGCACAATCAAAATAATGTTGAAATCGATATACCCAAGACGATAGACTAAATTGGTCTATTTCTATTTTTAATCTTGATTGTATTCTCTTGGGGATTTTAAATAAAAAAGAAACCCCAAAGTTCAGGAAAAATTGAAACTTTGTATCTTACGCTTCCATCCCGGAAATACTGCGTAAAACGATTATACGGCGAAATTCCAAAATTTCCATTCAAGTAACGGAAAGCACCACTCTCGACTTCAATCCACTTACTCATGCTCATGTGTGAATTCACACGTGTTGCATGTTGGTTGTGATTATCTTTTCATTGGTTTCAACACTAATGCGAGTAAAAGATGTCTTTCATGTTTCTGTTTACCATTTTAGAATGCTTGTTTATATTCAAGAGGTTAAACCGTTTAGCAAACTTGTGATATTTGGGGTTTTTCCTTTCATTGATTATTTTACATTTTATATTTCACGTACCAGGCGAATTAGTGGATTTGCTATTGTATATAGAAAAATCCGGGAATGTAGCTGCATGGCCCAAAATACTTAATTCCAGAGATTTTTAAATATTTAGTCTACCCCGCAAGTTGCCTCTTTGGCAACTCAACTCACACAGATGCTCGATATATACAAAACAATTAAATAACAAATGACTTCGATAACAGACAAATATTATTTTATTTGACGTCAATTTGCAAGTATTAAGCGAAGCAGATCTAAATTTTTTTATCTACTAAAAATTCAAAAAATGTAATTCAAACTGTGGTGTTCCACAGGAATTCCATTTCGACCGTTGATGTTAACCAAATTCGAGGTTATCTTCCATTTTCTTCCTTGAGAAAACTAAAAATAATTCAGCAAAATTATTTTGGTCCACATTCCGACAATGACTACATGTTAGGCTACGTTTTATGGGATACAAAACTTAATTCTTTTTTAGAATATTAAATAAACACAACCTGTTTTATTTGTGTGCCAAATTGCGTCAAACGGTGCCAACATTTTGATGTACTTTTATAAAACACTCGTCTGTTATGAATGCCAAATAAAATTTTTCGTAAGATAGCACATGATGTATGAGTCATAAAACTTCAAATTGTATAGATATTCGCTTTTAATAATAAACTAGCAACGTCGAAGTAATCCTAAGCATATTATTGAAATACAGGCAGGTACCAGCATTCATATTAGAATACTTTACAAAGTAAAGGAAATTGTGTACGTGTATTGCGCATATTTGTATATTGCATCTATTTGAGCACAATTTTTCACTGTGATTAAACGTATGCGATTGAATACGGCATATTGACACCCTGTATATACAACCAGTATAATATACAGGGTGTCCCCGGATACACTTTATATAACTTAGGTGGTGATAGAGGACACTTTTCTAAGAAAAATATGTAACAAACTTGTTTTTTTAAATTCAAACCATCGAGAGTTAGGCTTCTTTAAAGCATTTTTTTTAAATTTCCACCTTCACATGGCCATAGCACCGAAACTATTGATTTTTCAGTAAAAATGGTTTACTGCTATTTTAAAGACCGTGAAATAATATACAAACTTGATTTAAACCTTTGATTGTCTAAAATCAACGGCTTTTGAGTTATCAATTAAAGTAAGTAAAAAAATGTTGAAAAATCTGAGTTTTTATTTCTTTTTTGTTTTTTCGAAACGAATTTTTCAAAAATATTTTTCTTAGAAAAGCTACTCTATCACCTCCTAAATTAATTAAGGCCTACATGAGCTGATAAAAATGCACTTTTCTAGTATGCAATATATTGCATATTGCAAGAAAACATCTTTCATTGCTGTAAAAACACAAAAATACTTGTAAATAAAAAATAAATTCATTTTTACTTATTTTCACAAACCATATAAAGAAATGAAAATGAGAGCGATTGTAATAAATATTCTGGCACCATTACTTATTTTTTATTTATAATATTAAAGAAAAACAAGTACCCGGACACATTAGTTTTGTTTTGAATGTATTTATCGAAAGAAAACTATTCTGAAAATAATTATATTCATTCATTTACTTCATTCACTATTTAAATAAGCTTAACTTTTCTTTTCTTGGCGCATTATGGCTAAGATTCAGCGTAGGGGGACCTACTGTTTAATGTATTGTCGTTAGTCATTCCAAATATCTTAAGTTAGGAAACCCGTTATAGACAAGTGGATATTCACAGGTTCCATGAATTTCAAGAGAATTACAAAGAATTCCAAAAAATTCCAAGCAAGTGTAATGGCTGTAAGCCAACTTTGCTTAACTCTCGTGATGTGACAACTGATGAGTGCATCTCTTCTAGGCAACACACAACTCGTATATTTGAAAAATAATTAAATTTTTTAATCGAATCATTTAGATTAAACAACTTCAAAAATATAACAAATACACTGAAAATTTTAACTAAATACTTAAGATCTTAAAAAGAGACAAGATTTGATATTAATATATTTTCTAAAGGGAAATATAAAATGTTTTAAAGGGGGAAATTCAATTAAAATGCAAAAAAAATTTCTGAAATTTTTATAATGTAGATATTATCTACTTGCTCAGAATTCGACATCAGAAACACAGATTTTCGAAAGCTTAAACTCATAATTACGTACAATAGTAACTTACGCAACAACATAGTTCGCAGATTTTGGATTTAAATATTGACGGGCACCATTGTGCAATAAACATTTTTCTTGTTCTTCTTCGTCGTCGTTGTTCGAATTGCCTCTCTCTTCATTTTAATGTTTTCTTTCAAATTTTGCAAGAATTTTATTGATATCTATAAAATCCCCTGGGCCGGGTTAGCGTAACCGAATTGTAGTTTCAAGTAAATTAAAGTTCAAATTTTTAGAATGAAAACCATATACATTGATACTATCAGTAGGATTACCAAAATCGTTAGTAGGCTTTTAAAAATTTAGTGACTGTCTTGGGCATGTTTAAGTTTATTTTTTTCTTCAAATTTAATTTTTTTTTTTTTTTTTTTTTAATTTAATTAAGTGCTTTAATTACAAGATCATAGCACTGTTGGGTGGTATGTTATACAAATTTCAAATTACATTATGTTATATATTTTCGATTTAGATTTCTATAATTATGCCGGTTTGATACAGGTATCCATAGAGGTTTTTGATAGTGGCCGTGTTATCTGCTAAAATCTCTTTTGTTGTTTGATAGAGTTGGAAGGTTTTTCTGTCTTGATCATATTTTGTACATTTAGTGAGGATGTGGTCGACAGTGAGCACTTCGTTGCACCAAGAGCAGCTTGGTTGTGGAGTTTTTTTGAGGATGTAATCGTGTGTGATCTTGGTATGCCCTATTCGCAGTCTGGTCAGGGCAACCTCGAATTTGCGATTTGGCTGATATGCCGTTGGCCAGATGTGATATACCTCTTTTATTTGTCGTAGTTTGTTAGTGTCTCTCCGCTTCCATTGTTGTTCTGTCTCTTGGTGGGCAATGTTTTTATATGTTTTTGCTGCGTCGTTATGATCAATCCATTCAAGTTTTTGTCCTGTGGTGTGTGCTTCGTTTGCTTCAGCGTCAGCTAGGGAATTCCCTGGGATACAGCAGTGTCCTGGTACCCACATGAAGATTAGGTTTATTTGCTGTTCGATTGCTTTTCTAGTTTCGCTGTAAATCGTTAGTAGGCTTTTAAAAATTTAGTGACTGTCTTGGGCATGTTTAAGTTTATTTTTTTCTTCAAATTTAATTTAATTTCGTATTTTGATTCAAGATATTCTTAATATAAATAATAATAACCACATAGTTTTTTTTGTTTTTGATTCAAGATATTCTTAATATAAATAATAATAACCACATAGTTTTTTTTGTTTTTTCTGTTAAAAATTTTGTTTCTACACTGTAGATAATGTTATAATTGTGCTTGAGATGCACTACAATTGGACTATTTTAAAATATTTAATAAACATGCAAAAAGATCAGAAGAGATTATGTTAAAATGCTTACAGCTAACTTAGCTAGCTTAATATTAGCTACAAAGTTTTTCTATACATAGATTTCCAGATAATTGAATTGTAAACTAGTTACAATGGAACAATAATTTCTTTTACATTTTTACGCATAATTTTATGGATCTACTTTAATTTCAATATGAGCTATTTTGGATACAAGATGTACAAGAAATGATTAATTTAAGATTTTGTGATTTTTGGAACTCTTCCTGACAAATTTACCCTTGCTCCGGTTCAAAATCTGTTGTAGAAAAATAAAGAGTTTATACAAAAAAAAATGTAATTTCCTAGTTATTTCCATCCAAAATTACCAAAAAAACTGGACTAGTATAACTTTAGTTTGCTAATTATTGTGAATTTACGGTTAGTTCTCATTTTTGTCAACAGCTTTGTGCTAATCTGTGAAAGTGTAAGGTAATTATAATTTAAAACAGTGTTAATGGGCACACATTTATATGATTGAGATTTTTATCTCGTTAGGATCCGTGTTGGTTAACAAAAATAAAAAGTAATTTAAGTTAGCTCTCACACTAAAGCAACGAATGAGCGATATACGCAAAAATAATGGGGAGATAATAATATGTGGAAAATAACTTAAATCTTCGATTTTGCTTGACACATTTCCCAGTTGAAATGTATTCTTCAATCCTCCAAATTATATTATAATATATTTTATTAATTTACAAGTCAAGAGTAGTCGACGATTTACCCATACCCTTGTACGGTATCCCAATATTTGTTTAGTTAGCGTTTAAGCTTTTGACCAACTCCGGTAGATTTTGCCAACATTACCTAATACGATACCTATATTCCACCTATAGGAGTAGGTATATCTCCAACTATCACCAGCTGTCAGTGTCGAATAGGCCAATAACTAACAGTAATTACAAATTTAATTTAAAAGCTGTCTGTAATTTTAAATAATTAACTAGCTGCACATCTAAAAAGATCGACATTATTGTAAAACTTTCAAGTACTAATTCAACTATGAAGAGTGGTACATCGTAGTTATTTGGAGCGTGGTAACATAAATCAAAGCATTCAGATATTTGACTACAATAAGAAAGTAAAATGTAGCTAAGAAATCAGAATATAATATAATATATTTTATAATAAATTACCTATATAATATGGTAGATAATAACGAAGTTTAGTATTTTCTTGGTCGGAAAAGTCGAAAAAATTTAATAAAATAATTTTTCTTTCTTTTGCAGATCTAGAGCCTCACATTCATGCGAAAACATCTTTCATTTCTTTGGTTCAATAGCGGGATTATGTAGAATCTCCTTGCTGGCACTCAACGTTTACGTTCGAAAGCTGAATTTTTATCTTGTAAACTTTCAATATTGGTAAAATTATTGAAACTTGGCTATATTATTCATTTAAAATTTATAAATACCCGGAGATTATTTTTAAGCAATATAATTGGAGAAAATTAATACAATTTGGTGAGATGACTAAGCAGTGGCGTAAATAAGGGGAGTGATCAGGGTGATCAATCATTCCCCAAAGGTTGATAATAACTCAATATACTTTTTAAAAGTATAATTTCAAAAATTTTCCGCGGGAAGACCCCCGGACTCCCAGGCTGGGGGGAGGCCGAATAGTTTCGATTCCCTTTAGTTGTAGGTAATCCCTATCCTATCTATAGGATTATCCCTTAGTAGATAATCTTCGATTTTCTAGGTTCATTGAATCCCGATTGAGAAACTAGCCACTACAAAAAAAATTTCCTAACTGGCTAATAACGTCATTAATATTATCAGAATGGAGAGGGTACGTAAGGATAGCATAATGCAGATATTGATAAAATAATCTATCAAGGTAGAAAAGCAAACCTTGCGATAACTTAGTAATAACCAAATAAATCGTTATGATTTTCTCATAAAAAAAGTTTCAATATGTTTCAGTAAGCGGTTAAAAAATTGCTTTGCAGCAATTAACTTCTAATAATTCATAATAAAAAGTTATTGTTAGATAAAAACCAGTTGCTTATCTCCAGTAACCAGTTACGTTAATTACAAACACGGAACATTAAATATTTATAAATATTGCTATTTTTATTTCCAGAAAATTTATTTCATAACAAATTAGTTTTAACGTTTAGGTGGGGATTTTGATGCGGTTATTGTTATTATGTACTATAAAGCAATGCGGCTTAGGCATTGTAATATATAGCAGAGAATGTGAATGAACTTTGGCCGAATATAGCAATGCAAACCCCGATGGAATTTTCCACGACGCTTTCTGTACTATCACTATGCTTGATCGACGTTTTGCTTTGCTTGATGCGATAGGCAAAATGATAAGATAAAGCTTTTCTTTGCATATACACTTTTATTATGGTGGTCAGTAATCGTCATAAGAAATTAAATCATTACTTTTCTTTGAACGGTGGATGGGCTGGGGAAATCAATAGGTATAATTTTCTTAGATATGGTGAAACTCGAAGTATTACTTTTTGGTTTCTTACCGATAAGAAGGCCAAGTTTTCCTGTATCGATTCGGAATAGTTCATATAATTGACATTACATATTTGATAACTTTCACATTATCAAGGAAGTAGTTCCAATGACAATGAACCCAGTGGCGGATTGAAGGTGAAGATTCACCTGCGCAGTTTTCTTTAAAAAATCGTAATTCTACGCTTAACTGTCCAGTAATCTTCTTAATTATTTTAGCAAATATTTACTATCCATTAGCAAAACTGATACCTATGAGTTAAGGGACACAAGAAACTCAAGAAAATGGAATTTTGGATAAAAATTCAATATACGTGAACATTTAGACATTGGTTCTTGAACTTTGAATGATGACAACTTGCAAATTTCTGGTAGCACTAATAGGTTAGATTTAAATTTATTTAAAAGACGTCACCAATAGATCGTCATCGATACTCGCAAACTTATCACATAAAAATTAATATTAATAAAATAAAGTATGTTCTACATATGTACGTCAGATATCACGACCTTAACAATCGGTTTAGTCAACCATATAATTATTGTTGTAATTGCATAACATTTCATAACGAGGAAATTATTAATATGTTATCTAGTAGACAATAGAAATTATGGAATAGATATCGTCAACTATAGCTCACTTATTAGCATTAAATGGAAGTTTCTCAAACTTTCGAGTGATCAGGTATTACCAATTGTTAATTTCCTGCAGTTTGCAATACATTCAAGTTAGTTGATACTTGCAACATTCAATTGCAAGTAATTAATGCAAATTAAATTTTTAAGTGTTTCCACTTTGCAAGTTTTGGGCGAAAAAGAATCTTTTGAGGGTATTGCATAGGTTGTGGAAAGCGAGGTCTATAATGGTTGGTCGATAAAACAACATGTTTACTTTTTGGTAAACAAATTTGTAGATAACTACATTGTAGTGGTTTAACAAATTGTGGTTAGTTATATTTTTACAGCATAGAAAGTGTTAGTTAGATTTAGTTAATGGCAGTTCATTTAATACATTTATTTTAGATAAAAAAACCATGGGGTTTGCTAAATCGCTGAGACAGCCCAAAATTCAGGTCTGTGATTCGTGCAATTGACGCAAGTGGTTGTCCGCTGTGTCCAAGCAAAATATTATTTAAAAGTTTCGAGAATTAACAAATTTAGCGTTGCTTCTCTTGACTGGAAAAGCGTGGTACGTCATTGACGGATTCATTACTGTGTATAAGATAACGTCTGTATGTGGGCATACAATAATTATTGAATACTCGCATCTAACTAGGTTACGTAAACAAATACAAATCTATATTGGTTTATGTTCACGTGAGTGTATAAGACTACTCATCTTCAGATAAATTCTATAAGCTCCTTTAACGTTTGGCATAATTAGAACCACTACCATGACGACACTTTTGGTCATAATAGCTTGAAATCTTGATTCATCTCCAATTTTTTCTGTAAAATACTTCAGGAAACATTATAAAACAAATAAATCAGAATATTTCAAAAATACATAACAGAATACCCAGCTTTGCATTGTAGCTAATAAAGCTAAAGCTTGAGGCCTTCGATGTGACAGCAACCACATAATTATAAATATTGAACGCGCACTCTTGCTATTATTATATGGAAGACAATTATTGTTGGTGACCTATTTTTTTCTTTTCACGTCATTTGGACGTAAAACTTAAACCTCATCCAGGGAACCATAAAATTACAGATGAGGTTCAAAAGAGCTAAAAAATTCTCGTCAGTTCGCAAGAGTCAAACAAAAGTGCTTTTATGCCCAACGCTGATATGCTTTCGAAAGCTTGTGGATTGTACCAATAAACCTATTTTAGCTAATTGAATTTACTAATAATTAATTTAGCTGATAGCTAACCTAAGTTACACTTCCCTATTATCTTCCCTTGGAAAGCAATGGTAAATCGTCGATGTGTAAAAGTTTTACACTAGTAGAAATTCTAAAAAATGAAATGTTATTTCTAAGTTTGCAGTCTACGTTAAGCTACGTTACGCTACGTTACGTCAACGATTCCCAATACAGAAATATTCACAGGTCAACAAATAATAAAAAAAATAATTTTTAAAAAAGTATTTAAGAATACTTCATTAATTAATATTAATTAAGAATTATTTTTTCAAACTAATTCAAACGAAATTATTGTACAAATTGGTTTTCATAACGTAGGTAGTTGATGCGTTAACAGGTTTTGAGCTCTCGCAAGTTAAAATTAATAATTAAAATTAATAGGTAGTCCAATCAAATTAATTAAATTTTCATAAATAGCGAAAATAATCGGTAAGACCGACTGAAGGGTTGGTTTCGGTTACAGCCAGTTTCGGCCAAAAATGCTAATTTTGGATTAAAAGTTGATTTAATGTATTATCTTTTAAATCTCACACTCGTATGATTTAAATGTAGACTTTCTCATCTAAATTTTGCATTTATTAGGTTTTACCAGACTTATTTTTAAGTGGTAAATTACAAACTGATAAGTAAGAACTAATTTTCAAATACTAGTAATTAATTTCAATAATCATGTTAATTGCATATTTATTGATTATATAAATGTAGACAATTCATGTAAAAATTAATCGTTAGGAAACTTTATTTGTTGAATTTCATGTCAACATTATAAATTAATATCAATTAGTTTTTTTTTCAATTAAATTAAGTGCTACTTGTATAAAGATTATTTTTTTACATTTTTATTTCAATTACTAAACCTATTATATTTTTTTAGTTTTCAGCTGGTTTTCTAATACAAATTGGTAGTGGCTTTCACTTAGTTTTTTTTATATTTGCTTAAGATGACTTTCGTAAGGTAAACACAGACAGAATATTGATTTTTGCCAGAAGACCGGACTCTGAAATTCATTGTAGTCCGCGATTTAAACCCGAAATTAAATGATCATGCCAAGCCATTTTTACCCAGGAATACCATTGCGTTTCTATGCCGCAAGAATCCGTGGTCGAAGCATCACATTTCCCGACGCCCGAGAGAAACATACCTTGTCAGATATTAATTTGACATCCATTAATTTTTGAAGGATTTCGGCTACTTGACTGAAAATCAACCAACCAATAGTCAATATAATTTTTGACGACTTTTCATATTTTTAGCAGAATCATGGCCAAAGGAAACATGTCTACTTGATAAGTATCAACTTGATGAAAAATTGATAAAATCATTGAGTGTTTTGCACATTTCAAAAATAATATTATGAAAATGTCAACTTCAAAATAATCTATAAAAGATCGGCAGACAATTTACGTAATTAAGGAAATTGGCTTCAAATATTTATTTAAAGAGATATTAATCAGAAGAAAAAGCAATCAAGTTATAATTTTTAATTATTAATAATAGATATGGCGTGATTGCCAATTATAACCTAATGAAACGGTAATTTAAAATTTCAGTCGGTGGTAAAGTCAACCGCAAAGGGTGTTTTTCGACATTTTCAAAAATTTAATTAAATTAAATTCATTAGGTCTTCTACGTAAACAAATATTTTTAATATAAACTTTAGAGCACTGCGATTAGATATGATGGTGGTTATATTTTTATCGATCGTAATAATTAATAATAATCCCGAATGCATAATTTAGGTATAAACAGTGAACTACCTAATACGTAGCCGTAAGGCAACCAAAATTATTTTTCAAGTATTCAAAAAAGGGAAAAAGCTAAAAAAAATTTTTTTGTATTTTCAAAATAATTATGTTGTGAGCTACCGGTTACTCGCGATCGACGGGTTGACGACCACTGCACTAAATTAAAATTCCGAACCCTATAACCTTACATTATCCAAATTTTAAAACTACTCACTTCTAGCGGCCATTTTGTGACTTTCCTAAATCAAATCGCGAATAGTTGAATACATTGAAAAAATTATTTGAATTAACTGTAGAAAATCTTTTAATCAGATAAAATTCATGTTAAAATAATTATTTTCAGTCGAATACGTCATAGTCTTGTGTAAAGTAAACATTTAATAATATTATTTTTAAATATTTCTTGCAACTGTAATTTTGTATACAATTTTGTACAACAACATGAATATGTAATACAAAAAAATGTTCTTCAAAGAAGCAAACTTTTGACTTTTATTATTGTTATATTTCTTGTATTGTTATTCAAATCAATGATTATTATCCTGTTTATCAAAATTTAATCGCTATTTGAACCGGCCTTTGCTCGTCTCTTTCATACCACCTGAAAGATTTTGGCTAGACCCGTAACATTGTGCCACCACGTCCTGGCACGGTAGGAATCCAGTTTAAAAATTTTTAAGATTTCCAATCTTTGCCAATGGCAAAGGGAACCACTTAACAATTTTTGCACGCGGGTGGGCGACCAAATATCTATGGATAAACAACCCTGACAGTCTATCTACACGATTATAATATTTTGCTGCACCCTGTATTAATTATAAGAAAAAGTAATAAATAAGTTCATGCAAATTTGCCACAGGTGCATTCTAAATTTATTTGAAACTGCCATAAATTGTATCACTTTGACCTAGATAACTAATTTTTAATATGTAATATTAAAACACAAATTAAAAGTGTAAAAAATAAGCTATAGAATAAGTTAAAATTTGCATATAACCGACTGTAAATGTTTTAATATCAAACATTTACACCATCTACACTTATAATTTAAGCTTTCCTTAAATATTATTCCAACCAATCGGAAAATGAAATAATTGACACTAGCAATTTCACTTATTTTCATTGCACCACTGAATTAAGTGACGCTTAACATCTAACTGAACACCTATCGCTTAAACTGTCGTTAACCTCAAATAAATTCATAGGTTGGTATAATATTTTTTCGTGTTTTTCTAAATATTTAATGGAATTATTCAATGTTTCTAAATTTATGAAAAGCTTAACTAAAACTCCACTTAAAAATAATTAAGCACCGCTTAGGTAAGAGTCACATTTAAGTAGCAGTGGTGCAAACGGACATGAAACTGTGAAAATAATATCCTTTTTAATCCTTTAATAAGAGCAACGATTATTCGCAATCCTTTTTTTTTAATTTCAATGGCAATCGATTATTTTATTCGAACAGAATTTAATTAGAAGCCTAATAAAAAATACAGATGTTCGTTAATGGTATAATTTGATACATAATTTTATTTTTTTTTATCTCAATGTGTTAAAATTTAGTACCCACTTTTTCATAGTTATCATTAAAAATTTTAAATAAAATCTAAAATTGTAATTATTAAGGTATAAAATTTTACGATGTCCTGAATTGCTCTCCTACATGGCATTTTATAAAAACGCAATACAAAGGTCACTTTAGCTCAATATGATGTCGATTCATTTAATGTCAACGTAAAAAAATTTAATTTAAAAATCGACTATCCATTGGCGCTCAATCTATTGAAGTCATTTTCAAATTTTTCCTATATTCAATTTTTTGTTAAATGAAGTGTAAACGCCTACACATTTTATTGGGTGAAATTGGTGGTGCGAGATAAAACAATAACGCAGTAAACTTTAGCCACCTTTTTCATGTTTATCTTGACTTTACAAATTGAATTTTGTATTAAAGCATAAAGTAGGCGATTAGTAGGATCTTTTAACCTTGGTCGACAGTTTATTCCCAAAATATTTTTATTATTATGTACATCAGTTTAATTCTAAGGATAAAATTGTTTGCTTTGTATAAACAGCCTTCAAAATGGATTTTGTAGCTGTTAGGAAAACATACAAAACATGCAATTAAATTAATAAGTACATAATATAATATTAACGTTAATTTAACGTAAACATACCGCTCAACGTTAACGTGTTTTTAACGTGTTTTCGGGCGATATAACGTGTATTACACCGTGTGTATCGCGTTGCATAAATAACTGAATTCTACACTCGTATTTACAATTAATATTAACACGTTAATTCAACCAACATGTCTTTACTGGGTTACTTCAAAATAAGTTGTCCAAAAAAGAGCCTGAACATGTCATCTCACAAATTTCCACACGATATTTTTTATGTGATTAGTTAATAAAAATATTTCGATATGTATTTACCTCAAAAATGTTCATGCCCGGAAACAAAAATTTATGAAAACAATTAACAATACCACCTTTTCAAATGTAAATGCTCATTCATCTCAAAATTACCAGCTGCGTCTACATGTGAAGGTGGGAAGTAAAACTCGTAGTCAATTAATTCAACTAGCATGAAGGATGAAACTTCATTAACTATAAAAACTTTTCCCCAACATCTTTGTTTGAACATCTCTGTTGGAAAATTCAGAATTAAACCAGAGTTAAGATTACCGAGCCGTTTGGGTTATTAATTTTCTTCTTGTTTCTCTTGTATGTTCTGTTACTTCTAACTAATTTCCAAAATGATACGGACACTCCTAAGTTAACAATGTAGAAATTTCTGAAATACAGGAACTTAAAAAGGTCTCTGTGATAATTTCTCTGTCCAAACGACTACACTTGCAATCTGACTACTAAGATTCAACTTAGTGGGGTGCTAACCTGGCTAGAAAGCAGGAATATTAAATTTACGGTTTTTAGAATGCAATATTTTTCATTTTTTACATCAGGAATGAATGTTTCTTATTCTTTACCAAATTTCCCCAAAACATGTAGAAGAAAAACAAAGAACAATAAATAATAATCAATCTGTTAATGTAATAATTTATATTATTTATATGTTATAAATTAATATTTAAAAGTTATGACGTTGCTTAATTCCAGACATACTACATATAATAACAATTTACATGTCTAAGACTTTAGCTATAAAAATCATCAGCATTTCATAAAAAGAATTCAAAACGTGTATAGGTATCTTGGTAGATATCCTTGAAAATTATACTTAATCAAATGTACCATACATGTTCGTGTCAAAGACCGTATAATTGCAGGAAAAAGCATTATAAATGTACAAAGTGTCCTACAAACAGGAATACAGCGATTTAGGAAGTCCTGCTGCAGTTCCAATTTCAAAAATATGAGCTAATTATTTATGCGCATGCGCCAAATACTGAAGATATTTGAAAAATATTCGGGGGAAATATTCGTTCATCCCGAATAAACATCAGAATTTATTATATATTTTCTGTCTTTAAGTTTTTTAAAAATTTCCTCGAATTAAAAATAGTTGAATTTTAAAATAAAATTCTAAAAAATTCGACTTCGTTAGTGATTGGTTCATTTTAAACAAAAGAAGAAGACAAATTTATACCGGCGTTATATTCGGTACAGTTATAGCAATAAATAAAGCTTTACAATAAAACCTGAAAGTTTAAATTTTTTTAAATTAAATCAAATAGTTTAAAATAAAAGTTGTCGACATTTATAAAAATGTTTTTACATTCATTTGACGAGTTTTTAACAAAAGCGAAACATATGTTATGGGTTATAATATTCAAACAATTTAATAATAGACTAGACTAAAATAGAATAGAATAGAGTATTAATTCGTGAGTTTAAATAGTCCCTATCTCAACTTGAGTAAGTTTAAGTTAGAAGACTTAACAAGATTATTAAATTGTGTTTATCGGTGTTAGTTTACTATCATTGGTTTTTTCGTGTTTGCTGAATATGTAAATTCGACGTTTAACGACGACGGTAGCGGCTTAGGCAGTCTTAATAAATTGAAAGCAATAACTATAAATAGCTTCTCTTATTTTATTCATTTTATAGACCGCTCTGGGTCGTCTCGCAATTTAAACGATCCATAGAATCGGTAACAGAAGGGGTAATTTTATATTTTTACCTACCGAAGTATAAAATTAGCTTTTTTATCTGCCACCGTAGATGCGCATGAACGGAACAACGAGATTCTATCTCAAATAGAAATAAACCTAATATTTTAATAGCACAGGATAAGAAAACAAACATCAAAACTTTATAAGATTATGGTATATTATGGCGAAATATAGGTAGATGTTGAAACAAATAAATCAAAATCAAAACGAATTAAATTCATGCTCGTGTTAATCAAACGTGCATAAATGATTTAATTGAGAAAATTGCTTTATTTGCCGATGGTGATTTTCATTAGAGAGTCTTCGGTTTCATTACTATAAAATGCCGGTTTTCGTGAAATTTTTGAAAAATTAAAAAAAAAATTTTTGGAAAAAATGAAAATAGTTACCTATCTACATCAATTTAAAATATTTTTTTTTAATTTTTATTGATATTTATAAAAAAAAGTTGTTAATTTTGTGGCCCAACTTTCAATAGATTGTTCCCGATTGAATCAAAGATATTATAAAAATAATTATAAATAAAATTAAATTTAATTGCAAGATAAACCTAAATCCGGTGTAGAAAGTTAAAAATAAATTTACCGATTGTGGTTTTTTCAAGTTAAATATATCAGGTTTATCGCATTTTTGACTTTATTATATCAGAAAATAAAAAAATAAGAAGTCAATCTGTTATCGATTCGACCGTAATCGTGTGGGCAAAAATGAAAAACGTGCTTACGAGAAAAACAAGTTTGAAAATTAACTTTACTGTATAATATCACACATTTTGAATTCTTTAGCCGCGTTTAGGTTTATTCTAGAGCTAAGATTGTCTGCTTGAAAACAAAAAAGCTCAAGTCAAGCAGTACATTGGCTCTAAAGAGTTATTATGTATACAAACATGATTTAGAAAAAACACTTTAAATTTAACTTTTTAATATCTGTTTATTATCGTAAATTCTTTTAAATTAAACTAATCGGCTAGCATTAAAAATTCTATTTATCCTGAAAATCCCTTTCGGTTTTTTTTGTTGTCTCGCCACTTTTCAAGAAGTACACACTTTCAATTCGACTGTTTCACTGTCACGCGGTTTCAAAATCACTTTCCGCACTAGGGCGTTAAAGTAGTTCATATATTATATTATAACTTAAATCAGTGCGAAAAGTGAGCTATTACGTAACGGTAATTAGTACAGTGCGCACAAATTATTTTCAATCTACCATACTATTAATATTATGTTTATTTACCCCCCCCCCCAGCAAAAAAAATCATATTTGCCGTCGTGAATCAATTTACCACAAAATTGTTCTGTGTTTTAACTTTCGAAAAGTCATGGAGGCAGTTACCCCCATATCCTCTTTGCATCCGACGAAAAGTGATATTTTTCAGTTTAAGAATGATCGACAAATCTGATGAAAATCTGGAGTGTAGGGAAATCTGAAGAAAAAAAATCTAAAGAAATCAAAAAAAATATCTAGAAAATCCAAATTAAAAAATTTTCAAAATACTATTACAGATGAGTTCTTTTTTCACTTTTTTTATAGTAAATCACAAAAAATCCCAGTCAATGTTTGGTTAAATTAGGTAAATCTAAATTAGATTTTTACAAACTATTAATTATATTTCAATATTTAAAATGAAAAAATATGCAATTGTTGCATTGAAATGGAATAATTTCATTTCAAAATTTGTAAAATTTTAGAAAATGGAATAGGTATGTTGCCTATATATTGGCAATTTTTGGTAGTTTTACTTCTCTTAATCCAGCTCATCTGAAAATCAGATTTAATTCCCTAAATTTACGGCTTGTCCGTTTTCTTTACTTAGTAATTATTTCTAATTATTAAGAATTAGGGAAAATTTAAACAAATATGAAAAAAGTTCTTAACCCTTCAGTGGGCGCAATGCATCTACCAGATTAAGAAACCACTGCGATTGCAAATAAAAATTAAATGAGCGCAGTCGCTGAAGTCGACTTGATACCGAGTAGTGGAGTAGTAACGAAAATTATACACAAGGAATCTATGATAGATTGGCGCCCGCCGAAGGGTTAATAACTTCGCTGAAGGCATCACTCGACCAATAACCTCGTCTGTTACCTTGTTGTCCAATATGCTATTAATTGCTTACCATCACTTTTATCTTTTCTTTTTACTTTTTTTAACGTTACCCGTCATCGGCATTAAAGTAAACAACTGCTTTTACAAAAACATAAATCTCGAAGTTGAATAAATGAATTTCAAACCAAATTTAAATCTTTTCGACGACGTAAAAAAAATAGAATATGTTCCAAAGTACGAATTTGGAAAAAGTAAATACCTACGTAAATGAGAGACAATCCGGTATTGTCATTATTTATAGTTATTATTGCGTAACGTTTCATATCGCTGCGCAATTAATTTAGTGGAAAAAAAAAGATCGTGATGGGCATTAAGAAAAATCGAAGTTGTCGTTCGGTGTGTGCTTACCTACACGATTCATTGATTTTCTTGAATAGGAAAAGCAATTTTCTCCATTGAAGACGAGTAGCAGCTGAATTGATATTTGTACTTGACCACATACAAACGCGAAGTTATTTATAGAACTTAGGGAGGTATGTTTGTAACGTCACGATTTAATCAAACGCCGGTACTTTTCCACTGATTTTATATGGGAAAGTGTGCACGTAGTATTCAATTAACGAGGACAATAAAAATGCAATAGTACAATAAAACGAGTTTATTTAAAAAAGAAATAAAACAATAAGTCACATAAATTAAGACAATGTTTCAATTAAACATTGAATTACATATTACTTAAAAATACTTTCTATATTTTTTTGTTATTATTATAAATAAGTCACTTTATAGTTATTAGTATAAAAACTATTTTGTCAAGCTTTCAAATTTTAAATTGCGGCGCCTCTTTACACGGTCGCCCTGTGCGGTGCCCTATTCGAGTTTAATTACATTTTTTATACACAGTGTAAATACAAATTTAAAACTATTTAAGCAATTATTGTAGGTACTTAAATATTCGTTAGATATGGTTTTTCGAAAAAATTCAAAAATTGGGAATGTGCTAATCGGATGGACCATTAGCTTCTCATTATTTAGCCCAACCTTAAATATATATTATATACTTTTAAATGGTGTTAAGCATTATCATATAAATTTTATTACATTTAACTAGAATATATATCTATAATCATGTAAACAATTTGTAAAATTTTCTCTTAAAGAACCAATCAGCAGTCTTATACATTAAAATTATTTTTTTACTTAATAGCTACCTCTAAGTAGGTAAGTAGTGATGAAAACATAATTATTATGCTTTTAACAAAATTCAAGCATTTTACATAACATTATAACTAATTCAAACTACATACGATAATCAGATATCACAGGCCCTTACGATGCTAACCTGAACACCTTACGTAGTAAGCAGGAGCCATTAGGTAAAAAAATCCAGAGGATGATTAAACACTACGAATCTGGATGCTTATTCTTTTTCGACGAAGCATCCTTACACCCTTTTCATGAACTTGTTCGTTCGTTGTTGTCGTCTTTACTCCTTAACGAACGCTTTAATTTGTCCAACAACCTGTTATGGAATTTGTTGAGACTATTTTGTGAATTCGATTTTGGGGGCGACGAACCAACACTTTTACAAGGACTCTGAAGGCTGTTTTGGGATGCTCTCGAACTGTTTCTCGAATATTGACGCGACATATTCGCGGGAACACTGCGATGTCCTGGAGAACCAACCATAAAATCCGAACCGGGAGATGTAGACAAACTTGGTCCCTCCGATTTGCATTCTGACACTTTTCTTGACCTGCACGCCTGAGAATTTGAGCACTCGGAAACTCGCCGCTGTCGATTACACTTATAAATGTCCCAATCGTTCTTAACCACCGGCATCATAAAAGCCATTTTTATTGTTTGTGTATACTAAATTTTCAATTATAAACGTCAAAACACACGCGGTATGATGTAACTCAACACGCTGACAATTCTATATTGGCCCAACGGGTTACTCAAACTTGCTTATATTTCGCCGTATAACGTAGTTTACTATTATAGAAAAGCTCATTGGCTGACATTGAAAGGGGGGATGACGCATCTAACCGTAAACTACGATGTAAACATTGATTAAACCAGCGCGCCTGCCGGCAATTCTTCAAAACACCACCATAAAGCTTTGTTCACAACGACGACTTCCACGATTTTAAATTTACTCCACCTCGACAAATGAATAACTTACCCTCGCAGAATTATCAAATTAGATATATTAAAATTTCTAAAATTATATTAGTAAGATAATAAAAACTTTTTTTCAAGATTATAAATATTTTAATCCCGTACGTATCACTCGAATCACACTGTATATAGGTTGACATAAATGACAATCTCATAACCTGCAAATTTAAGTTAAAAATGGGTAAACACGGTAAACATAAAGATAAGAAACACAAAAAGGAGAAAAAACAAAAACGAAAACGTAATTATTCTTCTTCGTCCGATTCCACCGCTTCCGATGAATGGATCGAAAAAGAAGCTGTGTCAACCAAGAACTCGGAACCTGAAGATAAATTAAATCGGGATGGATGGATGTCGTTAGGCACAGAGTTTTCGTCCTTTTCAAATTTGGATAAACAAAACGAAAGGAAAGCGAACAAACGGCTGGAAAGAGAAGGTGAAATTTATAAACCCGGCGAGTGTTCTCGGGAGTTGAATCCTTATTGGAAAGATGGTGGTGATGGTTTACCAAAATTTCAGAAACCCACCGACGATTTTGCCGTAAGTAGTTATAAGAAAAGTATAAACGTGCCGAGTGCGTCTACGTCTGGTTGGCGTAAATCTAAAAACGAACATCGAGAAACTAAAACGGTCGTTTTAGAACAAAAGGAAGAAGACGAAGGAAAGGTTCTTTCAAATACAGAATTAAATTTCCTGGCATCTAAGATACTTAAAGCTGAAATTAAGGGCGATTTGGTGTTGGTGGCGGAATTGAAAGCGAAAATGGAAAGAGCTAATCAAATGTCAAAAACAGATGAGACAGACGAAGCAGAAATTTTAACGCAGACTGACTCGAGAGGTTACTCCAGGCCGCTTAAAATGCAAAGCGACTATGGTGGACACTCCAGAGGGAAAAATAAGAAAAGGAAAGTTGATACACATAGTGACGGTCAACGTGTTTGCTACTTCCCAGATGATGACAAATTTTCACTTCAACAAATGTTTGAGAATGAAAAATATAATACAGTAGAGGAATCCAACAGAGAATTTATGAACGTTGCTCAACGAATGCGTAAAAATGACGATTTAGATGACGTTTTTGCGGATAACATTCGGCAAAAGGAATCAGATGGTATGGTAGACAAACGAAATAAGGATAAGGCTATCAACGAACACAGACAAACGAATGAAGCTTTAGACAGTTGTGTCAGTTGTTTACAATCAGAAAAGATGTCCAAACATCTTCTAGTAACTACCACCGACACAATTTATTTAAGTTTACCCAATTACGAACCTTTGGCTGAGCACCATTGCACAATCGTTCCAATCAGACACGTGTCATGTTCAACCCAACTGGATGAAAATGAATGGTCCGAAATGAAAGATTTCCGTCAAGCTATAACAAGAATGTTTAAAGAAGACAATCTAGATGTCATATTTTTTGAGACTGCAATGTTCTTGCACCGACACCCACACATGGTTCTGCATTGTATACCCGTTGATGAGGAAATCGGCAGTTTAGCTCCTATTTACTTCAAAAAAGCTATAGAAGAATCTGAGAACGAGTGGTCTTCCAATAAAAAATTGGTGTCCTTGACTGGGCGTGACGTGCGCCGCGCTATTCCCAAGGGTTTGCCCTATTTTGCAGTTTCCTTTGGAATGGATGAAGGTTTTGCCCACGTTATTGAAGACCAAAGATTGTTTCCCAGCAATTTTGCACAGGAAATAATTGGTGGAATGTTAGATTTGCACCACAGTAAGTGGAGGAAACCCAAACTGCAGAAATTTGAGCAGCAAAAAGAGAGAGCGTCACAATTTAGCAAAAAATGGAACCCATTTGACTTCACAAAGTGATTTTCATGCTCTCCAAAACTGGTACAATTTGTTTTTATCTTTGTAAAATACGTATTTTGTAAAAACCGTTAATAACATTTTTAAAATAAAAGTATTTTAGTTATAAATATTGTTTTAATGCAAAGAAATTAAATGTTTTAAAAAGTCACAATAAAAAAATTTTATTTTAAATTAAACAATCATCTCTAATTCTCTAGCATAATTGATGGCTTGTTCGGCCAATTCTCTTGATGGAATTGGTTCTGAATTAGCCTTGACTTCGGGTACGAAACGATAGCATTTGTCTTGTCCCAGTTTCCAATTTCTCTGAAATAGAAAATTTTAATATAATTCATTAATAACAAATATTGACGTACTTTGGCTGCAAATTCGTTAACAGCATCTTGACTTGACAAATACAACATTCTAGCCACATCCTTTACAGATATCTTCTCGTATGCTCTTTCTACACACACTCCAATTTCTCCACGAATTGTATCCAACAATATGTCCATAAAGAAATTGTAGTTTTTGGCTGGTACGTTTCCTTTGGCCAAGAAGATCTAAAACAGACAAGTTATGCTGGTACCACTTTATTTTTGCGCAATTCTACCTTATTGTAACTTCCTTCCATCAAGTATTGTTCGATGGATAGAGGATGTCGAATGTACACATCATTTTGAATGTGCTCTGCAGGTAGTAACTCCAATTCGGTGTGAAACTCTGCAACACGATTTTGAGACAACAAAAACAACAAGTTCAGTCCTAATAACTGCGACTTGAAGGCAGAATCTGATAGGTGATTTTTGTAGTCAAAGTAATAGCACTTCAACTGAGCCATGTAGCGCTCGAAGGATGGAATATCTTTAGCTGCAATACTCCACTGCACGCCAATTTCCAAAACATCTCTTGCCAATAATAATTCCTGCTTCGAAACTGATGCATTAGAAGTCGGAAGGAAGACAAAGTTTGTTAATTCGATCTAAAATCACAAAAAAGCTATCAAGTTAACCTCACTTTTATTTGACAAATACCTTCAAATCTGCAAGTAATTTTTCGCATTTTGATAAATTTGGATGTGCGTGACTCCACTCTGTTTTTAATTGTTTGTATAACACCATCACTTCGTTAATTTTTGCCATTTCAATATTTTTAATTCAATGAAAATCACAAAACGATCACTTTTCGATGACTTGTATTTTCGGTATATTTTGAAGCTCGAAAGTTGAATACGTTCACATAAAGCAACATAAAGTAAATTAGTCTAAAGATCCGTTCACAATTATATTAAGACCCATTGAGGACATTTTAATCAAAATAAATTGTACACTTTCCTCAATTATTTATATTTATTTAGGACCGGTTTCGGATAATAACATTTCCTTTTACAAGATTCTTGACAGATTTACTAGGATGTTCTAAGATTTATTCAAATTTTCTTGAATTACCTTAGATTTGCCATCCCCAGTGAATTTTCTTTCGTGTACCAATTTTTCTCTTTTTTTCATTTACACTTTGATATTTTATTACATAAGATAAAATTAGATAAAAATTATTGCAAGATAATTTTATTTAAATAATATAATAATTTGCAAGTATCCTGTATCTAGCAAATCAACATTGTAAACGTCAACTTGACATTTCATCAAAAATGGCGACGTTGAGCGACAACGTTTTACATGAAAAATTTAACAAACTTCAAATAAAATTAGAGAGTGAAAGTGATAATTCGCCAAATAATACAATAAAGATGTCTGAATTTGGTTTACCACTTGAAGAGGTTTACAAATTAGCGCTTAGTTTTTATAAAGGTAAAATTAACAATAAATGGAGGTTAGATTGCCGTTTATTTATTTATATTCTCTTTAAATAGAAAAAGAGGGAAAGGCTGTACATTTTAGTTACGAAGACAAATTATCTTTGATTGCATTTGCTCAGCATGTTTTACACGGTCCTTTGTCTGAAGCAATTTCAAAATTACCACCTTTAGGAGCTCTGGATATGGTCGGAAGGGATCGACGTTTAGCTTGGCAGAAATTAGGTAAATTGGACAGTAATGCAGCTCGAGCCGGCTTTGTGGAATTACTTGGTAGGCGTTGTCCGTTGTTTACTGCTTACATTGAAGCACACCGAATGGAGAAGAAAGAACAAGAACGAATTGCGTAAGTTGATTAAAAAAATGTCGAGATAATCTTTTAATAATATTTTTGTTTAGTAAAGAGGAAGAGAAGTTAAAATTGATTGAAGAAGAAAAAAGAATTAAATTGGAAGCTGAAGAAAAATTGATACAGGAAGAAATGCAAAAAGAGGAAGCACTTAAAAGACAAATTCAGCAGGCACTCAATGAACAAACTTATGAACAATTTAGAAATTATGCCGATCAACAATATCCAGGTAAAAATTATGCTGCGACTTTTTGGCACCTGACTAGTAACTGCAGTGCTCAGAAAACTGTACCATATTCCAAAATGTATCTTATTTTTGTAATTAACCTTGTATTAAGCTTTTGATGATAAAGATAAAATGGAATTTTTCATATTTATGTTTCCATGTTGATTAATCTCTAATGACCTCGATCACTACATTAATTTTACCACCCACACTATGATAACACTTAATTTGCATGATTAATCTTCACAAAACATAAATTTGTTGTTTATTTATGACTACTTTTATCTAATAATTACTTATTGAACAGATCAATGTTCTTGATTTCTTTTCTCAATTTTATTACCAACATTAAAGTTCTATAAATTTAATTAAAGAAAGAGGAAAACCTTAATGTGTAATTTTATTCAGGTGATCCAGAAAAGCAGGGATCCTTAATTAGGCAGTTACAAGACCAACATTACATTCAGTATATGCAACAATTGCAGGCTGCCCAAAGAGGCGAGCCGACAACTAAAGAAACCACAATTGAAAAAGAACCAACTGAAAATAATGACATTAGAGAAAATCATCCAGAAATAACGTCGAATATGTGTAACTCGTTAGAAGAAACTCTAGTTTCGGCCAGCATGTGGACAAGATCCGACATTCAAGCTTTCAAGCAGACAATTTCACAAGCGGAAGGCGACAGTGTTGTTAGGGTGGGTCACGGTGAAACTGTAACGGTACGTGTTCCAACTCATCACGAAGGTTCTAGAATATTTTGGGAATTTGCCACCGACCACTATGATATTGGTATATGTCCTTATTTTCAATTAACTAAAGTTTGCTTAAAAATTATTTTTTAGGATTTGGAGTTTATTTTGAATATGGAACCCCCACCAGTGACCAAGTTTCGGTTCATGTATCGGAAAGCGACGATGAAGACGCCCAAGACATGGAAGACTTAGATGATGAAGACTCTATTCATCCAGGTGATTTTGAAGCCGGATCTGTGTATGAGAGTACCTCAAAACCTATCATAATGGAAATTGTTCCTGTTTATCGAAGAGATTGTCAAACGGAAGTTTATGCGGGATCGCACCAGTATCCTGGAGAAGGTGTGTATTTATTAAAATTTGATAATTCTTATTCATTGTGGAGGTCTAAAACGTTATACTATCGTGTCTACTATAGCCATTAAATGAAACATTTTGAAATGAAAAAAGTATTTTCGTACCGGGTAACTTTTAAAGAGATCCAGTTTTTACAGCAAATTTGTATGTTTGTCTGAAGACCTTATTTATAAATATTATTTTCATGTTTTTCTAGTCTTATCGAATTAAGTATTGTTTTATTTATGTTCATTGCAAGTTCGTAATTTTACAATTTATTAAGGACTAAATCATTGATAGGAAAAAAACTATTTAGATATAATAAATGAAATGTCAACAATGTAATTATATATAAAATGTTAATAAATATTTATGAAAATAATTTAATGTTAAAGGATATTAACATTAAACATATTATTTGTTGTGATGTTGATCTTGAATATTTAAAAATTCCTTACATACTTCATTTATATCATATCAAAATCGTCTTGTTAACTAAATCAATATTTTTATGGGTTACGTATACAGTACGTAATATAGGAAGTATTGGAAAACTTTTAATAATATATCATATCTAAAAAAACAAAAATCGATTTTTTGATTTTCATTATGTTGTTCAATGAGTACAGTAATTAAACTGTTCAGTTTGAATTATGTCTTGCATAAACAAACATTTTTATTTCCTGTTAAACACTAACATTATCAGCTCAAAGGAAATCTGATTTTTGATTGAAAAGATCACATGGAACTGTTTCTAGCAAAACTTAGCCTTATTAACATAATTATTAAAAATTGTGCAGAAAACAGAAAAACATAGAAGTAAATGTTTATCCACAATCAGACTAGATTAAATTTTTTTTATATGTATCTAACTTAATTTGAAGATTTTTTCCAAAAAATCGAAGGGGGCCTATATCTCGAAAAAAACTTTTTGCACTAATAATAAATGATAAAAGCAATAATTTGAATCAAAATCATTCTTTTAATGAAAGAGCAGTAAAAATCAAGTTTTCAAAAAAACATAAAATTTTGAGAAAAATCTTAAGGGGTAATCTGAAACATTGGCCGATTTGGTATGGAATGCCTATGTACATTGTACATGTTGCTGTATATTGAACTTTTCAAAGTTGATTGCAGTTCTGCTGCAAATAATTTACAATTCAACTAGATCCTTTAACATTTTCAATGTTTTCTGCTTATTTCATTATTCGTAGTCATCAAATAGCTATTATCACAGTGCCGAACCTCTCCCCCGGAATATTTTTTTTAATTTGAACATCACTTGCTTCATAAATTTTCATAAACAAAATAAATTAATAGCATTTATTAAATAAATTACAAGTTAATTGTAAAAGTAATATATATATAAAAAAAAAACAATATTTTATATAGCAAAAATTAAGAAATGGTTCAGGTAAATTCGCAATTTTTTAATAATTGAATGCCCATTTACACTATAATAGTTAAAATGTCATTTCCCCACTGGTTGAATTTAATGTAAGCATTTTTAAAATTTAACTAGTACTTAAATACTACGGTACAAATGGACATAAAACATTTTGAAGACATTAAAATTTGCTTTGGTTATAGCAATAAACTTTTTCTTAATAATTAAACAAAAATATATACACTTTTAAATACACAATACTGATAACATTGAGTTTTGTCAAAAATGCACATGAGTAATTGACAATGAAATGGAATGAGATAAAATACTAATACAATATTTTACAATAATTATTGTCAGGATCACATTAGAATTATTGTAATTATTATTGTCACAGTGAATCACAAATAAATAAATAGCCTAAGGCTACATAGTGCAATAAATAGTCGTTAAACTTATGCTTCTGGGTGGTGTTGTGGGTTAAAAATATTCAATAAACTAACATAAGATCCTACAACAAAACCAGAAACTCCAAAAAGTATAATCAATAAATCTTTCCAAAAAATCCAATTTCCTTTTCCTAATTTATTAGGCCAAAACGTTATAATTTCTATTACCGGAGGAAATATAAGTGCTATTGCCGAACTACTAAATGCACCAATCAACGAAATTATTGCACCTAAATTTGGCACTGCAATTGCCAATGCAAACGAAACGATCACTAGCAGTGTGCGTGTAACATATTCTCCAATACACTGTGCTTTTTCAGTTGACAAGTGCCTCTTTATTCCTGGCCAAATTATGTTAAACGGGACATAAAACTGCAGACAGTAAGAAAACAGAATCGCGATAGCCATTGCTAAACGCGCCAATTGTGCCATTCTAAAATTAAAAAATTAGTACTTCAATTTGATGAGAATTTAGAAACTTACGTTGCTCCTGCTGGCAAATAAAGTGTGATGCTTCCTTGAACTGCTAGTTCACCATACTTGAGGTAACCATAAAATCCCACTGCGGTATAAAGACATGTGACAATAACCATACCAGTATTAAGTACTCCCGTCAAACCACCAAAATCTTGAGGTGTTCTCATATTGTTTTCCAAAGGAAGAATCTAAAAGTATCATTTAAAAATCTATTCAATTCGTTTAAACGTATAACTTACCACACCAATTCCTTCGAAGGCATAAATAGCAGTCCCAAAATAAAGAGGTAGTTGCGCCCAACTAGCAAATGCATTTCGCGTGGCTATTTTTGGAAGATCTTCTAAAGTATAATGGAACGTAATTGCTAACGCACCGACTGTTAAAAACGCCGCAATCAGAGATACTGGTGTCAAATATTTCAAGTTTTTCAGCCAATTCAAAAAAATTATTGGCAATAAAAACATGCACAAATACCAATGCAAACTAATGTCGGCGTAATAATATTTAACAATATCGTGAACATTTGCAGCAACAAAAACAAAATAAACACAACAAAATCCAATTTGCGTCACACACAGAAAAACATTAATTAGACTCCTGAAATGTTATGAATTAGTTTACCAATAAGTCAGTTTTATTGATCCCAAACTTACTTCATTAATGGGGCTAATTTTCGTAACCTTACAGGTCCAGTCCTAAATGCTGCATCTGTCACTTCGGAAAAACTTAAAGCAGGACTTTGGGTCCGCCTGCACAGTTCGTGAGAACATCCAACCAACATGTGCATACAATGTGTGCAAATAGTGCCCATAAATAAAGTTCCAAAAAATCCCATTAACCAACCGGCATTTCGAAAAGCATCCGGCATGGCTAAAATGCCAGTACCGATGTTACCTTTCAGTAAATGGACCATGGTATCTAAATTTGTTGTAGGATGTTCTAATTTTCTGTGAAGTAGAGGGTTATATTCGTCCATTTTTTTCGAATTTCCGTTGTTGATGGGTTTGCTCAGGTCTAAAATTGTATCAGGTGTTGCATCTGTCCAGTCACTTTGCGATTCTTCTACCAGCAATGGTCTCTTTTCTTCTTTGTGTTTTACTTTATTATTGCTGTTGTGTTTCCCACCAACATTGTGGTGCTAAAAAAATATTAAAAATAAAATAATCACCTTCACTTTTGAAAATATATACATTAATACATGAATTTTATTAGGGTATGGGTGTGATGCGACTTACTAAAAATTGCGATACTTTCTGATAAAACACGACACTAACGTTTCCGCTGATATCTAACTGACAAGAAAATCAGGAAATTTTACGATCAAGCCTCATCATAAATAAATAAATATTAGCAATAACTGAAAACATTCTTATTTATAGGTCCATTTATTAAACAGTTCTATAATTTTAAATCATTATAAAATATTGAGGTCGGGAAATTAAACAAACATACATTTTTTAAATTCTACAATGCAAATAAACAAAAAGAAAGTTAAAAACAAAAATATAAATCAGAATTTTATCTTGGAATTTTAAAACAATTCAATTTAAACATTATTGCATGATGAGTATATAAGAATAAATCTTAGAACATAATTACGCCGTAAAAATTGTTCAAATGAATTTCACTTGAAGTTTAAGTGGTATATTCGGTTGCAACAGCTCGAAGAAGATTATGATATTCTAGAATTAGAAATAGAAATCTCGTTAATCCATCCATGCAAATCTGGACTGTCATATTGTTGAAACATGGATTAACGTGATCCGCAATTTCTATGTAAATTTGCTAATGTATCTCAGTTCACTCAACAATTTTTTGAAACAACCCAATGCACCTTATAACAATGATTATTTACTTCATTATAATATCCACCAATGAATGATACAGATTAATTTTGGGCTAACAATTTCAGCGGCGAACATCCGAATTTTTTAGTGATCAATTTTTGAACATTTACAGTCAAGTTTACACCTCTGTTTTAATAATATATTAGATTGTTTTTTTTTGGGATTGTTGGACCCCGGATTTAAATAAAACAACTTGTTCAAACGGTCGACGTTTCGCCCAACTTTTTTGTGGGCCTCTTATGGGTTAAATATAGCACATTTTAGTCCTGAAGAGGCTCACAAAAAAGTTATGCAAAACGTCGAAACAACAAGTTGTTTTATTTAAATCTCTGGTCCAACAATACTAAAAAACAATCTATTTATTTACAGTAAAATTCGTTGAAAAATTAAATACTATTATTTTCAAAATTGAAAAACAAAGTATCTATTCTTAAAAATTTATTTAAAAAACAAATGATATTACAATAAGCAAATTTTACACTTTTTCGAGTCAAATTTTTGCTCTAGCCATGCCTCAACGCAAGACACCTTCTTGGTCTAAAAACAAAAAAAAGGGTTTAAGGGGATATCAATAAAATTATAAAGATAAATACAAAAATCAAAAAAAAAATTGCACTTTTATTTCATAATTTTTCTTGCAAACTGGACCATATCTGTCTATTTGAAGGTTAAAGATATAAATTTGTTGGTTCCATCCTTACACAATGTGAACTTTTTAAGATATGGTTTGTAAATTATTGTTAAGTCATTGACTCCACTCAAATTAATTTACGTTTCTCTTGAAAGATATCAGATAAAAAAAAAACTATCAAATACAACCAATTAGATTAATAAGTACCTATTCAGAAGTTTGGGCATACTAGAAGCAATCAGGTTTATGTAAGTAATAAAATATACCGAAGTAGAATTGTTGATAAGCCGGCCCTAAATTAACAGGGAGTTCAAGACCCTTACCTCCTCCATTCCAAGCAAAGTTAATTATGCCATCCGAATTAATTGACGTTTTGTTAATAAAAGATAAGAGAAATATGTTAAACAAGTATTGATTAATAAATAAAATGAATAAAAAATCACGAGAAATGCCAGCTGTCCTATAACATAACAAAATTTGGTAATATTCCATTATGATAAAATATTTTATGTACATAGCAAATAAAACAACAAAGTATTAACGATTATACATTTTATCATCAATACATTTTTAATGTGTATTTAATTTTGTAATAAATTTTGTGGAATATTACCAAGATGAAAAGCTTTAATTGGGAAAATAAGTACAATAATTTAATTTTTATAAAAAATAAATGATACAGAATTGCATTAATGATAACAAACAGGAGACAAACATTCTGTGTTGAAATGCAGTATCAGAATGATAAGCAATAAAAACCGTTTGCTAACATATCGCACAACATTGAAAGGAGAAAATTTACAAAATAGAGTTCCAAAAGATATGCCCATCCAATTTTTCAAAAATATCGACAATTTGTCCATCATAAATACAAAGGCCGAACAGGGTGATACCTAAAGAAATTTTCTAGAAATCAAAAGTGGATGCAAATTATCTGCAAACGATGATGATGTATAAATCCGACATCTAATAATAATATCACGCCGAATTAAGCAATCAGCATTATAATAAATCATTAATATAGATAAAAATGTGATAACTATAAATTAATTAGCATAATCGAAGGCCACTGATAGTGAATTTGAAAATATAATTAACGCCCGAAAAATTTAATTTCCCATGAGGTAGGTGAGATTAACATAATGAACGAAAAATGCAGTTTTACGATTATGGAAAATTTTAATATTGGTTTAGAAATTGATTTGCTACATTTAAAGTAGATCATTATTATTATAGAAATGTACGTTAGTGTGATAACCTCTATATAAAACGTTAGCATATTTTGTAATTTTTATAAATATTGCTACTATAAGTTATTGGTTAAAACGTATTATTTCACATAAATCGCAAATCACTTTCTAAAGATAAAAAAATTGTGTTAAAGGTGACAACACGCCAACGAAAAATCGCAAATACAGTGATAACTTTAATTATGATCCTTTGTAATAGCCGGTTAAAAAATTTAAACTTACGTTATTATTATTAAGGGTTCCATACGATGCACTCATCTTTATTTGTCTAATTTTAACACAAGTACTAACAATTTTGAATTTGAATGTCTAAATGTAAATAATTATATGAATTTCCCCCACCCACATGTCTAACCACCGAGAATTAGACCAATACCAATCTAAACAGTTAATTAATAAGTGGTAAGATACTGAGGTTGGTAGGTCAGCGGTCTGTATAAACTCTATCGGTTGTTAATAATTAAATTATGTAAATACAACTTATAAAATAAATTAATATTTTTTATTGAAAAACAGTCCTTACGGAAAGTTACTTTTGAAATAATTAATCCATGATCACAGTCAATCTCCCAGTTACAAATAAGAACGTTTTAATTGGTTATATGACTACATAAACATAAATAAGGTTATGTGGGCGGTAGTCAAGGTATTATCTTCCATCAAAATCTTAAGATGCATAGTGTCATGCGTACTACTGATCATCAATAGCTATAATTAGCCTCTTCACTAATCTCTTTACCTTGTTTACGTCTTTTGCTCTAAGCTAGAATATAATAAAGTACAAAAAAGCTCCCCTCCCATCTCTACCATGATGACGTAACTGGCTTTTTTCAAGTGCAGAGTAAATTCTATCATTTATCATCAATAGCGAACAAATAACTTCAGGGTAGGAAAATAATAGGTGTTTAGTGTGCTGTACTAGTGCTCATTCTTCGCATATCTGCTTTCTTTTGGTAAGAATATATTAAAAATGGTACTTTAGTCCTTACGTGTATAATATACTATTATTACACGGCACCGACTCTTTTACAATTTACGAGATAGATACAATAAAATACGTTGCCATATGGCAACATTGTTTTGATATTCAATAACAAATATAAATTTAGATTTGTACATAGTCCTTCCTTAGGTAATCTTAAATCGAGTAAAAATATCGTTTATCATTATAAACATACTAGTCACAGATTTTATACAAACGCAGGAACAAACTGCTGAATAATTAAAAGAAAGCTGAATATTGAAAATGTCAACAACATGCTCAAGATGAATTAGTTGGAAAAAGGTGGTTAAAGGTAGAAAGTCAAAGCAGGGCCTGGTGCAAATTCTTACGAGCTGCTTTTTTTTAGCCTTATCGTTAAGAGGATACTACTGCATTACGTTTTGCGATTTTCGGCAATTTTTCAATTGCAAAGGGTTTTTCTTCCATTTTGTGTGGAGGGGAATCCCCCTATTGCTACGTCATGGTTAAAGGTGGTTTTGCTTGTGTCTCGATTTTTCGTAGCAGAAGAGATTTAAAAATTTCACAAAATATATTTTGCTCCTTTTGAGGGACCCTCAGTTTCGGACTAAACTGAACTAAACGGCCAACTCATAGATTTAAAAGTACAATAATTATTTTTACCAATTACTCATTATATAGCTGGTATAAAAACTTCCGCAATTATAACATATTTTGACGGTTTATTAGGATGACTAGAGGAGTTTGACCAAAACTGTCAGATCACTGATATACAGCGTTAGTATAACTGCTTTGAAGCAAAATCAAATCCCTGCGTTGCGCCGCAAAACTCTTTAAAATATAACTTATATTAACTTTATCTCTATATATTTCAGACCACAGTTGGAAGAAACTGATTACAGACAAAATATTTAATTTCTACAGAAACGGTTGCTTAAGCAAAAACATTAGGTCCTATCGTTTTCATAGAGAATTTTGTTATCTTTCTTTTCATATAGAGGTATTATTGTCGAAAAGTCAAATGAAACCAAGATATTCACAAAAAAACTATTTTGAGCACGTTTTTAACACTTTGAACACCTCCCAAAAGTTAAGCTCCTAACATGGGGACTTTGGCATATTATTCCTTACATTAAAACAAACCTGTAATTTTTTATCTCTTTTATTAATTATTCAGAAGTGAAATTCTAAAATCTGTTGACTATACTATAATAATTATGGCTAGTTATGTTGAAAACTAAATAGAATTTACTTAAAATTGTAAAAGATATGTAAAATTTAAAAAAAATTACTGTATTTAAATTTATTTGTTACCATTATTATACACCAAATAGTACATCTCGCCCCTAAGATAGATTTTTCGTTAGACAGGACAAGTCTTTAATCGACTCCGCGCAACATTCGTGGAAAATGTTATCATCATAACAAATTCTCAAATGAAGATTTCGTAGATATAATATGCTAGTGTCAACAAACTTGTAGTTTGTAATTTCTAAACTCGACCTTAAAGGTTGGTTTTCTAAGCAAGGTGGCACTGCGCACAGAACGAAATTCTGCCTAGAACGCAATTTAGTAGCGCCTGCGTATTACTAAGTTGGTTCACCCCATCACAATCATAATTATTGCATCATGAGTCATACCTTTTGAAATTACATCATTATGATTATCAGACACACTTGAGTCTGTATTGACAAATTATTTCATTAAATTAATTAAAATACCTCACTTCAGATCCTAAGGAAAGAAACACCAATAACAGGTGATACTTAAAATACTGTTATTTGTTAAAAGTATTGTTATTACTTTCTGCAATATTTAATAAGGTAAACAATCTACATACATAAGTAGCAATATTGCAACATGAATAATATAGATATCAAAATATTTTGTAATTTTCGAAAAAAGCATAATAACCTTCGTTAGATACGGCTTGGCCAAGTAAAATATAACAATTTATAATTAAGCTTCCTTGATAATCAGTTTCATAATAAAAGGTCGAATTATCTTATTAATTGGTGCAAAATTAATGTAGATACCATCGTACTTTTAGGTACTCGTCAATGAAAAGTTCATACGAATAAAATTTAAAAAACACAAATTTGTAGTTTCACCAGTTAAAGTGGTTTAATGTGCAGGTTAAGTATTTATTATAGGTACTAGGTTAGATATGAAGTACACAATTATTTTTATTATAACAATTCATCATGTTAACGATAAGAATTAGGCAAGGCTATTTAAAAACAAATTAGTACTGTTATTTTTTTTATTACGACTTAAACCAATAACAAAGAAAATTCCTGTTTCTCAAATATTTTTCGTTATTTAGTCCTCGACCAAGATCTCTGGTCAGAAATATTTTTTTACTTCCAAACCAAGTAGACTTGTATGCATTTTTCTCCGATATTACTTCGGAGTTCAAATTTTTCGATGTAAGGAAAACACTAGGGTAGAGAAGCAGTAAACTGCAGTAATTTACATTTCATAATACAAGTGCGTAATAAAAATACTGGTAGCATAATAAAATGAATAATGATGATGCGCTATCTTTAAGAAGCAATAAAAAAAAAACTTAGCCATGAACGTTTCGAAAAAATGTAAAAATCTCGTTCGCACCAGATAACGCAAACATGTGCAATCATAGGTCATTTCATCAAAGTTTTAAAATATGATTTAATTATAATGAGTATTAAATACGTTATCAGTTTTAAATTAATAAATAAAATTATCGCCGAAAGGAATGTGATCTTGTCATTTTTTTATAAACAAATGCTTTACTTCTTGTGTACAGAACCGGCTCGACACAGTTTTTTTATATTTTTTATTGAATAACATCCTTCTCCTTAGTCCATTTAGCTTCGAAAGGACTTGGTAGTCCTGTTCTACAACCATCTTTATGGTTTTCTTCCAAGTTTCACAATTCTGAGCTATTTGAAAGCTCTCCTTACATTGATAGGTTCTTGAATGTGGCCCATCAAATGACTAGATGATCTACTTCTGGGTCTTTTGCCCTCGACGATAAATCAATTTCTCCAGTTCTTTTGAATATTGAGGGTTCTTGAAGGGCAGATCTATTTGTCCGGTGCTCAAAAGGCTCCTGATCAGTTTTTTTCAATAACCAAATGTTTTTTATTAGCCCAATGCTGGTTCTGATTATATTATATTATAATAAATTATTTTATTTATACTAAAACATCTAAAAATCACAAATGCAGAAATCTTGCCTATCGGACTAAAGCGACACGTTAGTCTTGTTGATGTATAATTTAATATACTATTTATTATTCTTCACTTTTATTTAGTTCTTAAAAGGTCGAAGAAAAAAACTGTTGTGAATACAGCCCAATTTTGGTAAAATATAAATTATGCAATAAATAAAATAATTGTAACTGTAAGTTCAAATGCATACAAAAACACATGCATTTCTCTTTCAATTCATGCAATCATCTTTGATAACGTGGGTACAAATTTTCTAAAAACCTAATTCAGATTTTAAAAATTCAAAAATTGTTTGCACCTTGCCATTTTTGCTTGTAAAAACAACTTTGATACATTCAGATTTGCCAACCTTATGGGAATTTTCGAATCGCCAGAAGAAATTAGTGACAGCCCAATCATGGTAAAGGATCTTGCATGTGCAATATTTTATAAATTTATTTTACCTAAAAGTAAAATTCAATTACAAAATGAGAGCGTGCAATATATTTTCTCAATGATTTGTAAACATAGCGCGGCAACACATTACCTGTTTGAATGTTATGTTGCATTTCAAAACATGAAGACTATGCACAAAAGAACTTGAAGTGAACTAATCGGAACGTCGGTTACAGAGATCTAAGTTTATATTACTTATATTATTATGCCAAAATCTAGTAATCTCATTTGTAGAAACATTTTATATTAAACCAGGCATTTCCAAAACCTCCCATGAGATTGGTATATCTGATGCTATAATAAAATCAAAGGTAATCGACTAGGAAATTTATATACGAATTTTTTATAAACATAATTACTCAAATTTAAGGCCATTCAAGATAATACAATAAAAACGTGGGGTTCCCACAGGAGCAACTTAAATTGATTTAATATCATATTTGAAACATAAATAATATTCATTTGTGAACAACAAATGGAAACATATGGTTATTGAATTACCTTCATAGCGTCAAATCGCATTGTGAGTTATAGATAAAATTGGAATCAATATTAGGTGGTGCAAAATGATAAATGGATATTATGTGCATTCTACACAATTAATGGGACTATCCTCATGCTGTGTGCTACTCTATACACTAGCAAGCAACTAACCATAACAGGACGTTATTCATGTTTTAAATTCTTTCCTCGGGTTAATCGTCCCATTATGGTTGAGAAAGTGACAAAGAGGCAACAACATTAAACATGCACTTTTTACTGTACTGTTAATGGGTGCAACGGTGTATCGTCGCCCATTTTCAGATGATCTGTAAAATAATACCACCATTACTATGTTTATTAAAATTTCAAAACAGGAAAAAATAAACACTAGTACTAAAAAATGATCCACTAAAACAAAATCCAGCTGCTTTTTGTTTGGAAAAAAAACAACGATAATAATATGAACGGAAAACTACTATAAGTACTTAATTCAATTAATGTATTGTGCAATTAACCCCAATTTCCGAGATTAATTCTTAAAAAGTTCATTCAAATTCTTTTTAAGGAAGTGAATTGTTTAGATTTCGTTAACTTGTAAATTAAGAGATAAAAATTCAATTACTTACTAGTCTCTTGATGCAAAACATAACTTTGTTTTCTTTAAACGTCAACTTGACATTTCATCTGACAGTGACAGCTACGCAACTTTGCCATAGCCAGGTGGGCCAACACCCAGAATGAAATTACCTGTTCATAGTCGCACTGTATTTTTGAAGAAAATTCAAAATTTGACTATATTATCTAATTTTTAAAAAATATACTGGGTTAATTTGTTTGTAAATAAATTTTAGTTTTTATTGAACATAAATGAAAAAATACATCACATTCATCATGGAAAAATTAATGGATCCTCATTTTTATTATCAATTTACGTAATAAAAAAAGTGTTACGTATGCATGAAGCAAAAAATAATTTAAGTAAAAAAATACTATATCTCCTAATTCAAACTGAAAAAAATATCTGTACATGTAGTAAGTACTCAAATGAGCATTATATAAAAAAAAAGTAGATTATCTACAATATACAATAAAAAGCATGGAACTGTTATCCATTCGAGTTGCTTCGTTTACCAATTGTAATTTTGTTGGGTTTAAACATATTATCCACTTCCATTCTAGAAAAGATTACATATGTGATTAGGTTAAAATTACATTTCCATGCTTACATTACGGTAACAGGTAAGGGGGATATATCCAAATTATTTTTGTGTACAACATCAATACACAAAGTTTTCAAGGATGGTTCAAAATCTAAAATGTACATATCACTGTGATCTACCAAATCTTCATCATTATTAATGATCTCCATTTGTTGATCCTTCGAAGCTGGACTGTAATAAACAAAAACGTAATCATCAGTACAAATTCAAAAATTTTCTCACCTAGTTCCACCAAATAAAAACATTCGGTCGTCCATCATAACACAAGCCTGTCTTCTCCGTTTACAAGGACCAACTCCGTGAGGAATCAACAGTATCCATTCATTAGTCACTGGATTAAATTCATAAAAATCGTCATAATGTTCAAAATTTAGAGCATTGTAACCCCCAAAAATGTACATTTTATCGTTATATACAACTAAAATATTAAAAAGTTTTAAAACTAAAATAAAATTCTTCGAGGAACCTACATGCCGAATGACTTCTGCGTCCAATAGGTTTCTGACCTGTGGTAGCAACTTGATGCCACCTGTGGGTATAAAGATCTAAATACCACAATTTATCACAATAAATTTCGTTTCCAGAAATGTAGAGGCTGTATATCGAATCCGTGCCTCGGCCACCAAAAATATACATTCTGTTGTTTATACATACAGCCGAATGAAAATCTCTTACAATTGGTTCAGTACCTAAAGAATCAATGCTGAATAAAATTAAATTATTTATTTTAATTTCTTACCGGTAGTGTGAAAATAATGCCAATGCATGGTTTCTAAATTTAAAGCATGAACGGATCTTGCAAAAGTATTTGTATGCTCTTCGAAACCTCCAAACACAAACATAAAATGTTTCCAAATACAGGCGGTGTGCCCATCACGAGCAAAGGGGATATCGCCAGTAGTAGTCGGTGAGGTCCAGCAATGATACAGTGTATCAAAACAAAACAATTTGGGACAGGATTCCTGGTGATTTCGACCGCCCCATATGTAAATCTTGTCTTTGTAAACGACAGCGGTGTGACCGTAGCGTTTATAGGGTAAGATATCGTCGTTTTCTATGTAAGGGAAGTTACTCACAGGATGTTTTATCCAACGATTTGTGGTGGTGTTCAATACGTGTACGTCGATCGATGTGTATTCTCTTGAATTTTCACCGGTGCAGTAACCTCCAAAGGAGTATATTTTATGGCCAACCGCTACAGCAGCATGATTGACTCTCTTTGGTCCACCTTCTATATGCGTAATCCACCTCATCTTGCTAAATCAAGTAAAAATAACTTTCATTCTCACTGCACATCAACATATTTAAACACAAAAACTATTGTATGTAAATGTTTACTAACCTTCAATAAAATCTATACATGACGCTTTTCAATCCAATTTATGAACAATTTCCTTAAATTATAATTTTGTTTTGATTATCAACTACCGAGGACTTATTGACATTTAAATCATTGCCAACCTAATCCTTACCGAACAAAGCAAGCTAGGAGCCAGATGTAAATTTATCTGTGAATGTTTGATAGTCATGCGCCGACTACATTGGCGGAAACTTAAATTTCAACAAATTACTTCCTAATAAAAGAAAGTAAATAAAGAAAATTTAATTGTATCGTGATTTAAGAGATACTACATCCGAAATTTTTTAAAAGACGAATATTATTGTACTATTTTTATATATCTCACACTTTCACTGTTAATTTTTTGTTTTTAAATTTTTTTTCAAAAAAATTTAACGCACTAATGATTTTGTATTGCATTTAACTGTGATCGTTATTATTTAATAATTTAGCAGAAAATCTACGCTATGTTTATTATATTTATACATTTTACTGGCTTTAGGAGTAATCAGGGGCGGACTGGCTATAAATATGGGAACCGATAAAAAACATAAATTGGAAAGTGAGGTGGCAGGTGGGTACAAAAATAATACCATCAATATTATCTACGTTTATTAATATTTATATTTATCATATAACCTCAGCCTGCCCTTTGTAACCAATTTTTTAAGTCTTGTTTTGAAAATTTGTTTTAATTTCCTTTTTGTAGATAGATTTTGGCTGTAGATTCTGGAGTATTCCCAATAAATTAAATATACTTAACTACCATTATACTGCAAAGTGAACCAAATACCATACCAACTGTACCAAGAAATGTTGTCATTATTGACGCTGTATCCTTTTTATGTTGTTCTACCATCCTACATTATAAATATTTTTCTTAGTATCTTAGAATTCGATTTATAGGATTATATAAATTAATATAAAAAATTTATGTTTCTATCTCAGTAACAGCAGCAGAGAAAATTAAAATGAGATCACACGTTTCCAACAAGGGGGGGGTATACGAAATTTTGCGTTCCTCTATATTATTTATAGAATCCCCGACATAAATTTAGTAAAACAGTAGTGTGAGATATTCGGCTAACTGCAAGAAATCCAAGTTTTAAATATTCAATTGCGTTTAAACCCCCGGTTAAATTGCCTCAGAGCAAAAAGATTGCCAGTAATTTCACATGTAAACTGCCCTCCGACAGTTTTACCAAGTACGTGGGCCTAGAAACTTCTGTCTTTCTAGATCCGTGATTTTTGAGTTTGGTCGTCTTTCAGGGATGTTTTTACCTACAAATACCAAAGATTGTCAGATACTTTTGAAGAAAATTTACTTAGTTTACACTCACCCATTACAAACCTACTTAATTACTTACTTAGATTTGGCAATATAGATGGCATTAATTAAAAAACCGTGAGTAGTTCCTAATAAAGTAATAAACATTATATAATAAAAATCTTGATTGAAAATGACCGATGAGTTTCTTCTTGGTTGTACATTACAAAATTAATTACGAGATGAATGTATAGTATTACAAAAGCAATTTCCGACCAATATCGACATTTCCAGTGAGGTAGGTCCAGAGCTATACAAAACATTCTGTGAAAGTAATTCAATTATCCATTACCAAATACTTTGTTAATGTTGAAAGAAAAAACAACTGAAAAGAAATACTAAATATTCTTAAGTAATTGAGATATAAATTACTAAATTGCTTCACTAAAAAATAGTAATTCAATTATCTAACTATTTAACTTATTTAACTAGGTATGAAGAATTTATTTGGAATGATAGTCATACCTGTACCACAGGAAGCAAATGATTTTCTGAAATCAAAAATATATTTTCTGGCGCGGATACAGGATTTAGTTTAGGGAGGGGCAATTTTTGTTTGATTTACATAATTATCTTCCAATAAATTTGTTTTAATCAAAAAATTAAATAATTATTCGATAAAATTATGAAATTGGTCAAAACAGAGTGCTTTGGTCATGAGTCAAGGGGGGGAAATAGCCCCAATTGCCTCCCCCCTGTATCGGCGCCTGTATAATTTCCTGTTTCCCAAAATACCCTTTTTCAAAAATTTAACATTAACCAAAGTTAATAAAGTTTCCTTTATGATTTAAATATATTTTTAAAATAACGAAAAATTTTACAAAATTGTTTTCCGAAAATTGCTTTTGAAAAATAATTCTTCCAAGGTCGTAATTTTTGACAAGTGTCACTTGTGCCCGGTTTCTTCATCTTTAACAGCGCGATCAACTTGACAATCTGTTCCCGAAATACACGAATATTTATATGTTATTTTAACGAAATTTATATGTTATTAATTTTATAAAAATAAAATATTAACAATACTTGTTTGATTTTTATAAAAGAACTCGTATTCACTGAAAAAAAAGAAATAAGAATTGTTTATTTAAACTGGTTTGTTTTCCACGAGGAATAATGGAGTTTCTAACTAGGTCTTCAATAAATTTGAGTTTATCGTTTACATTCCTTTTTAATTCCTAAACATTTTTTCGCCTAAAGAAAACCCTGTGTAATTTTTTTAACCCTAAATTTAGGGGAAAACCCCAAGTTTTAGGTATACAAACTTAATTTTAAGAAGAAAATGTAATTGAAAAAGATTTAATTATATTTACTAAACAAGGTAATATTGCTAATACAAATAAACTTAATCTGACATTCAGTAAATTTAGGTACGCAGGAGTTATTATTTATACGAAAAAAAAGTGTATGTTTCAATAAAATATATAGGTAGTACCTACCTGTATTTGGCGAAATATAGGTAAATATATTGTAATGCTCTGGGGTTAAAATTTTATAAAAATTAAAACGTCCACCCGGGAACATTCTTTTTTTGTGTATGAACTCATCAATTATAATTTTTGGTTTACTTTCTTTTATTTTGATTCAAGATATAAGATCTCAATTAATTTTAAATGGGCTTTCCCCTCAAGCCCCCCGATGCAGTCCGGGTACTTCATTCTCATGTGCCGATCTTTTAGTCAAAAGAAACATTTCAGAACTCACTGAAAAATGTTGAGAAGAATTGACGAACGCCTGGTTCATCATCATCTTTACTTATTTACACAAAATAAATAGAGCAATGTAATTTAATGATAATGTTTAAAATATTGTGTTGTGTAATTTCTTTATTTTATAATGAACTATACAATTTGCGCGTTGCTATCAATTGACCACTATTATTATTTTAAATTAAAATTTTATTAGCTAATTTTTTATTAGCTTTTTCCCTTGAAACTGAGCTTCAAGTTGAGTCTTTTTAATCTCAAAAATGAAGTTTAAAATCTGAAATTTTTTCGACGTTTTCTTACGTAGTTTGACGAGATAAATCAAATCGTGCACACTAGTATCATAACCAGATTTGATTTTCGGAGAGGAGGCAATTTTCAATTTGAAGATTTTCTTAGCTGCGTGTACTATGGAAACACCCAACATTCCACATTTTGGGAGAGGCCATATTGGCAGTACATTTTGGGACAGGATCTTCAATCTTAGAACATAACATGTTGATGTTGTTTACATCTAGAAAGCTGTCGTATAGAAAAGTTTTAAAAAAACATACTAAAATGTGCATTATCTGGCAGAAAATTTGAAAATAAACCAGTTTGTCTCATACAATTTTCTGACTAAAAAATGTTTAATAATATCAAAAAATTCCAAAGCTTTTGTCATTTTTAGAATCTAACATTAGAACTTAAAAATTTTATGTTAAAATACATTGATAAGACAATTAGCTGAAAACCAAACAACACATATCCAGCGGTTTCCAAACAACCCGAGGAATTACTCCGTTGTGAATTCGGATCTCGATGATCGTTTTTTTCTGCGTTAAGTTCGTTTTGAACCCACTGATAATCATCTATTATGGTCTTAAACAACTTTACAAAAGCCGATACATCAACGAACGATATGTGCTTATTTCGGCCATAACAAGATTGTTTAACTAAAATTCCAGCAACACCTTGAATTTTATTATTGCAAGACAACAAACTCCCCGGTACAGTCTAAAATAATCAATTATTAATTGTCTGTTAAATCTTTGAAATTAAGTTATTTTCTATCATTTAAAAATTTCAAGCCACATTGATTGCATTTAGCACTTGAATCCGTTTTAACATTTTGGCTTGTTAATTTTAATCTGCTCATGCGCCTGACAGTTTCTAAATGTTTAAAAAAATTTACAATTTTCATTAATTATAGTTATTAAAAAAAGACTAGTTTCGACTTTTATAAGTCTTTTTCAACTAAAATCGTGACATCTTACAGTCAAAAAATAAATAAAAAAAACTAGTCCTTTTTAATAAATATAATTGAGGAACGTGTAAAATTTTTTAAATATAAAATGTCCTCAATGGGTTCAAATATAATAGTTTCTAAATGGTGTGAAGTACCGAAGAAACAAATTTTATGTACCATCCATTCATTACTGACTTCTACACATTGACTGTTTTAAATTACCTGACACAGAGAACGATTAGTATACACACTAATAGTAAGCCGATGTGTACTATTTGTAGAATCGGGTATTCCCATTGCATTGCGCATAACAGGTTCTATTCCTGTAAGGTTAGTGCGTGGCTAAAAGTAAAGAATTGTTATTTTATGATACCTTTGCTATTTTTTTATACCAACAATTGGTTTAGTGTTCCATAATAATATTCTACATACGGTGGGCTTTTCTAATTGTTTAACTGGTACAACAGGTACTTGTATCCCCGGAGCGACTTGAATTGGAGATTGTAACTAAAAAAGTAAAACTTAAAAAATCATTCTTTATAAAAAGTAGGTAGTTACCCTTAATAAAATCAAACCATATAAATTTTTTGGTAAATCGGAACTTCTATATACTGTTTTAACTATGTAAGTGTTTACGTAAACTGCATCATGAAATAAAGCAGGACCAATTGTGGGGCAAGCCATGTAACCCAGTTTCGCTAAGCTAAAGATACAGAAAATAAATATATGGATTATAATTTATAACACTCCTATACGTGGACACTCGAAACTTGCACGTTCGATGCACGATCCGAGTGGTGCGTCGTCTTATAATCGGCGTTACATCCCGGAGACTCGGGCAGCATTCGGGGTCACTTCGGGATGTAACTATCGAAAATCTTGTAAGTAACGTTTTACCCAGCTGTTTTATTGATACAGTTGTCGTTCATCACAATCCATAGGAAATGGACACTTGTTCCAAGGCAAACATACTTTTCCATGAATGGGCCACCTACGTCATCGCCCTCTGCTCGTTCAAACACAAGAAACTATAATTTTTTTAATATTTTTAGATTTTTTTTTAAATTTAAAACAAATGCTTTACGTGTGAATAGAAATTCTTCTCAGAATCAACAAATGAAATTCCTGCAATATACATTTTTAGTCTTATTGTATTAATTTATTAAATTTTCACCTAAACATAATATGAAAAACACTTGCAAATATGTAGAGAAAAACATTTTCTGACAATAAAATTGAGAGAAATTTTATTTTTGTTTCTATAGAAACGTAGTAATTTATTTACTTGTTTGTCCAAGAAACTACCCTGATTCACAATATAATTTTTATTTATTTTATAAATAAATAACAGTAGCTAGTAATGCTTCTTGCAATTTAATTTTATTTAATATTATTACTATTATTTTAATAAGTTAATTTTTATTAATCTAAGAATTGTTTCCTTCTTACATTTTATTGTTATTTATCTTTTAAAATCAATTTAACAATTTATTTATATTATTTATCTAATTTATTTATCTCAGCCTTATATAATGTGTACAAATAACACGCTGAAGAGGGAACCTAGGTTACTTCCTAAAGCTAAGAAAATAGTAACCATTAATCCAGCTGTATGTTTTTCGTGTTGTTCTACAACTCTAAAAATATAAAACAATTAATTTATAAAGAAGATATTAGTTCGTTTCAGCTCTATATTATATGCTTGAATGATTATTATATTCGAGCCGTTTAGGACGTGAATTTTTACAAAAATTTTAAGGGCTAACCAATTCTAATGGTTGTATTCTTGAAATTTTCAGCATTTCCCAGCTAAGCTCAAGCAGTAAAAAATTACTAGTGTATGGGACACTTTAATAATAATTAAATAAATTCAACTTGGTGATATTTAATTTATCAAATAGTTAAAATAAAATAAAAAAATATAAGATAAAAAATTGCGCTCGATCAATTTTTAGCAGCGGAGTAGACGCGTCCGCTGATTTCCTAGCTTAATTTTTGATATTTTACAATGGGATCTTTCAGTATTATCAAAACAATATAATATGGTCAATTTCGATAAAATGCATTGATCAAAATTAAAACTCAATTATTTCGTCTTTAAAATTTGTCTAAAAAATTTCTGATTCATAAAAAAAATTTCATTTATTTCCAACTTCACCTCAAAGTTTTAACTCACACATGTAAATTTCAGTAAATTAAAGTTTTTGGTCGTTTCGTCTTCTAGCCGAAACTAGAAGAGAAGCCGAATATTTCTTTACGGTATAAGCAGAAAATCGTGTTTCAGTCGGACACTAAAGGCCAATTTCATAATGAATTTTAAAGGAAGCGTTAAATTTATTGGCCCTAACTATTTCATAAAATTCTATTTGAATACGAGCGCAGTCTGAAAAGTTCTCGGCCTAACAATGACTGAAACTTTACATTTCAATTTAATATGCTGGAATTTTAATACATTTATTCCAAATACGTTTTTCCAATAATCCAATACCATCATTACAGTAAGATTCCGGAAGGTCTGCAAAATATCTGTAATAGCTTCATCGTCTGATGTAAAACCCTTTCCAACCAGGAATTTCATCAGGCTTGGAAATAAAATAACAGTCAGAGGGAGCCAAATTTAGTGAAGACGCTGGATATTTCAGCAATTCGTACTTTAATTGGTTGAATTTTACCATCGTCAAAAAACTTGTGTGAATACGTGCATTTTCTTGATGAAAAATGATCTTTATCTTGTTGAAAGTATGTTTTTTCACACGAATTTTTGCATCCAACTGACTAAAAAGTTACAATAATATTCAGAGTTATTTTTTTTACCGTTTTGAAGGTAAAATCTAGGAGCAAAACATCTATGTAATTCCAAAAAACTCTTGCCTTAACCTTTCCTGCTGATGGAATCGTCTTTGCTTTCATTGTTACATTCCCACCAGATTCAATCCATTATTTCGACAGTTCTTTTCGCTTTGGTGTATAGTGGTGAATCTAAGTTTCATCAATAGTAGATATTGAACGACGCTTATCCTGAAAGAGGAATGGACCACAATGAATTGTTGAATGCTGTGGGAAAAAAGAGCTGTGCAAGTGAAAAGAATAGGATTGATCTGCAGTTCATGGTTAAATTGCTGAAAGGGGATATTGATGATATCTTTTCAATACAGTATTGATTTCACAGTTTCTAATGCCATCTTATATGTAGATGTCAGGCTGAGAACTTTTCAGACTACCCTCGTATATTATTATTTTTTACCTCTTTTACATGTTCGTTTATAGTTCTAAGAGATTACTTACTTGGATACATTTATCACACCGATGTTGAAAATATACCCATTGGAAAAGGAAGAAACAGCATTAAAAAATATGTAGTATACATCACTGTCAAAAATTACTGGAAGATTTCTTCTGGGTTGCAGATTGCAAAATATAATAATCGGTATCATACATATTCGAGCTAAACTTAATAATATCAATACATTCCCGCTTTTCGGCTGGAAAAAAATGTACATGAAGCATTGAAAGACATAGTGATATATGGTACTAATCGATCATTACCCATTCGGTCCATCCTGCTAGAGTGCGTCCGCAACAATCAACTATATTTGGTACCAAAAACGTTGTTACTGGTATGAAATACAAATCTAAAAACAAAAATTTTATTTTGGTTTACTAAAAATAACTCCCAGAAAGCTATACCACTCCATATTCCAGTTCCATACGATTTAATTAAGACGGTAACTCCGGGCGCAACACTTAATGTGATGAATAAGACGATGAAACAACTTGCAAGATGGGGCAAAATTTTTTTAAATATCTTCTTATAGCAAACCTTGGGAGGACCAACCAAATCACTTTCGAATTCGGTTATTCCAATTTCAGTTTCTTTCAACGAAAAGTATGTGAAGTAGATATTTTTTTGTAAAAATATGCAAATTGTGAGAGCTATCAGCACTGTGACGCACCCTATTACAAAATATATCAAACCGTTCGATGTGGGTGAAACTCCAATTGTTAGAGAAATAATTTCCGCCAACGACGAAAATGTCCCTGTTAAACCTTGTCCCAAAACGAAAGACGTTATGTATTGGGGTGAAAATTTACTTACAATTCCCGCCATGCTGCTTGTGAATATTGCACTTGCGGCTGTAAATGTCAGAAACAAATGTTAGGTGCAAGAGTGTTTCAAAATTTTTTTTTAATATATTACCGCTTAATGCTGCAACTGTAAATAAAGTTACAGCTAGAAATCCATTTTGCCCTAAAATCTAAAACTTATAGCATACTATTTGCATTTCATAGATCTTTGATTTAAATGTACATGGTGTCAGGAGGTTTTGGTACTTACACGAACTTGTATTGATTTGTACAAAGACCAAAGTAATTACAAATAAAATAAACATTGTTATCAAACATCCCAACATTCGCTTCTGAACGGAAATTCTAAAAAAATTATGAGATATTAACAATTTTTGAAAGTTCATCTAGCTTACTTTTCATTTATCAATACATTGATAATGCAACAAATCACAAATGGAACCGACATTGCTACAGCAACGTAAGACGTGTAGCTTACTTGCAAAGGGTCCAGATGATTGGTTGCATTTGTCGTACTTCTAAATTTGTACATCCAATACTACAAGAAAATGTTACAATAACAGCAAACAATAAAAATGTATTTTACCTCATTAGCAACAATAAAAAAGTTTTGTGGCATAATCGAAGTAATTCCCAATATACAGAATGCTATATAAGTGAAGTAATAGTAATCTTTTGGTTGATCAAAGATCTGCTTATCTTCGTCAGTTTGAAATCCTTCCATTTCGTCTTCTGACAAATCATTTTCTAAGCATTTCTGGTAAGGATGGCGATTGAAAGTCATTTTAAATGTTACTACTGACTTCGGTAGGCATCAATAATTTATTTTTACGGAAATATTTTTAAATAAATGCTTGTTAAAGTAAATATTACACAGGATGTGAAAGATATCAACATTTCATATCGTTTAAGATGTCTACCTAAATAAATTACTCACTTGGGAAAATCATAGCATTAAAAGTAAATAAATAAAACCTAAGTAATGCCGCACTGACATTCTCGAAAGTAATTGGTTGGTACTTGCTTATGTCATTTTAGAGGTTGGTAAAATCGTTTACCAATCAGAGTTTTTTTTTGGGCCGGTAAAAAAGTAAGAATGAACGTCAGACACTATGTTTCTGACTTATTAGTCGTCTTCAGTATCGTATACACCATCAAAACTCTCAATTATGCAGTATTGCATTTGGGGCTGTAGTCTTCATATAAATAAAATGCAAATTACGCTATCACACAAATCACTCGACAATGCCACAGAGGGAGCGGATAACTCGTAAGCACATTTTAAAAACATAAGCACAAAAAATGAAATAATAATTTCCGATGCAATTTCCATGACTGCTACTGTGTATGAATCCATTAAAGTTTTGGTGGAACTCCAATAGCTAAGGAAACCAGTTTAGGCAATGACGTAAATGTCCCACTTAAACCTTGCCCCAAATATAAATGTGAATAAAAAATAACGAATGAGCGATAACACCGCCGAGTAATGTAATAAAATTACATTGTAATGTAATGTAATAAAATTACATTACTCAACTAGTTCCGTAATGAAATTTTAAGTACGGTAAAGTTAGCTGCGTCAAATACCCAAACTTAGGATAATAACATAATGAAAAATTATAATATAATTTATTTTTATTATTAATGAGGAACCCATTGCTCAATTTTGATGCACACCAAGAGTCCTGGGTTCAAAGCTTGATTAATTTATTATTTAAAAAAATTATTTTTTTTAATTTATTATTATTTAAAATTCAAAATTAGTACTACCTTTTTGTTCAACTATATTTCTTCCTTTTTAATTAAAAATATATTCATATTATTTTTACAAGAACGACACTAAATAAAGAACCAAAATTAACCGCCAAAGCTATAAAGATTCCTGAAATTAATCCCGCTGGATATCTTTCGTGATGTTCCACGACCCTGAAAAATCATTATCTTTTTTTGATCCATTATAGGTTCAATTTATCTATGTCCAGTTATCGTTAAGGACAACAGGAGATTGAAAAATTAGACCTTAATGCCCTTAATTACAATAAGGTATTAATAAATTATTATAACTTTCAAACACGTTAGAAAGTAATTTTTTACTTTCTAACCGGTGAGGAAGTAGTTAAAAACCTCAAACTCTAATGACCACTATATGGCATAAGTCCTACACTGGTCGATTGGAAAGGGGGAGGCCATAAATCTTAGTCTCGTCGAATACGTTAATACGTTGCAGTTATCTAAAGCCCAAGACAATATATTATAGGCGATAGGGAAGACGGCAAGAAACTGTACCCAATTATAGGGTGTTATATTTCCTAGTAGGTCATCTTGGCTTCGGCCGAAATTAGTTGGTATCAAAAACTATTTTGCTTTTTGCAAAGGTATATTATTATACTTATACCGACCCGATTGTTCAGAAAGTACTAACTTACTTGGGTATGTTTATCAAGGCGGTGTTAAATAAATATCCCATCGTCAAGCCATTGATAGCCATGAAAGCAATGTAATAAGCATCACTATTAAAAATTACTGGCAACTTTCCTCTAGGTTCCAAATTACAAAACATAATAATAGGTATTATACCAATTCGTATTAAATTCAATAATATCAACCCGTATCTACTTTTTGGCTAAAATTAAAACACCTTGTGATGAATATTAATTTGGTAAACTATACTTATATTACCCATTCAGTAAATTGCGATAAAACACGTCCAAAACAATCGCATGCATTTGGCAAAAGAAATGCTATAACTGGTTTGAAGTAATGATCTAAAAACTTGAAGACGTCATATTTTTGACTACACAAAAGAAAGATTTAAAAATTACCACTCCATATTCCGGTTCCATAAGATTTAATTAAAACAGTAACTCCAGGTTCAATACTTAAAGTAACAAAACATACGATGAAACCACATAAATTGTAATGCCAAGTTTTTTTCAAAATTAACTTATAGCTTATTTTGGGAGAACCTACTAAATCGTTTTCAAATTCGTTTATTCCAATTTCATTCTGTTTATGCATGAAATATCTAAAATATCTATTTTTTGGTAGTAGGATAGAAGTTGTCAGAGCTATAAATAGAGTAAATATTCCTATGGTAAAATATATCAACCCATTACGTGTTGGCGAAATTCCAATAGCTACGGAGATAACTTCAGCTAATGACGAAAACGTCCCACTTAAAGCTTGTCCTATATTAAGTGATGTTATGTATTTTGATGAAAATTTGTTAGCAATGCTCATTACGGTGCTCAATAATATTCCACTTGCAGCTGAAAACGCTAATATGTTACTTGTTAACATTACAATAAATATAAAATTTTGTTAATTACCATTTAATATTACAATTGTAATAAATGTTACTACTAGGAATCCATTCTGCCCTAGAATAATAAATAGAATTAATTTGTTTACTGAATATCAGCCTTTTGGATCATCCAAAAAGAGATTGTGATCCAGTTATTCAACTTCGCATTGGTAAATTAGTGCAATATTGTACCAATATTGGAAAACAATATTATAGGATTAAGATTAACGGGCAATATTATAGTCATCAATATTCGTGCAATTGAATATAATATTTTATTTAATATAATTTAATATAAGTAACATCAGTTGTATTATGTTACTTATATTGGAGCAATATTGAAAATCAATATTAAATCAATATTGGATGAAAATCGGCATGCAATATTGAAAAGTAATATTGTCCCAATATCGTTTGCTACATATGGGATAGCTTTGTTGTAAACAAAAAGTGAGAACTTTTCACATGGTGTAAATTTTTAATACTTACACGAACTAGTATCGATTTTAACCAATACTAAAGTTATTATAAATAATATTAGCATTATTATCAAAGATCCTATAATTCGCTTTTGGTAAGAAATTCTAAAACAAATAGGTAGCAATAAATAGAGGTAATACATAGAAAACACTTTTAAGTTACTTTTCATTTATAAATATATTGATAATACAACTGATAGGAATTGGTATATTCGATGCTAGACAAGCGTAAGCTGTGTAACTTACTTGTAAAGGATTTAACTTTTCGGTTTCTTTGGTCACATTTCTAAATTTATACATCCAATACTAGAAAATAAATTGGTGTGAAATAACACTAACCAACACTAACCAAACTGAAAAAAGTTACCTCATTAGCAACGGTAAAAAAAAATGCAGGAAGTAAAGATGTAATTCCGATGATACAAAATGCCAAGTAAACCAAACAATAGGAATCACTAGGCTCTTCAAATATGGGATGATTTCCGCTTTCTGATTTGTCAATTTCTTCTTCCGATACATCATTTTCTATGTATTGCTGGTAAGGATGATAATTGAAAGGCATTTTAAATATTACTAAACATAATGAGTCGAAATTCGATATTATTATTGGATATCACTTAAATACCTTAAATATGTTGACTTATTCAGGCCAAAATAATGATTTTAACTTTTTAAACAAAAGATTTTATAGAAATTTTACAAAAATATTTTGAATTTTAATATAAATATTATGGAGAATGTAATGTAATTTTAATACGATAGGCGCTTTTAGCTGGTAATTAATGTGCGCACCAAGTTCACATTTGACCAATAAGAGTAAGTAAATTTTGTGTAAAAACTGAGTAGGTACCACACTCAATTTACTAGTTGAAAACGCTGTTAGACAAATTGAATACAAATATTGAATAACGAAAATATTATCAAAGAAGAATAACACCTGATTGAAAAAGAATAATAATTACGATATATAATATTAAACAAAATTTAAATAAATTGTTCATTGTTTAGAGATAAAAATTAAATTTCTGTAAAAACTATGAGATTTTTCAAAAATAAAATATATTTTATTTCTATACTTGTATAATTATTTATTGTATAATTAATTAAATAATTTAAAAACACAACATAAATATACAATTTACAAAATATACAAAAAAATAATTTAAATTTACGACATACTCTGAGTAGTTTTTACAATATTTAAAAATATAGACAGTGATTTACAATATACACTTAATAATTATAATTGATTTACTGAGATTTTTTACCATTAGGTACGAGATTAATAAAATAAAATAAATTTACAATTATGACTATTTACATGTATTTTACAAATATAGCACTAAGGAAAGATCCTACGGTAACACCAAAGCCAATACCAATTGCTAATATCAATAAAGCGGAGTCTTTTTCGTGATGATCTACAAGTCTATACCAAAATTATATTAGAAATGTTTCTTCTTGAAAAAATACGAAAATACTTACTTTGTCACATTAATTGTAGTTACATTAGCGATGTATCCATTTGTAATTCCAAGTAAAATCATAAAAATTATGTAATAATAATCACGATCAAAAATTACTGGCCAACTGCCTCTTGGTTGCACATTACAAAACAATATTAGTGGTATAAAAATCAACCTCAATAAATTAAAAATATTTAAAATAAGTCCATTTCTTGGCTAAAAAATACAGTTTTGATATTAAACCTTTTAACTTATAAATTCTTTTTATCTAATTATGATATCGTGAAAGTGATTAAGTATCGTTTTATTATGACTTCTACGTTAGGCAAAGTTGCAAATTGTGTGGCCAGTTGTGCAATATATTTCATTACGCAAATAGTTACGTATTGAAATTACATTATGCAACCAGTATGTAAGGAAAATTTCAATTTCAAATGTTTTCATTTCAATTATTATGTAAGATTTTAAATTTCATAAATATAGCAAATACTTCCGTACTGATTATTATATAGTAAATATTTTTACTTGTTGTTCTTCATAAAATTATTAATTTTATTTTCATAATTAGATAAAATCTTGTATTTAGCACTTTATATAATTTATATTTTGTTCGACTTGTGTGTTTGTAAGAACTCAGTTGCTATGCTTCCTCATTTTAACAAATTCACGTGCATTGAACAAAATACTAAATTATTTAACTGGTTCAATAAATAAATATTACCCATTGAGTTATTCCTCCTATGATGCGCCCAGCATAATCACCCAAACTCATTAATAAGTACGTCACTACAGGTACAAAGAAAACTTCTAAAAAATAAAACAACCAAATATTTAAATTTTTCGGTTCAAGGTTTCATTATATTAATTACCATTAAACCTGCCCTTTCCTTCAGATTGAATTAAAACTGCAACTCCTGGAGTAACCGATAAAGTTATAAAAAACACTGAAGTAATGGAAACAAATTGCGGCCAAATCTTTTTAAAAATGGTTTTCTTGCAAATAATAGTAGGATTAACCGAATCACTTGCTAATTCGTTTAAGCCAACTCCCATTTTGTCGGCCATGTGGAATTTGTAATAAATACTGTTTGAAAGAATAACGTAAGAGATCAGTGTCAACAAAATAGTAAAATTTCCTATCATAAAATAAATAAATGCACTGTGTGTGGAAGATGCTCCTACTGCCAGCGATAATATTTGAGCTAGCGCTGCAAATGTTCCACTGAGTGCTTGACCAGATATAATGGCAGTTATATAGTTTGATGAAAATTTGCCCATCATTCCGACCACACTGCTTGTTAAAATTGCACAGGTGCCTAAAAATGATTAAATTAAAAACAAATTTTTGGAAACTTAAAAGCAATGAAGTAAGAAGCACGGAACGACAAAAAGCAAAGACTCAAAGAATATTTCAAGATAAGAAGAATTGCCATCAAGTAGGTATGAAAGATACAAACTGCCCAATACTTACTGAGGTAATAAACTTGCCAATTAACGTCATTGATTACATAAGTCTTTACTTTTTACATCAACTCCTATTGCATAAAAAAATTCCAAGATATTAAATTAAAAAGACGTGATTTGAAAACGGCAATATTTCAAATTAAAATAAATTTAAACAAAATATACTTACTATTCAAAAGCACCACAAGAGTTAAAGTAATAATTAAGAAATCTTGCTGCCCTAGAATTAAAAAGATAATATAAATTTTAGGCATTCAGATTTGCCCTGTACAAGGTGAACAATTTTTGTTGCTATTCAGGCTAGCTCGGTTATTCTGGAGCTTAGAAACAAAGTAGTCGGTCTGTTCTGAGCTTCTCGTTTTGAATTGAGGTAAGCTACACAAACAAATGAAGTTTTTTCTTCAAAACTAGTGTCCTGGTAATCTTAATAAAACTCTCCAAAGGGAATTAATTGACATTAAATTTTTGAAAACAATTCGGTTTTGCATTACACTTATTTTTTCTCTACTAAAATCCGGAGGGGTAAATCAAGAGGCGAAAATGTAACACCACTCTTAAGTTCTTTTCCTAAACATCTCCCCAAAACTCCCCAGATTTCTGATTTCCAACAGAAGCATCTGTTGCGAGCCACAAAAGATTAAGAGATCAAGAGACAGCGGAGACAGATATTTCCTCATTTTGATCCTATTTTTGTTTTATAAAAATTCACCAAAATTGGTAAGTGGTTAACTATTCAGGTTTCCTTATTCCATAAAAAGTTAGCAAAGAAATAACATGAAACCTCAATTATCTGAAAATCATCATTTTACAGATACATTCCTTAACAGCATAGACCAAAAACTTTTTTAATGAAAGTTTTAATTATTTAATTCATAATAAAAACAGATATTTTCTGTAAGTTTTAAATTTAGAAAGCACGTAAATACTGACGCACAACTTCATAACAAAACATGATGACCCCAAATTTGTTTGTGCAGCACAGCTAGATGAAAAAACTTGTTTCGGGACATAATTTTTCAAACTACACGTTTAGAAAAAATTTTATCAAAATTTGGCCACCCTATCATTTCCTATTTTTTTTTAAACATTTGAATGTCGAAATACAATTTTTTAATTAAATATATATCCTCGTGTTAGATAACATATATTTATAAACACATGACTCATAAATCTTTGGAAGATCTTGAAAAAATTTGCTAATCGTTCCAGAAATGTTGAAAAATTTAATGTTGTATTATTATTTTGTATCTCAATACAAAGTTTAAATGTTATCAAGAATCATAAGAGGTTTGATAGATTTTACTTACACAAATCGGTATTAACGTTTACAAAAACGGTGGTCACGATAAATAAAAACAATAATATAAGCAACGATCCAATTATTCGTTTTCTAAAAGAAAACCTACAAAAGAAATTATTAATTGTTGAAATACTTTAAGTGTTAAATATATGAGTATCTTACTTTTCGTTAAAAATTGCATTGATTATGAGAAATAACAGAGTTGGTAAATTGGAAGCAATGCTAAGATATGAAGTAAAACTTGCCTGTAAAGGGCTCAATTTTGTGGTGATTAAATGATCTTTAGCATCTCTAAATTTATACATCCAATACTAAAACAAAGGAATAATAAAATATATCAAAACATAAGGAAGTTGTTTTACATTGTTAGCAGTGATAAAGAAATTCCACGGAAGCAATGAAGTGATACCTAATAAACAAAATAATAAATAAACCATGTAATATTTATCTTTAGGCTCTTGTTGTTTAAAAAGAGGTTTGTCGTTGATAGAAACAACATCTTGATCTCCATTTGCTACTCGAATAATATCAATTTCTTCTTCAGAATCATCCTCTACATATTCCAGTAAGGGTCGATTATTTTCTTCCATATTTATTAAAATTTCACAAACAGCACTTAATTTTAAACATACTTCCGTTATCAACTTTACAGTGTTAATAAGATTTGTCTACCAATACATAATCTCTTGTTTATATTGACCACTAACCTACAAATGTCACAACTATGTCATAAAGATAAGAAAATTCCAGTGGTAGCGCTTCGGAACGGAAATTTAAATTAAAAGCTTGAAAGTATCCTTAAAGTCATCATAAGTGTGACGTCATAATGTATTTAAAAATCGCCTGGATAGATGCGATTAGGTATAATTTTTGTTTGATTTATTGCTTGCGTTTGATTAATTTCTGTAACTTTAATTTTGTACTAGCTGGATACTCGGCTTCGCCCGGAATTTTACATAAAATAAAATACTTTTTCGCGTCTATATAGAAAGAATTTGTGTTGGTGAATTACTAATCAATTTTCCGGTTTCCGGGTCGTCATATGTCAGTAAATTTTTACTGTCTATAACAGTACAAAATTCAAAAATTTACTAATCCCCTCCCCCCCTGTACATCAAAAGAACACGACAATATATAAAAGATATTCTAAAACAGCATTCAGCAGTCTAATATCTTCTTCAACATGTAGAATATCTGGATACCAGAATATCTTTTTCTTTATCACAACATTTATTTAAACTTTAAAAAAATAAAATGTAGAATCAAAAATAACAATAGGTACAATATTTATAATAAATAAGTTGCCATCTTTAAGAAAACGACATTTTTTTACTTAGTTTAAAAATAATAGGTAACAATAATTAAACTTATAAATTCAACATATTACATTGCACTTGCAACATATGTTTCGCTTACAGTGAAATTAATAAAATTTAAAAATGCCAATGGCGATGGATCCCTCCCTCTAAATTTTCTAAAAACTTCTCTCGGATGACAGCTTCCACCTAAAGCTAAATAAGTGTCTTTAAATCGCATTCCTACTGCCTCAATTTTTCTATGATTTCCTTCTGCTTCTTCAAATGCGGCATAAACATCTGCAGCCACCATGCGAGCCCATAAATGAGAATAATAAGATGCAGCCCATTCGTGGGCAAATATTTGTACAAAAGAACAAGGATGAGAATCTACTTTATATAATGGTAAGCATCGATACTGAGGCCATAACTCTTTAACTAGATCAAGCCAAAATACATCAGTCGAGTGTAATTCAAGATCTAACATTGATAAATATAATTCTTCAGATAAGTCGTATCCTTGCATGTGTTCTTTGACTTCGAGTAAAATTTTAAACATGTTGGAGGGTAATTTTTCATTATTTTCGTAGTGACCACTGATCGAATTTATTACCTCTTGGTTGTACAAAAAATGTGAAAAAACATGCCCGCACACTTCTACTGCATCCCATTCTATATTAGACACTCCCGACACTTCCGAGTAGCTTGCTTTGGTTAGTAAATGCTGTAAACAATGTCCGAATTTATTAAACAATAAAGTAACTTCTTCAAAAGAAAGCAAACTTGGCTTATCTTCTGTAGGCATTGGGAAATTAAAAATGAGAGAAGCTAAGGGTTTCGTACCGACAATTTTACTACGATTTTGCATTCCAACCATCCATGCAGTATTACTATGATCAGCATATTTATTTCGACTTCTCACATATGGATCTAAATAAAAACTGGCTACAGGTTCTACACTATTTTCTTCGAATACATCAAAAAATTTCATATTGTCGTCCCACATCGAAACGCCATCCCTAGCTTGAATGTTTACCTTGAATAATCTCTCACATAAACGAAACATACCTTTCAAAACTTTTGGTAACGGAAAATAATTTCTAAAATTGTCCTGACTATATGTGAGCCTTTCTTCCCGTGCCCTCTTTCTCCAATAGGGAATATCCCATAATTCCAATTGGTCTCTACAACCTTTCTTTTTGGCAAATTTACTCAGACTTCTAATTTCCAATTCTGCAGAATGCTTGCATTCTCTAGCCAATGATTGAAAGGTAGTTTTCACGTTCTTCACACTACCTGCCATTTTAGTTTCCATCGACATATCAACAAAAGTCTTATATCCTAGTAAATTAGCTTGATATTTTCTTAAACAACGTATTTCTTCTAAATTAATGCTCGTGGATTCAGTTTTACTTTTGCTAGGACAACAACGACTCACCATAGCTCTCCAAACATCGTACCTTAATTCACGTATGGCACAATGCTCCATAAATGGCATATATAAATGTGATTGTAATCTGAACATCCAAGAACCATTTTCATGTGTAAAAATTGATTTTCGTAATTCTTCAGGGAAAGGTTCAATAATATTTGCTATAGGAATTACCAATTCATATTCACTGGTAGCTTTTTCAACTTTTTTCCTGAACTGGTTCTTTTCTTTAGATAACTTAGTTAAACAGACGCCCAACTCAGTTTTATGTGATTTGTTCAGTTGTAAACCATTCAATTTACCTTCCAACTCAAATTTTTTCAACACCCTAATATTTTCTTCCGATAGATTTGGTTGTTCTAAATTGCTTTGAACGAGATCAAAAATTGGTTTGCTATTGTATTTGGCAGCCCGTGCTCTTTGAGCTCGGTTGTGTAAGGCTGAATAATATGTCACGGGCATCAGAGCATTATTACCTAAATACAAACATTTGGCCAAACCCCAAGTTTTATCCAAAGGAGAACTTAGAATTTCCAAAGGTTCAAAAAAATCTTTAACCACATCTGGAGGTTTTTTTTCCACAATTTGATTTTCTATGCCTCTAATTCCAGTTTCAAAATCTAAAGTTTGTTTGCCTATTACTGCCATGCACTGGTCGCTGGAAAAGCGTTCAAATTTGAACAAATCATCTTGTTGCAAAAGTGGATTTTCAGCTGATACATCTTCTCCTATTTCGGGAACTCTAAAAAAATTTATTTATAACTACATAACCTACAAATTAAATTATACTTACAAAACTATGTAACCGTGCCGCACTGACGATGCAAGTGCTGTTATTCTTTTTAAAATATTGCTTGTCCCGCACAATAACAAAGTCATATTTTTGTAATAAATTCACCACATATCACTAAATTAGCCACTTCAATAAATATATAACCTAAATAACCAAAAAATAATAACACATATTAACTATCTAGTATACTCAAAGATAGCGCTGTCAGACTTATTCGAACTTATTTTCAAAATTTAAATCGGCACTCAAACTTGGCCGAAACTGCCCGCAGATCTACATTTTAATATGCACCTGTCTACAGGTCTGCATTAAGGGGGTGGGGCTAAAGAGTCTGCATCGCTTCTGTAATCAGGGACGTCTCCAGACTTTCTGTTTCGGTGGGCAAAATTATTATAAATTTGTTGATCAATTTTTTCACGTGAAGATTGACAAGTTTCGTATTTTCACAGAAATTTGATTGAATTTATTCGAAGCAATTTTTCACTATAAATTGTCAACAAGTTCTGCTCAGAAACCAGTTTAAAGTAGTGAGCAAAATTGCTACGTATCATATGGGCCTTAGTAACTCTGATGAGTAGACCATAAAGGGTGTAAGTTTCAGGAGGTGAAATTTAGGAATGTTTAATTTTAATTAACATATTACTATAAATTTTATGTAAAGAGTACAAAAAGTACATGGGCTCCGAATAAAACTTTTAATATTTTCCGAAAACGTAAAAAAAATTATTGGAAACGTTTATACTATACTGAAATGATTTATTTTATTTTGGATAACCGGTTTCGTTTAAATCGGCATCGTCAGATCTGCTGTGATTAGATTTCAATATTATAAAATTTTAAATTAAATGCTCTTAAATAATGAACAATAATATAATTGACAATAATTATTTTTAATTAAAAGAATATATTTTTTTTATAGTTTTTACGTCAAGTCGTCATTATTTACGATTCGTAATAATTTATTGTTCAATAGCATAACCTACTAATTCAAATGTAATAAATAAAATTTAATTATTCAATAGAACAAAATGAAAGGAATTCCGTAGATATGTGTCGAGATTTGACTGCTGCAATTAACTATGCAGTAGCGTTTAGTTCTTTGCGCAAGCTTCGGGCGTTCATCTGATCGATAACAAAACTTCCATTTTTGCAGTACACTATAAAATAACCGCATTAAATCAATTTATTATTTTGTGTGGGGGTTAAAATAGTCGTCATAACGTCTAGCAAAGTGTACCCTAGTCCAGGCACGGCCCAAAACGTATGGGCCTTGCCACAAACTTCTTGTAGTATGGTGGCTGATGCAGAAAATCATAATAACTATGAAAGAGAAACAAATCACCGTTGCTCAAACGAACTGGAATATACAAAACAATACGAGAAAACTATTTTCGATGTAGTGAAATCAGGGTAAGTTTATTGATTTTAAAATTTATAAATTATTGTTCTTTAAATACATTTTAAATGGAAGTTGTTGTTCTCAATAATCATCATCTTCGTGGACCCTTTTTCTTCTTCTTGTTTCCCTCGCTTGTAATTCTTTTCTGGTATCTTCGATAACATCTTCAATTGTTCTGCCCTTTTTCAATTCTTCTTTTATGTATTCAATAAATTCTCTATTCTAATAATCCAATTTTTTAAATCACCTTTTAATCCCAAAAAATTATTTACATTTTACCTTTTTATGAAAATATTCTCCTTCGTGTGCCGCTTGCATTTCGGCCCACTTACCTCCTGCATCTTTAACACTGCCATAATTTTGAACAGCCAAAAGATATTTTGAATTTCGACACAATAATTTTGAAATTGGTAGCATTATGAAATGAGTTTTCTAAATGGAATTTGACAATCGACGTTACTATGACATTCAAAAAAAAAAATTAAAAAAAAACAATTACATATTTTAAAAATTTATTTTTATAACAATTATCGCGTATAAGGATAATATAACATATCATTCAACGCCATTTCTCTACAATCGATTCTTTCTTTTCTTCGTCTTTCTTCGGGTCTATTTCTTTTCTCTCTTTTTCAATATCTTCCATATTTTTTCCGACATTCAACTCTTTTTTCAAATTTTCGATGTTTTCTCTGTCCTACATTCAAACCAAACTTAATTAAATTTGTCATTCAACCTTTGAACTAACCTTTCTTTGAAAGTATCCCGTTTCGTGAGCTTGCTGCATTTGTGACAATTTCCCACCCAAATCCTTAATATCTCCCGTCGAATAATTTAGGAACTTCAAAACGGAATGATTTCTAATAGACAATAATTTTCTGGTCGACGACATGATAATATGAATTTTGAGCAGAAATAAAAAAATTTGAAATGTCAAATCGAATTAATCAAGAGTAGTTGATTTTTGCAAATAATTATTACAGGGAAGTGCCTGAAATTGAAAAACTAATCGAGAAATGTGGCGTACAACTGCTGAGAGCTCGCGACGAATGGGGATACACTCCTGCTCATTGGGCAGCCTTGGATGGAAGCGTAGAAATTATGAGATACTTTATAGATAGAGGAGCACCTGTAGATTTGCCATGCTTAGGAACACAAGGACCAAAACCAATTCATTGGGCTTGCAGAAAAGGGCACGCTGCTGTGGTGCAAGTGTTACTTCAAGCAAGAGTTGCCGTAAACGCCGCCGATTTTAAAGGATTAACTCCGTTAATGACAGCTTGCATGTTTGGAAGAACTGCAACTGCCGCTTATTTGCTTGGAATGGATGCTTTACACCACTTGGTAGATATTAATGGAGACACCGCTTTGCACTGGGCAGCTTATAAGGGTCACGCAGATGTCATCAAATTGTTGATGAATTCTGGTGTAGATTTACAGAAACCAGATCATTTTGGCTCAACTCCGCTTCATTTAGCCTGTTTATCAGGTAGCGTCATTTGCGTTAAGATTTTATGTGAAAAGGTAAAAGAATTTATTGTTTAAAATAAATAACTTTTTTTATTGTGTTTTAGAGTAGTATTGATTTAGAACCGCTAGATAAAAATGATAAAACACCGTTAATGCTGGCACAAAGTCATCGGTATAGCGATGTGGTGCAAATCTTGCAAGCCGAAAAGAAGAGACGTTCCAGTTGGTTTCCTCCCATATCCGATATTTGGGGTTTGCTTTATGGACGTGCTGGTAATTCCAAGTGTCCTCTTGCAATTTTTATGGTTTCAGTGCTTCTATGGGGTTACCCCATGTACATTATTCGTGTAATTTTACAAAAACTAGAAACAAGCATGAATTATGTAATTGTAATTGCAGTGCATTCCAATAACATGGAATTTGTTGCGTGGATCACATTATTGCTTCATTTATTGGAATATAGTAATGTGGATTTGTTGGATTATCGCGAACAGAAGAGATCCCGGTTACGTGGCGTTAAATTCTGATTGTTATTACAGAGCAATAAATCAAATTCCATATTTCGACAAATGGAAGAAACGTCACGCAATGTTGAACAGGCTGTGTCACAGTTGCAGATGCGTGAGACCCTTAAGAGCGAAACACTGCAGAATTTGTAATCGCTGCGTTTCGTATTTCGATCATCACTGCCCATTTATTTATAACTGCGTAGGATTAAAAAATCGCCTATGGTTTTTCCTTTTTGTGATGAGCATAGCAATAAACTGTTCGTATACCATTTATTTTGCTACATATTGTATTGCCATAGAAGGATTTGGAATTATGTACATCTTAGGATTACTCGAAGCTTTTGTTTTTTCAGGATTGGGATGGATTTTGACATGCACTTCCGTAAGTTTATATTTTTTAATTAAAAAAATAGTGTTGAAAATCATATATAACCGAATTTTTTTCAGGTTTTACATGCTTGTATGAATTTAACTACCAACGAAATGTTTAATTATAAAAAATATCCGTACTTGAGGGATAAGAAAGGACGATACTCGAATCCATTTTCACGTGGTCCAATTTTAAACTTAATAGAATTCTTTTTCTGTACACCGGAAGATTACGAAGATGACGATTTATTTTATGATTATATTTAATGTAAATTGCACAATGTACAAAATAAATTAATTTTTTTACTAATGAGCTAATCTAATGCGCTATATTAATAATTAAAATATTTTAACGAATTTGTATATTTATTTCGCTCTAAATTATTCTCCACGTGAGAGAGACTAGGGAGGCTTGATACACTTAACGCAACGTAAACGCCATTTTAGCTAACGAATTAATCTGCGTTTGCACCTGACAGTTGCAAAACGATTTCAAGTGAGAGGTTGCAGTATTTTAAATATATTTTGCAAAATATATTCGAAATTTTAAAATACACATACAAAATAATTTATATACCAAATACTATAAAATATAAATAAAAAATTTGTTGTGTTTTATAAAATCAAAACAGATGATAACCCAATATTATCTAGAGCATCTGATAATAATAACAATTTAATGTTATGTTAGTATCTACTACTTAGATGGTACCTACATACTCAATTTACCGTAAAATATAAATTATTATTATTATTGGAATTATTATAATGCTAACTTATACAATAAAATATTCTATATTCATGGTGGTAACAAATTTAAACCTTTTTCTTTCCGGTCTTTAAAATTTGTTGAACATCAGATTTTAACGTTTATTCAGTGGCGGCGATAGAAAATTTAACACCCCCCCTTTTCCCGATATAAGATAAATTTGTTACTGACCACTCGCACCGCAGAGCGTACTAAAGTTTTATCGCCGTCGCTACTTTTATCTTTGGATCGACATTATATGGTAATAACAATAATGTATTCTAAATAGTTATTTAAGTACCAAGGGTATAAAGTGCTTCTTTTTGATCAGCGGCATGAATGTTGTAGTACGGGAGGTAGCGTTAATTTTTTCTAGGAAATTTATACCGAGATATGTAGAAGACTGGATGCGGTATTCGGGGGCAGTGAAGAACGCGAGTTCGGAGGCAGAGGGGTAAGCTAGTAAAGGAGATCAGAAGGACAAAGCCCTAGATGCGGCAACCTTAACGCCGGGAACGAGCAGCACCCAGGAAGTGGTGAACCTGGCCTGGGCTGTCGTGCGGGTGCCAAAGCGGAAACGGGAAGTCACCAAGATGAGCAAAAATAAAAGTGACAATTAGGCAAACGAGGACACCGTCTAAGCTACCGACAGTACTCGTGAAAGCATCGCCCGAGCGGTCCTTTAAGGAGATGCTGGTGCGAATAAAGGGTGCCCTAAAGATGCACCAGAAAAGGGGACGTGCTCATCGAGACCTGTAGTATCAGCGAAAATAGGATGTCCTGCAAAAGCTGGGGGGACCCAAGGAAGCACAACTGCGCGGAGCCTGGAAAACCCGAGGAAGCTGAAAGTGGTCGATCACGACGTATTAACCGACGAGGATGAACTCCTACACACAGACGGCGGTCCTAAGCTGTGATGGCGATACGGCGGAGAAGCTCCTGAAGATAGAGCGTATCAGAGTTGATCTGACCAGTGGATGCAGCGTCCAGCATATGATGAGATGCCTGAGATGCTGGGGCGTGGACCTCGATTTGTGAAGCTGTCGTGGCAAGAAAGATTGCTCCAGAAAGTGCTGAAAGTGTGGCGAGGACGGTTACTTTGCCGATTCTTGCATCAAGGAAGAGCGCTGTATGGACTGCGGGATACCGGGATAAGCGACAGCCAGCAGGAGATGTACGAAGAGGCCTATAAGGGCATGAAGATGGCATTTCGGTCAAAGAATAAAGCGCGATTCCCTTTTTTGAAACAAGCGTCCACGAGGGAAACAAGGTACCAAAAATGCGCGAAGCGAGACCCGTGAGAAAAAGCGCCCCTGACGGAGAAAAGAACGAAGCAGAAGAAATTCTATTCAGACAAGATAGAAATAAGCGCCATCCTCTTGTTCTTGGGAAAGAGTGCCCTGATAGAATATAACAGAAGAATACAAACTAAGAAGATAATTCTAACTGGCTTTGCATCCAAACGGCTTGCTTCCAAAGGTTTAGCGCCAAACGGCTTTGGTTTCAAGCGACTCGCGTCCAAACGGTTTCGCGTTCAAACGGTCATCCTAGACCGATTTCATGATGGCAAGCCCATTGATCTGCCAAATACTTCATATTTTGCTCTTTATTTATTGAAAATGAAAAAATAAAATAAACTCATTTAAAAATATGAGTTATCTAGGAAAGAAAAACCCGTCACTGACCAGTTGACGAAGTTAAAGAAAGAAAGGGAAAAAATCAGATTTAAAAAACGGAACCTTGCCTGCGTTTATTTATTTTATTCGTATGTCATGGCCATATTTATCTATCATACCTCATATTTAAAAAATATGAATGTGTAAATCATCTTCAATTCTACCTATACACATATTAGATCAGCATGAATGCTACCAAAAATAGAAGACTTATGTAATAACAATAAGTATATATTTTATTTTTTAAATTGAATTAGTATTCAAACTGGCAAATTTATAACTCTTCTGTTTGCGCTTAATAAGTAATGAAAAATTAACAAATATCTATAACCAACATTTTATCTCATTCGTATTTTTTGTCGATAATGCATGCAAATATCGATAAGTGGAATATTCATTCGAAATTGTCATAATAAACCAGCAGTTGATGCGATGCGAAGTTAAGTTAACGGTGGGATTATTAAACTTATCGGTCGATTTAATTTATCTTTAGTTTAACTATAAGATGAAGTTGAAAATTAATTGTTTTTATATTTACCTTATCAACATTGCGATTGTTGATTATGTTTTCTCAGTTCAAAAATTCGAAACACCCAAACCTAACATAATTTTTATTTTGGCTGACGACTTGGTAAGTACCAAAAACGTTGTTTATTTTTCAACAAATTTTCAAATTCGCACTTGAAATAGTTTTTAATTTATTTAAAGTGATTTAATTTTATGCTTGAAAACCTAAATTAGTGTCCACTCCGAGTTCAATTAGCCAGTCAGTCACCTTTATTTGAAACCCACAATTGGATACAAATGATATGAGAAAATTTAAATTGTATCTATTAGGCAGATCATTTTTATTAAACCAAAATGTAAAAAAAATTGCCACAGTATTTTTTTAATTTAAATCGGCTTACGGTGAAATCGTCATCATGCGAAAGATAATGTATAAATAACACGCATGCATAACATAATTCAATAATCAACGATGGACTACTTACATCTCAATAACATCAAATTATTGAGTGATAAAACAAGTTTTTTAATTTAAGTTCTGCAAGAGCTTTCCAAAACCGACGGATATTGCAGATTAAAACAAAGATTTCAATTTTGCTCTTAATTTGTTCAACTTTCCATAGGGATGGAACGATGTCGGATTTCACGGTTCTTCCCAAATACCAACCCCAAACATAGATGCAATGGCATACTCGGGGATAATTTTAAATAATTACTACGTCACCGCAATCTGTACACCTTCAAGAAGTGCTCTCATGACAGGGAAGCATCCAATTCACACTGGCATGCAGCACACAGTTCTATTTGGAGCCGAACCTCGCGGATTACCACTTTCCGAAAAAATTCTACCTGAATATTTAAAAACTTTGGGATACTCCACACATGCTGTTGGTAAATGGCATTTGGGCCATTACAAAAAAGAGTACACACCTCTATACAGAGGATTTGATTCTCATCTGGGTAATTCCATAAGACCATAATTGGATTTCTCACTTTACATCCATTATTTTATTGCAGGTTATTGGACAGGTCATCAAGATTACAACGACCACACGGCCGTTGAAAACAAGCAATGGGGATTAGATATGAGACAAAACATGGATGTAGCTTGGGATCTGCACGGACAATATTCAACAGACGTATTTACAGAAGAAGCTGAAAGATTGATAACGAATCACAACACCACGCAGCCTTTATTTTTATATTTGGCCCACCTCGCAGTTCATTCTTCAAATTTTTACAATCCACTTCCAGCACCAGACGAAGAAGTTGCAAAATTTCGTCATATACCCAATTATTCAAGAAGCCGCTATGCAGGTAGATTCTGTCAGTTGCAAAACTTTTGGCTTTATAATTTTATTGCAGCAATGCTATCGAAATTAGACGAATCTGTCGGAAAAGTGGTGGGAGCGTTACAACAACGTAACATGTTGGAAAACTCAGTCATTGTATTTTCCACCGATAACGGTGGTCCCGCCGAAGGATTTAATCTCAATGCAGCTTCAAACTGGCCACTAAGAGGAGTAAAAAATACTTTGTGGGAAGGTGGAGTTCGGGGTGCATCTTTCTTGTGGAGCCCGTTAATAAGTCAATCTCAAAGGGTTTCAACCCAGAGAATGCACATTACCGATTGGTTACCCAGCCTGTACTTTATTGCTGGAGGAAATCCAGAGTAAGACATTTTATAGCGTTTGAAAACTTAAAACCAGTTAACTTTTTAGAAATTTAGGTAACATCGATGGTGTAAATATATGGAACTCGGTTTCCCGAAATGAAGAATCACCAAGGAAGGAAATATTACACAACATTGATGATATTTATGGAAATTCGGCTTTGACAAACGGTGACTGGAAAATTGTTAAAGGTATAAAGAATGCACTAATATTTTCGTTTTTTACACCTTGTTGTTTCAGGAAGCACATATTCTGGAGAATGGGATTCTTGGTATGGTCCTTCGGGAAGAGAAGGTGAATATGACATTAATAAAATATTATCGTCGTTGGCTGGTAAAGCATTAGCGTCAATAAATAAAAGTCTGACTGTCGATGAAATAATTAAGTTAAGAAGAAAATCAGAAGTTACATGTTCCAATAAAACTAAAAAAACTGATTGCAAACCGCTGGTTGCGCCGTGTTTATTTAACGTCGATCAAGATCCGTGTGAACAACAAAATTTAGCCAATGAGTATTTTATAATAATTAGTGTAATTATCAATTTCCTAATTCTGATTTGCAGATTTCCCGAAATCCTGGAGTATCTCAAAGAGAGACTGGCACAGTGGAACGCCACTGCGGTTCCGCCAGGAAATTTACCGTTGGACCCTCAAGGGTTTCCCCGATATTGGAATTATACTTGGACTAACTTTGGAGATTTTATTAATATGTAAATATTAAAACTGATCTACATGTTACTATTTAGAACCACGTTTCCACTTGAGCTTCTCCAAAAACAGAATGTTTACCATTTAACTGCATCACTCCAGATGTTAAACCAAGAGACCACTTTCTTCCAACTCTTTTAATATTCGTGTACTTACAAAAAATTACGTTATCTGTTATCATATCGGCATCAGTATCTTCGATATCGTCATCGGAATTTAAAAGTTCTTCTTGGATATCTTCTTCCTCTTCATCGTCTACACTAGGTTCGCTATCAGAACATGTATCCGTTCCTGAACTGCCATCTATTTGGATTATATCTTTGGAATTCTCGGTACTATGCTTTTCAAGCTTTTTCATCCAACTATCTTTAAGTTTCTTAGCAACGTCCATATCAATACCTTCATTTGCCAAGATTTTCTTCACGTTGACCATTACATTTTCAAATAATTTTAGATCTTCGGCTGATAAGTTCAAATTCATCTAAATGTACAGAAAATAAAAGATTAACAATTACCTACAAGTATTTTAATTTATTTCTACCTTGAACCTGCAACTTTTGACAAATTACTTTAATATTTCGAAGTCAATTGTTTTTACTTGAATATAAATGTAAGTCGTGACCACCTCGTAACGAAGTATTGAAAAATTACTTTTCGATATTTCGAACGGTCGGTTGAAGAATACCGATCCTGTTCTCTAGTTGTGAGGAAAATTAAGAAGATCTAAAAAGTCTAACGGTTTGAGCGAGATGAGCCAAAAACCCATAATGGTGAGAATCGCATATCTGAGGCAAGCAATTTTCGCCATTCAATGGGTTCAATGGGGATGGTTTAAAAATATCAAAATCTAACATTGCCATGAATTTTTAAAACCTAAAAAAAATTGATTATTTCGGAAATTAATGGAAAAATTTAAGTTGATCCCTAGTTTAATCGAAAATTAGTAACGTAGGTAATATTAGTTTTTCTTCCTGCAAATTTTTTTTTTTTTAATTAAAATTTTCTAGCCAGGGTAACCCTAACCAGTCCGGTCCTGTGTATAAATGATAGTACTGCTACTAGCAGATGTCGCTAGCGATGTAATTGCAAAATTTGACAGTATTTTAACCTTAAATAACTTGCGAATATTTTGTGATGTTTCAAATAAGGATTTTTTTCAGTAAGATTTACTAGATCTCTTATTTTAACCTGCGATTGTCATGCAGTTTTAAAGTTTGCGGGTGGAATAATAAACCCAAACATGTTTGTTCGTTCTCTAATAGTTTTAACAAGTAGTATACCTAAAAATAGTAGCAATATTAGTTTTTCCAAGTACGTTTACTGCGAAAACAAATTATTTCGTAGTAATTTTAAGTGCCAACACTCAATCACATTTTCAATAAATTACTCATCAAAAAAGATAGAATCTCCACTAAATAATTTTAAAAATAGTCAAAATGTTATCCCCGAAATTACCAATAAAATACAAACGGGTTCTGCAATTGATAAAGGTACCTACAAATTTTTTAACAGGGTGCAAATTTTATCTTACTATAAATTTTAGCAGCAAAAGTGGAACCTCGAATTAAGCCAAGTATTGATTTCATGATTCCTTCATTTGAACGTAACTTTATTACCAAAGAAAAAGCTGAATCAGATTTTCTTCTAAAACCCTCCGATTTGGAAGCTTTAAGTACCATAGTTCGCCGTTCTCCATTTGAAAATGGACAAAATATTACGGTTTATTGGAGACAACAAGTGGAAGCTCGATCCTTAGAAATTCATGGATCTAAAGAAAAATTACGAGAAGAGAAGATTAGAAGAGAAATGGAACGGGACGAATATAATTTAAGTGAGATTATTCTGCTCTTATATTATTATTTTAATAATTAAACTTTTTTATTACTAGGGATATTTCATTATAAGAAACTCAGGAAAGATATTAAAAAAGCTATCATTAGTTCAAATGTAAAAGAACAAGAAGACGGTCTTAGAAGCCAATCTGGAAAAGTTGTAATTTTTGCTGTCGGATTGTAAGTTGTTAATTTTTAGTGCAACTTTCTAATTTTTTTTTCTGTAGCAATGCATTCAACTTCTTTATTAAACTGGGAGCATGGATTACGACTGGTTCTCATAGCATGTTTTGTGAATGTATTCATTCTTTTGCAGACACACTGAATCAGTTGATTCTGGCTTATGGAGTTCAGAAATCCATTCAAGTTAGTAAATATAAGTATGAGTATTTAGTGTCGAATGTGAAATTTTCAGGCTGCTAATGCTGATCATCCTTATGGTTACATGAATATGAAATATATAGCATCGTTAATATCTGGTGTTGGAATTTTTTGTGTTGGCTCCGGCCTGTCATTTTACCATGGATTTATGGGTTTTATGCATCCACAGCCAATTGTAGAAATCCATTGGGTACCTAATTCATAGTTTTTATAGAATCCATAATACATTTTTTATTTTTCTTATAGGCATATTTGGTTTTATCTCTTTCTTTAGTTACGGAAAGCTTGACTTGCGCCATTGCATTAAAAACGGCTAGAAGAAATGCTGAAAATTTGAAGATGCCCCTTTGGGAATACATAAAGCTTGGTCAAGAGCCTGCCGTTAATGTCGTTCTAATGGAGGACTTAGGTGCCGTGCTTGGAGTTATACTTGCTGGATCTTGTATAACGATTTCTGCAATGACACAAAGCCATATTCCGGATGCAATAGGCTCTCTACTTGTAGGAGGCGTTTTAGGATATGTTGCTTCTTTCATTATTTACACTAACGTAACTGCTTTACTTAGCAGATCAATTCCTCAAGTACACTTGGATAAATTGAATACTGCATTAGAAGGTGATCCCATGATCAGGGCAATTCATGACGTTAAAGGAATCGATATAGGAAATTCCTTAATCAGATATAAAGCTGAACTTGATTTTGACGGAAGAGCACTGACCAAAGTATATCTGGATAAGCAAAACTTGAACAGTTTACTGCAAGTAATGACAGCCATAATATCATTTTATATGATTAAAGGTAATGTTTTTAATTTTCTAGGAAGTTCAGAAAGTTGATAATATAGACATGGTGGAAGAGTTTATGCTAAAATATGGGGAAGCTATTGTCGATACTATGGGAGGTGAAATTGATAGAATTGAAATTAAATTAAGGGTAAGTTGTATAAAACAGTTTTATTTTAATTATGTGTACTTATTATTATCACTCTTATCAACAGACAATCCATCCCGAAATGAGGCACTGCGATCTAGAAATTACTTAATTAAGTTTAATAGTATTTATCAGTATTTATTAATCTAAATGTGATTTTATTAGTGTAAGTCACCTATATTAATTAATTTCTACTGCCTATTTTTTTAAATATTTTGTTATATAAAATTTATTTAGTAATATACAGTTATCTTGTTAAAAGTATTTGCTTTATAATTTCTGATCCTCCACTTGGTTAGATTCTGCTATGGAAATAAACTGGCACTTGGATCTTAGATCCCCGAAATAAGCTTTTCAAAATTTTTGATTAACTCTTCAGTGCCGTTCATGCTTAAATTAACAAGATTACAATTATTAATGTTGAATGAATTAAAATTTGAAATTTGAAAATTATATTTAGCATTAGCCCCCCCAAAAGTTTATTTCCGCCTATGTGATTTTCTGTTGTAGGTCAATGGAATATGTTACCACGTTTTACCAAACCACATTACGAGCACAATAATTTTATTTTATTTTTTATTGTTCATAAATTGTGCATTACAAATAATTTTTATTTTACACTTTAACGCATCTAAAACAAAATTAAGAAATAGAATATCAAAATTTAATTATATTAATATATTATTATTATTACCTGCACTCGCTGGAAACCCAAAGTGTTCCAGTTGTACAAGATCTATTGCTTTGTTGACAAATGCAAGAACAACTTTTTTCGTCCCATTGCATATTATAGTTCACACTTTGCATACAGTTAATGAAATCCTCCTGAAACATAATTAATTCAAAATTTTGAAATATAATTTTAATATTCTAGTAGGTATGTAGTGTGTTTAATCCCGAATCAATGTCAATCAAACCAAGGTAAGTGATGCATATTATTTAAAATCATATATTATATAAAAAATCAGATACAGCATATCATATTTTGGTAACCTTTTAGCAACCGAAAAATAAACATTCTGATAGCTTGACTTTTTTTAGCAACCAAAAAATGTCGGTCTGAACCGGTGTCTAGTAAAGGTCAATTGTAATTTTCGAGTTCGGTCGCGGCCTAAAGATTTTTTTAATAAGTTCAGCGCTTGTCAAAACGCCCCGAAGCTAGGCGGAACCAAGCGAGGGTAGTGAAGGGTCTTTACATATTTTGGGACCTAATAAGAACCAGTGTACTTCCATCGCAATTGCAACGACTAAGTAACCTTTCGGATGGGCGGAGCCAAGTTTATGGAGTAAGTCAATCGAATCGTTGGTTCCAGTTTTTGGCCATATTTTTGAATGATCCATAAAATTTAATGATTATATTTGTAATTTACGCCCTCAACTATCATAATGTCATTAGAAAATTTTTTCTCAAGATCCAAGAGAGATCCACCGGCTAGCTGCCTGTCTGAGGACAGATATTCAATAATTTCTAGAGCTGCGTGAACGCGACTTATATCGATGAAATCTGCTCTGGGATCTACTGAACCGCAGATGCTTTTGCATTCTCTTTCCCCCTTTATAGTGATTTATATTTTCATTCTAATATAATGCCTTTATTTGCATTTTTTTAAATATTGAGGATTATAAAATAGTTCACCCTCTACAATCATTCAGTGAGATTTACGGATATTCTACTCTACTATACTTTGGTCAAATTATAGAAATTTACCGCGTTTGGATAGTCGACGTTTGTTTTTGCAGCAATCAGAATCGATTTCAAACTATCATTGACATGCGCATAAAATATAGCGTTTCAGCAGATGAAAACAATAACCGCATTCATCAATGCATTTTGTTTTCTCTACCGCAACCCGATCTACAAATAAAGCATAATATTCTCTTTTTTTTGTATCTTTCAAACAACAGATTTCAAATATAAAACTATTTATTAAACTTAAACATTATAATTCATCATAAAAGTCAGGTTCAGACTTAGGAGATACTAAATTGGAGTCGTTGTTCAATATGTCTGGAGTACACGAACTTTGTGGACTTGGAGGCGCACTTGAAGACAAACCATCATTGCTAAGAAGTTGAAGTTGTTTAGAGAAGCAATTTGACTGTTTTTGAGCAAGTTGACGAGAAGCTTGTTGATTGTGATGTGTTAAATTTGATTGCAAAAATTGTTGCTTCAATATATTCAAAAATTCCGATTTTACTGTAAATTTTTGTTCGTCCGTAAGTTTCTTTAAAGATGGAACCAAGGACAATAAAAAATTTCTATCTTCATCAATTTCGTCTACCCTTTTCTCCTTAAAGATTTCTAGTAAAATATCTTCGTATCTCATCGGTCGCGATTCCTTTTTTTCTTTTCTTGGTTTTGGATTAGGCACAGTTATAGTTTCATTGGATTGCACTATTTCATTTTCGACTTTATTTGTAGGAATTGTATAATCTTCAGTCTCATCATTTTCGTCTGTTCTTTCCAAATTATAATTGGAAGATATGTCTCGTCCTTGTATTGTGGGAAGAAGAAACAGCAACTGGTCAAAATATATGTATTTTCGTCTTTTTCTAGAAAAGTGTACCGTTTTCCCCTTCTCGTTCGCAATTTCGTTTCGTTGCACTTGCTTACGAAAATAATCGCGGATGTTTTTCCACTTTTTCTGAATTTCATCGCCTAAAATAACGTCGTTTTTTTGTAGAGAAAAAATGAAAAACTTGTATATCCTTACCTTTTAAAGTTCTACCGTTTTTGCTTAATTGATTCCAGTTTGGAACTACGGCGTGATATACCTCGGCCCATAATTTGTCCTTATAATCTTTGTTGTTATATTGCGGAGACTCTTTATTATACAAAGTTGGACGTTTTTCAATTTCCGTTATTAATTTTTCACTATCAAAAACTTCATCATCAACTTCCATTGTTAACGTATTAACCTACGATGTTACAGAGCGACTGATATCAAACGGTTTTATTCCGTTCGTCCGTGCGCATACTCGGAGGTCAACCTTCGCGTTTCGTTCATCACACTCTCCGTCTAGAGGAAACCGTTCCGCAGAATAAATATACCGCTTTTTGCTTACAGGCATTTTAGAATATCAATCGTGCGTATTTGATTTAATATTAAAAAAAAATATATTTTATCTACACAGAAAATTAACTTACAAGCTAATTCTTTTAAATTTTTGATATTTTGAGGAATTATTTACTATTACTAATGTAAGATATTACTTACCGTATTATCACATAAGCAACCACAAGCTTTGTGATTATAAACTTGGTTGGGTTTACAATTTTTCAAATTATGTTTACATCCACAACCACATTTTACATCTTCCGATACCACTATAGAATTGCAAACCAATTTTTTATTTTCCAAACTTTTTACAAAAAATGTAGTATTTTTTTGTTCTAATGATATGCATGATTTCGGTTTTGTGCATGATCCGCCACCACATCTCTTGACTATCACTGCATTTGGCGTCAACTAAAATTTAGAATATGCCAATTACTTGAATAAAAATAAAAGTAAACTTACAATTCCGCCAGTTGACGAACGTAGATCCACAATTGTGTCCCTTGGTTTGCACCTCATTTTTTTTCTTAGCAATTTGACTTCCGATTGAAATAAATCAGTACGACAATTTTCTACAAGAAAGTTCCATTGTTCAATAATTTAAAAAACTAATAGATAAGCCTACCTTGAACTGGGACGACCATGAGGCTACTTGGACGTTTTTTTGGCATTTTTTGATGCTTTAGTAAAATTTCATCCATCTCTGGAAACTTCATAGTAATGAAATGATTGGATCGATTAGTTATTTCATTGTCTTCAAAAAATATATTTCGTGTCGATCCATCACTTGAGACCAAAAATATTATTTGCGCAAATATTATAAATGTGGCCCGCATTATAACAATTACTGCACAAAATTAAAATGTTTGTACCAAGCTTCTTATCTCGTAGATGGTTAATATTGCACTAAGTCATCCGGAAGTGTTTCCTTGTGGTTATACCATTAACTTACTTTCAAGACGTAAATTTCCACAAAACTGAAAACTAAATTACGTTTTTTGAGCGCTATGACGCAAAACCGGGTATCTATCAAAGTTATTAACGGTGTTTATTCAAAAAATTTTGTTTATTGTTGTTGAGGCATCTTTCTCTAATCATCTTCTAAATATATAATTATCAGAAAATCACACCTAATACTAATACATATTTAGGAAAAGGTTGCCGACAATAGAAATACGAATTTATTTGGTTTTTAGCATTCATCACCATTCAAATTAAGAATTTCTTTCACCAAATAAGGATAACGCATTCTTTTGCTACTTATAGCCAAAAAGGAGTTTGGATTTTTTTAAATTAATTTTAATCTTTTCTTAATTAAAATATTTGTCTAAATATTCAGTACCTACTTTGTAAAAGAGAGTGAAGTTATTAGAAACAAGATTCTAATATATTATTGTCTAAAATAAGCAGCTTTTTTCAAAGTTGAATTTTAATGTGCGGAAATAGGTCGCAGTTGCCCTCTAGTAGTGCAACAGTTAACAGCATATAAATTTATTTTAAATTAGATTTTTTTTAATAATTATAACAGAATCTAATTAAAAACAGAAATCCCGTCTTTCTAGCTCCAGAAGTTTTAAGTTAAACGATAAGTTTTGTTGTTAAATCATAGGGTCTGGCCTATAAGGAAGCATGTATTCGCAATTTCTACTATCGTAAACAGGCTAATGGTGATCACAGTCACCATCGTAATCACGAGAATTTTTAGGGAGTCCTTAGTTGCGGGAGACCACGACAAAGTAGTGTGTGGAGTAGTTCAAAACTGTATTACCTCCTCACGAGAAGTGGTCAATCGTCAGTAGTACTACGATTCTATCAAACATTGAAAATATATCAAAGCATGAAAACCTTGCGTGTCGGGAGCTCAGGTTTATGTAGGATCATCGAAGACTTTTTATGGACTCAATAAGCGTGGTGTCCTTCCGTCGGGATTTGAGTGATATACTTCGTTCACAAAGTATAATTTGTGTAAAATCTTGTTGCTTCTGTTATTGATTGCCTTGCTATTTTTTTTTTTGTAAACGGGTGGTTTGAAATTCTAATTTTATTATAAGCCGTTCAATTAAGAAAATGTATACAGTTCTTAATAAATGAGTTATTAGGAAATCTTAAGAAAATTCAGGAAATCCAGAAAATCTTAGGAAATCCTATAAAAAGCTAAGTAAATCTTTGAAATTTCAAGAAAGAATTCAAAGAAATCTTAAGAAGTAGGAAATCTTAGGAAATCCTAGACAATCTTAAAAAATCCAAGAAATCTTAGGAAAACCAAGAAAGGTTTAGAAAATTAGAAATAATATAGATAACATTTTTGTTGCATTTTCGAACGAAAATTTTAAGACAATCCAAGAGAAAACCCGCAGATTCTAAAGAATCTCATAAAATAAAATCTAGTGTACAAAAATTTGGCTTGTGGGATTCGTCCCTCCATTCCAGTTTTACTTTGTTTGATCATTTAATAATAATTAATTTTCAACGCTAAACGGTAAAAGAAGATGTTATGTGCGTAAGTGCCTTGATATTATTTAGTCCAGAGACTGTAAAGCGATTTCATACAAATTTGCTACAAATTTTATTGAAAAGAAGGAGTTAACAATCAATAATCCCGCACAGAAAGGAATTTCCACATCATGCGCTCACTAGGAAGTCAAGGCGGCCTCAAACCGCCTGATCTCCAAGTTATTTATGCGGTAGAAAAACATTTACGTAAATATTGATACTTAATTTATTTATATATTTTAATATTATATTTAATAATTTATAAATTTGCGTTTTCAAAATGAATTTAATCGTTTCTTTTTTTTAATGTAGTATCTCCGTAAATCTACTTTTCTATAAAATTTATTCAAATTTTGAGTATATATGAGGAATATTCTGCTCGTATTAAATTACTCAATTTAAAAAATTTTGTCCGTCGAATAAAGGAGATATTCACGACAAAAATTTTAACTTTTTGAATGGTTTGAATGTGCTAGTTGTCAAAGTACGTCCCTGTACGTGTTCAACAAAGTCATTAGCCGCTATTCCCAAAATTAAAACTTTCTTATTTTATTAATAGGTATGTATGCAGGCACATAACAAGTTTTGGCCAATAAAATTTTGCATTATTGTCATTGGAACAATGTTTTATTTAAATTTTAACTTCGTAAAATATAATTATATTGTAATTTTTATCGTCAAGTAGGTAAATTACAAATAAATATTTTAAAATATGTTGATAAAATTGGAATACTTTAAAGGTCAGTATCCGATCCTTTGTGTGGAGATTTTAGTAGGAGTGTCAAACCCGCAAGCGCGTTACTGGGAGTCCTCGTCCTTATCATCGATTGTTGCGCACCAGGGAGTTCCCTCTTAATACCTACTCGTATCGTCACATGAGTGAAGGTTTCTTACTCACGTCACGATCTACACATTGTTATCATTCTTATCATTAAAAATTGAACAATTTAAACTATAGTGAAACTCAAGTGCCAGTTTTCATCAACGATGGTGCAAAAATACTAAATATATTTTTAATACTACGTTCGAATTTTTAAATCGTTAAATACCTAATAAAAAAAATTTAAAAATATATAAAATGGCCTTTGCGAATAACAGTTCAATATTAAAACCAGCTACAGCGTTGGAGCAGCTTCTAGAAGAAATAAATTTTCAAAGAACTAAAGAAATGCGACAGCTACTAAAAGATGGTGAGTCACATCATGTTTTAAAAAATTAACATAACAAATTAACAATCATCCGCATTCATTAGATTCCGGATTTGTCGTACTACAAGGCACAACTTATTGGACCGATTTGTTCGTTAGACATTTTTTATTCCAAAACGAATCAACTATCGACGGGGACGATTTATTATTTTTTGTCCGAAAAAAACACATTAAAGGTTCTCCTAGGTACCTTCCAAAATTTGAGGTACGCGCTTACCCCCCCCCCTTGATATCTTTTTGTTCAACTGCATAATATACAATTTTCAGACGGAAGTAGACGTTTTCCGTAAAGATAGCCGGAAGTTACCAATTGGAGATCCTGATATAGACTGGGAAGAAACCGTTTACCTCAACTTAATTATTCATCAATTTGAATACACGTTAACTTTGGCCATATGTACTAGAACTAGTCCAAAGCAACTTCAAGTATTGAAAAGACACTCTCAAAAAGTGTACGCTTCGCCAAGTCGTCGAAGGATGGATACTAAAGGAGACTTGGAAGAGATTACTTATCCTCACATTTGTTTTATGGTAGATAATTTCGACGAAGTTTTTTGTGATATTTTAGTACGAGATGGCGAAATGGTTTGCGTCGAATTGGTAGCTTCGGATAGAGCGGGTACAGTGCAAGGAGTTATCTTTTTAGGTTCCATCCGTTACGACGCACTGAAAAAGGTTTATGACGCTAGGGTAAAACTTGCCGTTTTCCTTATTTATTTTTTAACTTTGTCATGTTGGCTTTTAGCAATCCAGTTTAAGTACAAAAATGGCACAACGAATGACATTTGGTCTATTTTCAAATTCTAATGCCCAAAGATGCGAATTTGTTAGGATGAAGGGTCCTCAGGGAAAAGGTCACGCAGAAATGGCGGTTACCAAACCAAAAGGTTCGGGAGTGGAAACACCGTCTTCCGAACCAGGTTATTGCATTACCGACATGTGGGACTCGGAATGGGACGAAGATGCCGACGATTTCTTTATGTATCGCAACCAAAGAAGATTAAGCGATCCCAGTTCCAATTTAAACAATTTTGTCCGCGGTAGTTGGAAGTCCAAATTGGATATGAAGTCAAGATCCGAAAATGAGGGATTGGATTGTATTGACAACGGAATTAGTGAAATTGAAGCTGGAGATGTTCGTGACGGTGAGTTGTGCACGTTTTTTTTTATCTGATTAGGTTAAAATAGGCATGATTCGGAAAAATTTAACACGAAGCAGGACTGGAAAGTTAATCAACTTAAGTAATGTAATATTGTTATGTAATTAAAGTAGAGTAGCTTTTAGTAGGTTTATGAAAGAAATAATATTTTATTTTGGTTGTAGCATCTGGTCCTGCTTCCGTGTCTAAAGCTGGTTGCTGCTGCTGCTTTCAAAGAAAAAAACGGAATTCCATAACTCTTTCCGAAATATACTGTCGAACTTGTACTTCTCATGACGCTTGTGCCGAGAGAGCACCCTTGGGACCCCTAAACGATCAATGTGCGTGTACTCGTAAAATACAGAGCCTACTAAACCAATCAGAATACGAAGTACGGAAAGACCACCACGTCAAAAATCATAAAAAGAATAGAGACCATCACAATAATGCCAATACAACGGAATTTGAATTTGCCGACGACGCAATAAGTCTGAACGGCGATATCAGCGAAGAAAGGCCGCCCAGTAGAACATCCATTACCAGTTCCAAGTCATTTAAAGAAACAAGTTTTACCGAAAATCCATATATAAATGTAAACGGAAAGGAAGAATTGCCGTGCGCTCAAGAAATTCGAAAATATCCCATATCAAGTGACGTATCCAATAATCCTAAAGAGGTTGATGATATTAATTCTATTAATTGCGATGTATCAGATAGTAAAGCCAATACGAAACTTATCAATAATTATAATATCAATTTTAATGGAAAACAGTTACCAAATTTTGATTCCAATTATAATAAATTATCATATAGTAAGATACAGAGTTACTGTACTTTGCCAAAGCAGAAACATAAAGATAAAGCGGCCTGTAGGCCAATTTTAACACCTCCACAAAGGATAACACCTGATGGAACTCATATTTTTTATTGGTGCGACTTTCCAAAAAAATCAGGTAACATAATTTTCAATAATCGTATTTTTCATCTTTTGGTTGTATCATTTATCATAATAATCAATTGATCAAGCAGTAGGTACGCTACAATTCCAAAAAGAAAATAAAAAATATCTTTGCCTGAATGAAAGCTAAACCAGGACTTTTCTGGCTCGAGAAAAAATAAAAGTAACTCTTACAATCGTATACCAATTTACGCACCTAGTTCAAATGCCTATTTCGGAATGGAAACAGCACTATGAGCTGAACACTTTTTTCCAGTTTGCCTTTATATTACCCAGCCATCTCTTTAAGCCGTACCTATTGTTCGTTTACAACCTTTCCGAATTATAGCATAAACTGGACTGTCTCTTTTCAGAATTGGACGACGGAGCTTACAATCCTCTATGGACGATGAGGGGATTTACTCAAACATTCCATTTTTGGAAAGAAAACAAAAGAGCTCAATCGGCTCCGTTGAACGCATTTTTGACTTATGTGACTTTACCATGGTGGAGTATAGCAAAAGGTTTTAATCAATATAATTTATTATAACCAACAGAAAATAATTAAAATTCTTTTTTTCAGATATCCTGGATCATCGAGAAAGTCCAATCTTGACGTTCTAGTACCAACCAAATTTTAATGTTTTTAGAATCTCGAAGTATTTTTGAACTGTTAAAGTAATATTAGTGTCAAGGATTTTTGTATCATGTGATGCAAAAATGATATTAATTTGTGCAATATAGTATATCATTTTTTTGAAAAAATTTACGATTTTGATTGTAGAACATTTGCAGTTCAAACTAATTTTAATGTCGTTTATGGACTGTGATATTAATTTTTTATGTACTTATTTTGTTTTTGTCTGAAATAAATACAAGGAAATATGATTTTTATAAATAAACTATGATTTTTCTGCCTTTTTATAAACTTACTTAGCTGCAAAGGTTATCGCTTCCATGATAAAATGGAGATTAATGTCGAAGTTCCATAATAATTAAGATACTCATTAATATAATTTCTTCATTTTCTTTGCAACTTGACAAAACATAGTTAAAATAATGTTAAAATATTTTATTTTCTTTGTACTTTGCAATTTTATATTTGCTTGTCGACGTGAACCGAGTGTTTACCATTCACGTGTAGGTAAAATTCCAGGTGATAATGGTTACGCCATTAAATTGCAAGACAACATACAAAAATATGTTCCTGGCGAAATTTACACTGGTAGGTACAAAATTTTCTATAATCAAGACAATATCAATAATAAAATAACACGATATTATGTTTGATTTAGTAATTTAATGCTGTAAAATGCAAATGTATTGATTATATCCCCGATTTCATCTGGACCAATCACAGAACCCGATTTTTGCTCTGTCAATAAGTGAGGACAGTCCTCGCGGGTAATCCCTCAGAGGGCCGAAAACGGAAACGATAAACAAACAAATAATAGTCCTCGGGATGCGATAAATATTTTAAAGGTTGTCCCTAGGTCACTCTTTTAATCTAATTTCCCTCAGGCCTCCTGCCATCGGAAAATCAATACACCAACACTATTCCCAAAGAACCGGGAAATTTTCTCACATCTCTATAGGGCTGCGAGTACTCTTGCTTAAAAACAATAACTTAAAATAATATATTCAATGTCGGGCAATGTTAAGTATTTGAAACTTGACTTAAATTTTGAAGATTACAATGAGATACCACCTACCTATATCATCAGAATAAAAAAGGAAAGAAAGAAAATTTTTTAAAATGTAAACGTTAATTTTATTTTAGTTGCAATCATGGGTTCCAGAACCTTTGACAAAATTCAACACTTTTCAAGATTTACGCTAAACATTGAATCCATGAATGAAGTAGGTAACATTTCGCCACAAAAAGTTGGAATGTTCCAAATTTTTGATGACAATTTATCAAAATTTAATGAAGATTGTGTAAACACAATATCGGAAACCAGCACTTTACCCAAAACTGAAATCGCATTCCTATGGACTGCACCACCTGCTGGATCAGGATGTGTCACCTTTAGGTAAACTCATACATAATAATAAATTCGTAAAGTTTTAACCAAAACTAACAGGGCTATGGTTTTTGAAGACTCGAATCACTGGTTTGCAGATGATGGCCAACTTAGCAGATTAGTATGCGAGCAAACGGAAAACGATAAAAAGTTCGATCCCGACGATTGTTGCGCTTGCGACGAAGCTAAATACAATGTAATCGTCATAAATAATTCATTAATGTTTACGTTCAACAATTTACATTTTAGGTGATATTTGAAGGAATCTGGTCGAATATAACCCACCCAAGAGATTTTCCCTTTTCACTTTGGTTGACCCACTTTTCTGACGTGATTGGAGCATCGCATGAACGAAATTATAGCTTTTGGGGGGAAGAACACATCGCAACTGATGGTTTTAGAAGTTTAGCAGAATGGGGTTCAGTAAGACTTTTAGAAAGTGAACTACGGGCACAAAGTAAATATATGAGAACTATCATCAAGGCAGCTGGATTATGGTATCCTAAAGTGAACACCAACACAAGTACAACGTTTAGGGTAGATAGAAAACACCACTTGGTGTCTTTAGTTTCTATGCTTGGTAAGCATTATTTTTAAGAAACCCTTAACAAGTATTCTAAATTTTTACTTGAAAATTAGGACCATCTCCCGATTGGGTAGTTGGAGTAAATGGACTTAATTTATGTTTAAGAAATTGTACGTGGATGGAAAACTTGGTGGTTGATTTGTTTCCTTGGGATGCTGGTACCGACAGTGGTATCACCTATATGGTTAGTCGCAATATCGCACAAATGTTTTAACTTGATCTTTACTGTTGCAGTCGCCAAATTCTGAAACAAATCCGAGGGAACGGATGTATAGAATAACAACCACGTACCCAGAAGATCCAAGACAACCCTTTTACGATCCAACCAAGAGTGAAATTCCGCCATTGGCCCGATTTTATTTTACTAGGGAAAAAGTAATTCCAAAAAGTTGCGATGAAAGTTTTCTAACAGCCCAACTTGACGTGAGTGAAGATACGGAAGATACAAGCAGACGTAAGGGATTTCCATAAAATATATTTTTTATTATTTTACAATTATCTTTTAGCCGAATGTGCTGTGACGGAATACAATGAGTGGAGCGCTTGCTCGGTTACTTGTGGAAAAGGTTTACAAATGAGGACCAGAGAATACTTGCTACCTCAAAAAGCTCAAATGTTTCAATGCAATAGGCAGCTGATTTCAAAAGAGATGTGCGTTGCTGACGTTCCGGAATGTGAAGGGTAAAAATAGTTCATATTGTTTTAGCGCATTTTAAAAGATTTTTAGCGTTCAAGAACAAGATTCGGAAGAAAAATTAGAAGACAATGAAGGCATTTGCGCAACAACATCGTGGAGTGTTTGGTCTGAATGTTCTGTAACTTGTGGAATAGGGTCCAGTTCAAGAACAAGAAATTTCATCAATCCCATGGGAAGAAAAAAATGTCTTCATGTGATTACATGTGAGTAATTCCAATTAACTTCAGAAAATTCCAACTTATTCGCATAAATATTAGATGAAAGAGAAAAGTGCATGAAACCTCAATGTGCAAACGAAGAAGTGGAATTGCCAAATCCAATGTGTCCAGCAACGGATTGGAGCGATTGGAGTCCTTGTAGTGCATCTTGCGGTAAAGGTATAAAACTCAGAACGCGACTTTTACTTGTGGAGCCTGGATTACAAGAAAAATGTAGTTCCATGATAGAACTTTTGCAACAACGTCCTTGTATGGATACTCCTGATTGCACTTTCGATATGGCTACTGCAAAAGGTAAGGCGTTTTCGTTTTCGAGAAACAAAACTTTAATTTTCAATTTTTAGAGGTTTGTATGCAGGAGAGTTTACAAGGACCTTGTAATGGACACTTCAATCGATGGTATTTTGAAGTTAATAAGATGATGTGCGTGCCATTTGTTTATGGGGGATGCCGTGGCAATAGAAATAATTTCCTAACAGTTGAAGAATGCAATGAAGGTTGCAAAATTGTGAGAGGTAAGATGTTTTCACTTGCGACGAAATTAACACGAACACAAATGAAATATTTTTGAACTGTTACAGATGGACTGCTTGGAAATTCTAATATAGCTCCTTCATTTCAAAGCTCATCGCCGGCTGTTCTCGCAGCCAGCAGTCTAGCTGTCGACTGCATGGTAACTGAGTGGTCAAACTGGTCACCATGTAGTACAACATGTGGCCCTGGAGTGTCAGAAAAATTTAGGATGATTAAAAGACCTGCCGAAAATGGAGGAAGGGCTTGCCCAAAACGTTTAGAGAAAAGACGGCGATGTAACATCGTTCCTTGCTATTAAAATCAATTCAACTTCTATAAAATATTTTATTAAAACATAATTTAAAATGTGATGAAATTACATTTCATAAAGTAGTTAATAATACAGTGTAGATAAAAATTAATAACAATATGAATAATGCAGAATTTGGGAAAAATTCTTCATAAAAAATTGTAACAATGCGCTTTTTCTTTTAAGGGAATCTTTGTAAATTTGTAGAATTTCGTTTAGCAGTTGAACATCTGTACGCCCACGTTATACACCTTACACCAGGTGCGTCTCATGGACTAGTACCATCTTACCGGCCTTTTCACTATGTCATGTTTTCTTTGCGTTCGGAGTATATTGACAAAATAAAAATTAATCATGTCTTATTTAAGCTATACAATGATTAAAAAATATACAAAATTATTTTTTTAAATTAAATAAAACACTGTTAAAGCCGGATTCTTACCGGCCAGCCAAAGTGGCACCAGCCCACGAGCCGCGCTTGCCTTCACCATCAGTAATATTCACAAGTATTGAAGTAATATTCTTCTTATAAAGTGACAAACAGTATTGGTACTGCGAGCCTATTAATTTTTTACATCTGAAGTAGCTCGTTAGGCTGGCTTCAGATGTTCATGTCACTCCGTTTTATTGTTAAAGATGGCCATCATCAACTTAGGAAACCGACGGCTTTACGTGCCCTTCAAAGCACAGTCATAAGAAAATTAGTATCTCCCTAGATTTTAACTGGGTAACTTAGCGTGAACAGCTGATCACGTGAACGATTAGGCTGATGACGCTCCCTATACATACAAAGTAATATCAACAATATTTGTTGATGGTGATTCACATATTCACATAAAATCTCCACCGTGTATCTCCAATTCAGTGTCGAGTCAACGATATCAGTGCTTAACCTGCAGAAAACGAATTAAAATGGAATAATTCACCACTTCTAAAAAGGGCGGATGTCACTCCTAGCCCCATAACATAATATTTTACAATTAAAACCAAGTATTTACAAATAAAATTGGTAGTTTTCAATTTAGATCCCCGAATGGGTTGCAACGTATTCAATGAAATTATTTATATCAGTCCAATTTAAATTTTAGACAAGTGAGTTATCTGTACTTTCAACAACTACACTTTCAGACACACAGTTCGGCATAACTTCAATTTCCACGAGACAATTCTCGAAATTTGATGTTTCGTTGCCTTTCGTTACTTCTTGTGTCGTTACAGTTGGCATTTCATTTTGAACACAGTTTTCTTCTTCATTTTCTTCTATCTCTGGGGAAGAAGTATTCGAACCATCTTTACTTTGTAGTAAAATTTTGACAATAAATTCCTGTGTATTTGTACTACTCCTTGTGGAATTCACTTGATTTAATTTGCTATTATAGTCTGGATATTTATCTATTCTATCTAGTATCGATTGCGGTTTTATTCGTTTAATTTTTCTTTTTCTACCTGGATGTTGATCTCGTATGTGATTTTCGCAAAATTGTTTTTTTAAAAAATATCTATCACAATAAATACAGGGAAACGAATGAACTAAGTGTTCATCTAAGTGGACCTGATATAATTGTTGATTTGTAAATTCATCGAAACAAAATATACAGTAACGAAAGAAATTTTCAAAATGTTTTTGTCTGTGTTTATCCAAATGTTCCCTGTAAAGAACAAAAATACATATTATATAAAATATCTTGAACTTTTAACAAATCTAAGCTTTTAAATTTTGTTGGCAATGGTTTACTACGTACCTAGTTTAAAAACGCATAAAAGAAACATAAGTTTAATGCAAAATGGGTCAATCAATTTCGACATTTTTATTCCTGAAATCCAACTAATTTCAGAATCAATCAAACCTGAACAACTCTATAAAAATTAAATACTTAGGCGCTCTCAACGTCCTCGAATAGTGTTGTTCTTGGCACATGGGGGTAAATCAAAACAATAGTACAAAAACATACTTCCCGATAGTGGTAGCACCAAGATCTTCTGGAACAGCACCTTAAATTCTTAAAGGCAACGTTAGACGAGGGACTTTGGTGGGGCCTTACATTATAATGGTTAAAACCATCATCAGACCAATCTTTACATTCAAGGCAAGCAATGAATGTCCCACAGTTTGGAATATATGAAAAAACCGTAGTATCCCAATTAAAAAAAATTATTTAATATAAAATAAATACATTTTGTAGAAGTGTGATGAATCTCAAGGGCCGGAAAAATGTTCAAGGCGGGCCACGGATTGGCCACCCCTGGTGTAGAGCATCATGGTCTCCCTACACATCAGACCGATTTATTTCAAAATTTTTAATTGCCCCATGGAAACAGGAAAATTAACATTAACCAGTGCCAATCGTGAATAGATTAAAAAGATCCCTATTCTCATAGTAAATTTATGAAATTGTCTGTACAATTTATTGTTTTTAAATCATTTATAGTTTTCAAATCGTATACATTCGCAAATATTTTTGCAACTCTTAGTCCCAGTTTTTCAATCGCGAGTTAACCCAAAATCAATAGTTAACTTCGACTCCTGACCAATCAAAATAGTCATAACTGTAGGTTAACCATTGAATTCGGGTTAACTCGCGATTGAAAAATTGGGACTTGGTGTTTTTTATTTATCAATGTTTTAAAATTTAGATACTTTTCAACATATTTTAAGTACAGTAGAACTTTAATTATCAGAATCAATTGAGACCGGACCTCATTCTGAAAAATGAATTTTTTCAGAAAAACGGTTTAGTTCAATTAGCAACTGTATGTATGTTGAAAATGGGAGAAAAAACTATTTCTCAAGAGAAAAAGGTCTACTGACCGACTAATCAAAATGAGCAGTGACAGGTATTCGCGCTATGCCTACACTAGCTTCGCGGAGGGAAAAAACAATAGCACACGTAGACAGAATCATTATTTGTGAATTGCAGTACGTTTCCGTCTTAATTTTTATTCTAATATTCTGAAAGCGATTCGGAGTTGGGATAATTCCAGTTCTACAGTAATTTGTATTTATTTGTATTCCCTTTAACTTAAAATACCCGAGCATCTCCCAAAAGTTTTCAATATTTCCTAAAATGTTTCGTGGTTTTTTCCGTTGGAAAAGATTTTGCTTTCATTAAATTGAATTTTATTTTGTTTCGAATGGTTCAGGTTGGATAGTTTGAAATTGGTTGAATAATTCGAAATAAATAAATATTATTATATTATTTATTGATTTAGAGCAGCAGTGTGGCATAAATCACACACGGGCAGGCTAAAAGAGCGGGAAACCGTGGTTCTATCACTGGTCATTTTAAATACACTGCTGGAAACCAGTTGTAATTTGCTATTTGTGGAGTTTATAGGATACATTCTGAAATTTAATAAAAAAACAAATGTACTTACTGCGTTAAATAATCAAAACGACATTCGATGCACGTAAACCTGGCAATTTCGTTATGTTCTTTGACAATATGTTCGGTGATGTTTTCTAAACTCCACGAAGTTTCAGTACACGGTAAATGTGGACACTCGTATATTAATTTTTGATATTCCGATAGTAATTTTTCTCTTAATTCTTTTGCAAAGCGCGTTTTTAATATTGGATTGTTGGAACCATTATCACCAAAATTCTCAAATTCAAAATCAAACTCGTCATGAAAATTATGGACATTTTTGCTAAGATAAACACGAGTAAATTGACTGAGGGCATCATTTTGAGCTAACAAGTCGCCTAATATCCGTTTAATTTGTAATTCTTCCGACTGTTTCTGATGTTGCTGCTTTTTACTGGAAGTTGTAGTTCTCGATGCCCTACTTATTGCAGATCTAGAACGAGAATGAGATCGAGACCTGGAATTTTCCCTTGAATGCAATCGACTTCTTGATATTTGACTCCCTTTGCGCCTCGTCCAGTTATGACCCCTTCTCCTTTTATAATTTACATTATGCACTTCGGAATCCAAATAAGGAGTGCCATACAAATACTTATTTCGTGCGTCTTCCAAATCACTATCAGACCTTTCATCGAAAGGAATGGAACTAGTAGCCACTAACAAATTATTAGGTGAAGTGGCTTCGATTGAGTCATCGTAATTCGAAGTAGGAGTTGCACTCAAATTCCAAACCTTTGATATTTGCAAAGTTTTCTTACCAGCTCTTCCAAAAACTTCTTTACTAGTTGCATGGTCCACAATAATTTCGAACACTTGGCGCTTTAATTTCGTTAAATTATCGACAACTTTTAGACACTTCGTACATACGATATCTGTGTTATCCAAATAAATTTGAATCTAAAATAAATACAATGTATTGATGTTACAATTATAAAGTTAAACTAACTTACTTGGTCTCCACACAATTCTAAAATATCATCTTTAACACTATTTCGACCATTCTGATAACAAATATTTATAAAATTAGTGTCTTCGCTCTTCTTGCACAACATACAACTGTAAGTTTGCATTTTATTTAGGTTACCATCACACCGAAATTTGAATTTTAAAATAAACGATGATTTACTTAATCGTAATAAAGCAAAATGTACTTTTAAAAAAAATTGTTGTTTACTCTTTTAATTTTACAAGTGTCAAAAATGTTTGACGCTTCGATACCAACTTGTAGTACCAACTTAAATCGCGCTAAATGCGTCTCGTGACTAAACACAGCTTATCATAAAAAATATATTTTAATTTTAAAAATAGATTTTTCAATAATTCAATAATTGGCATTGCCAGTCAAAGTTCAATACTATCAGAACTTAAGTATTTCTTTCAAACATAATGTAATTTTGTAATACAGGATGCGGCAAAATAATCTGACACTTAGTAGAAAACTAGTGCAGTTCGATAAAGCTTTTTTTCAAGCAGTTAAAGCTGTTTTCTTAAAAGAAATTTAAAAAAGCAACATTGGAATAAAGTTTGAATTGACTTTTAAATATTCTTCTTCTTTCTCAGCCTGTCTCCGTCCACTTCCAAGCGTAAGCAGCCTTTTCATCCTCTTTCATTCCTCCTTATTTTGGGAAAAAATCTAGTGGGTTCCATACTTTGAAGGAAAGAAAATCTTTTAAATCTAAAAGTCAACTATGACGTCGAGAATATTGCTTTTACTGGTTTTGATGTACTTATGTATGAGTAAGTAAAAATTAGATAATTTTAGTTGCATAAAATTTTTAATACATTCAATTTCAGTTGTCGCTGTTGTGAGTGTAAACGATTTTGATTCAAATGTAAGAGAAATTTTATTTAATATAATTGGTGTGTTTAATTTATTACATATTACAAGGTTTTCATATTTTGGAATCAAAATAAGAACATGTCGTCCAAACAGAGAGTAAAAATAAAGAATTTTTTTTGTATGGGAATAGTGCATTATATAAAATGGATTTTAGTTCCTCGAGTTTGTTTTGTCAATACAACACAGCAGGTTTTAAGTTCTAATCCCAAATTATGTCTAATTTATAATTTTCAGATTGGAACAACCAGAAACTTTCTCTGTTGTTCCTATCATGAATCAAAGGGATTTTGATGAAAGGAAAGTCAAAAGCTCCCATATATTTGGAGTGGAACAAATTCTTTTAAATGTCACACATTACGCAAATGGTGGTGTGGTTATATTTAAGGTAAGATCTCGAGCATGACATGTTCGACGTAGCGGATTTTGCCAAAGCCAAGATATCCAGCGATATCCAACGGAAGGCCGCTAAAAACTCGAGTATGTTGAGTTGATGTGATTTATGAAGTGTTTTGATACGGAGGTCTTTAGTTAGCGAGATGGATTTCATTTTTTGAAAGTCTTCCTTCTTTTGAGACCAAGGATCATTTTTTCGAAAAAATTTCCTTCAAAGGAAACCTGGATTATTCTCGTTTGAATATTAAAATTTCAGTCCACATTTGCTCAACTTGAGATCAAAGACTCCAGGACAACAAATTATTGATGGGTGAAGCTGATTCTTAATATTGGATTTTTACGCTTTACCAAATTGGCACAAATTTCCGGGCCTTTTAAAATTCATTGTATACTGCCAAGTGGCAATTATAATTAAACTTATCTTTACAGTTGAACGGCGACAACCTATTTGCTAAAGATGTAACAGTATTCATATCATCGTCAAAGATAAATGAAAGTTCTATATGTATATCATTAATGTGGGAAAAAGACAGTAATAGCGTAATTACATTATTTTTCAAATAATCAGTAAGACGTATTTATATTTATAATTTCAGAAGTTCAAAATACGACCAAGAATATTTAATGCTACAAAATTCGGATCTTGTCAAAATTTAGGTATTGGAGACGTTTGCGTCACTTCGAATATAACTCGAAAATTATGCAACGTAATTTTTCTTTTATTATATCTTGCAGCTGCATTCACAAACTCAATATTCGAGAAGGATAATTTGCACTTTCTGTTCGTTTAGAGGTTGTGAATGCAGCTTAAGATTGTTTAACTGTGATACATTTTTTTAGCCTCTTAGAGGTAGTTTGCTTCAATGCAATCGTCATATTCAAGGTTTCAGTGGTTACATACTTAATAAAACTTTGACATGTAAAAATACCACTAACCAACTGCCTGTGGTTTACGTTGATATTTCTGAACACATATTTACCATAATTTTATTTTTACTCACTGAGAAGGAAAGCGAAGCCAGTTGTTTAAGCTGTTCCAAAGTTTTGATCGTAACTGCCGTGATTACTTCAACATTCCGTTTGATCTGAACAGCAATTTTAAATTTTGAATAAATTTTAGTTTTCTTATTCATTTGCAATTTTTTTGACAAAAATTAACGTTTAAAGATACAAACAAAAAATAAGAGTCTCATGTTCGCATGTTCGGAATTTGATAATTTATTATTTAAATTTCTTGCCCCAGTACATCGCAATATATATGGAATCGTGGGAGCCCTATATTATATAGATATGTTTAATATTATTATTAATAGATATTAATTAATATTAATACCATAATTTTATTATTTACTTAAAAAATCCCTAAACAAACCCCCTTAAGGGGTCCCATTGGAAGTATGTAGTTAGTTTTGGGGTTCGTGTTTTCTGAACACCCGTAAAAACAGTATTTAATTTATATTGATTTTTATTAAACTTTTTCTACAAGAAAATATTGAATTATTATTTAAATGGTCATAAAATTTCCAAATCGCAGTGCCGTATTTCAGGATGAGCGTCCTAATTGTAAAAAAATAACATTATATAAAAAAATTACAGATGTGTCGGGAAGCTAAGCTATATACAGCCGTATGCATAGTCATCTAAGTAGCTACTAAAGCGCTACTAGTGTCTTAGTTAGTAGGTAACCAAGAAAACCGTATGCATAGTCGAGTTAAAAGGATACTATCCTTAGTGGGATCACTAAAATCCTTAGTAGGCTTTTAAGAATTTAGTGAGGGTCTTGGGCATGTTTAAGACCATTTTAAGCTTACTTTTAACAAAATTATACACTTTTTTCTATTATATTTTGTCAAAATTTAATTTAATTTCGTATTTCATTTATTGTTTTAAATATGGTAAATTCTATAACATAGATAATTAGAAAATAAGTAATTAAAAACTTAACTTAAAGTTGAAAATTAAATTAAAATTTTTTAAATACTCGTCACGCTCGCTTTGCATTGAAAATAAAACAATTTAAAAATTAAAAGTAATGCAAAATTTTATAAACATTTTTATATGATTATGTAGATCATATAAATTCCTTTGATTCATGAAAGCAATGAAAAGTTTCGCGAATATTATATAGAATAAAAAAAAGAACAACTCGGGTTGTAATCGATTTGTGATCAATTAAAAAATAATTTCAACAATCATTGCCGACCTGGAACTCCCGAAATTTAAGTTTCGAGTTTATAAGGTACACAGGTATATGAAAAATAAATTTAGATGCTACTTTAATACCGCAATAAGTAGGATTAGAAACAGGTAAAGCTGTTACATTGTATTAGCCATTATATTATGGTCAATTTTAGGTTGTCAGGTGATATTTTACAGAGTTGCCAAATAAATATTTAGAAAATTATACAATAAAATCATACTAACTAAAATGATACTAACGTTCATTTTAAAAGAACTATGCATACCAATATTTTAGTAGCTACTAGACTGCTACTAACTAGTAGCTAGTAAAGAGCATTTTAAGGGTATGACTATGCATACGGCTGTTAATATTTAAAATATTACCCTTAATTTCATTTCTATTCTATCGATTTGACCGCCCATCATGTCAACGATATTTTCACCATGCTTGAGCAGAAACTCTTCTAATTTATCAACATTTTCAATTTTTTTCACGTCCTACAAATTTCACAAAATCACAATTCCATTTAAATGTAGATATGCAATAGAATTCACCTCAAATAAATTTTTTAAATCTTGCTTATCCAGATACATTTTTGTTAACTCCCTTCCATCAAAATCAAGTTCGGCTTTGTACCTAACTTTGAAATTGCCAATATCTATCCCCTTGACATCGTGGATTGCCCTAATCATTACGTCACCTTCTAATTCTGAATTTATTTTTTCTAAATTTTCATATGGAATTGATCGTCCAATTAATGCTGCCCCGTTAGTGTATACAATAAAAGAGCCGATAGATCCTACAAGGCACCCAATAATCAGTGAACCTATGGCATCCGGAATCGGGTTATCGATTATGGTTGAGAGTGCCATACAAGATCCGGCAACTAAGACACCAAGTACTGCAGCCATATCTTCTAAAAGAACCACATTAATGCTCGGTTCTTGACCACGCAAGATATATTTTTTCAATGGAATCTTTAATTTTTTAGCGCTTTTCTTGGCCGAATTTAAAGCCATCGATAGCGTCACACTTTCAGATACCAACGAACCTAATAATACCACGTAAGCCTACAACAGGAGACCAATGAAATTTGATTAATAATGCAGAATTTGCTTACCGTCAAATAATCGTTCATTGGGGTCGGATAAAGAAGCCCTGTTACGCCATGATAAAAGGAAAGCCCAGAACCCACACAAAATATAGCAACACCCGATACCAACGATGACACGTATCTCATATTGGAATAACCGTAAGGATGATAAGCATCGGCCAGCTAGAATTCGGCAAGTCATTTTACAAGTTGAAATAAATCAAAAAATTACCTGATTGGATTTATGTATACCATAAGCCAAAATTAACTGATTTATGGTATCACCCAAAGAATGAATACATTCTGAAAACATGCTGTGTGATCCCGTGTAATACCACACTATCAATTTCATCACTAAATTTGTGAAATTACTATAAGAATAATCATTAATAAACTTTAAAATGAGACGAAAGAAAGTTACATCGCTACAGCTATCATTACGATTCTTCCAGGTTGGCTCCACAGACCAGGTTTGGATTTTATATCTTGGTTAATAAGTCTCTTTTTTGCATCTTTCAGTTGTCTTTTAAGAGCAAACATACCTTAAAATAACAATTAACTAATTTCTTAATAGAACATCAAACTTATAATAACTAAGCAGGTCTCACTCATATGATATTCCTTTCTCTGTACACTTCTTCGCCGTTTTTCATTTGCCAAGTTTTCCTGTGAACCCCATATTTCAAGAGATTTAGCTTCGACGTCTTTCCGCCAATAAACCGTAATCGGTGGTTCACTTTCGTAAGGAGACCGACGTCTCGTTTTAGGCAAATCTTCCAAATCAGAAGCTTTTAGTAAAAAATCTGACATTGCTTTAATGGGAGTCACAAAATTTCGATCAAAGGAGGTAGCTGATAGATCTACTCGTTTTCTTGGTGGTGCTGCAATTTGTGCTAAAATGAATCTATATAAACCCACTCCGATAATCTTAAGTCAAAAATCAATAACCTGGTACAACGGGGGTAACCTTTTTTGGCTCATTGGTTGCACCTTTTTTCCCAGCGTCTTTCAAATTACCGATTTTTGTTGAATTCACAGCTTGGATAGAAATATCGTTTAAAGAAACATCAGCAGGTTTCTTTGCATTTACATCTTTCGCTTTTAATTTAAGTGCAAATATTTTTTCGGAGTTCGATGTTTTTGCATATTTCTTTTCAGCGTTTTTCAAAGCATCCACTTTCTTTTCTTCGTTAGTAACACTTTTAACTTCCGCATCACCGGGAAGTTTGTCTTTTTTATTTTTTTCGGAATCTAACAAAATAGGAGACCAAATAAAGTTACGTGTCGATGGTTTGATTTTATCAATACCTTGGTTTCTTATTAAAATATGGATGTATTTAACTAAAATGTAATAAATCAGACTAAAGGAAATTATGATATCAAAAAACTTACTCAAAGCTGTATCGTAGGCTTTGTGAGTGACATTGTAAGCTGCTCGAAGAAATAACACCATTGCGTTATTTTCTCCTTTCGATTAATGTAAACCTAATATACATACTAACAATTTTTTTAAATAACAAAGTTATTTAAAACGCAATTTAGAATTAAAAAACTCGGCCATGTTTTGCATTGGGTCGAAAAGATGCAATTTTTCCTATTAATGACATTTGAATTATTTCGACAAATGTCATTTAAATTGTCACATTTTTAATAGACTGATGACCAAAACCTGGTACGAAAAGTAAAACAAATGCTAACCCTCCGTCTGACCCGTAATTCTAATTTTGCAATTATGTGATATTTAGCAATATTTCTGTTATTTTAAGATATCCTAGTCTGGGCTCATAACCCGAGATTCCTTAATGTTCTATCTGTGGAAAAATTTCCCACCGCGTCCTTTATGAAGATATTATACCTTATGATCTTAAATCTGCACTGTGAGAAAAATATATCTCTTTGCAGAAAAGAGAAAACATAGAACCTCAAAATTTTCTCAACATAACGAGCCGACTCTGCATTTTAATTTTTATCCTCTGCACGAGTCGCCTATGCACCTTATCAAAACATATTTTACATACAGTGGTTTGCACCGGTTATAGTTAAGTATTAGTTAAAGTTAACTAATAGTTAAATATAAGTTTTCTTTGCACCGTCGCATTAACTATTAGTTTATACTATAATTAATACTTAAATTTAATCCCTAGTTGTAGTGCGGATTAAGTGGTAGTTAAGCGTTTGTTAGTGCTTAGTGAAGTAAAAATAAACGTGTTCAAAATGAATTTGTCATTAGAATTAGTAAATGATATGGAATTAGTGGACGATGATGATTGAGAAGTTTTAGAATTGCTTTATTATGGAATTATTGTTGCAACTTCGGTTTTACACAATTTGGCTCTTTCGATGGGAGATAAAGAACCTCCACCTGTAACAACCGAATTAAATGAACATGTTTTAAATCAATTAATAACAAGTGGTTCGATTCCTAATGTTCAAGTTACAGGAGAGTTATTACCAACTACAAGATCTGCTTTAATAAACGATTATTTTATTAATATATTATAAACAATCCAGATTGAACTTTTAATTAATTAAACTTATTTGGTACATTTTTTTAAAGCATCTAGTTGAGCTTCTTTGATTTCAATGTCCAATTCCAGTGCTTTTTTTTTTAATTTGTGTTCTTCTTTTTTGAAATTGAACTCTTCTACCCTATGAACTTCTTCTAAGTTTCTTTGATTGGTTTCCCACTCCAATTTTTCTTGTACTTCTACCGATCTATGAATAGTGGTAGAAGAATTAAATTCGATTTAAATCTTTTTCCAAACCTTTTCTTTGGTCTTCCACGCCATCACACCACTTACTTTATTTTCTATTACGTTTTTGTATTTTTTGATAACTTCCAGAAGCAATAACTTTTCCTCCGATGTAAAGTTATTAGTTCTACACTTTTTTTTTTATTGTCTTGATTCATTTTTATGAATTGTGAACAATAATATATTTAAATTGATAAACGTTGACAGATTTCAGTATTACCACCCTAGATTAATCATTGGTTACTTAATTAATAGTTTGCGACGTGCGGTGCAAAGCATTTCAAATTTAATTATTGATTAACTTTAATTAAAGATTAGTTAACTATCACTTTTTACTACAACCGGTGCAAACCACTGATAGTATTTTTTTAAAAGATCTTACCAAAATCTTACTTTCAAACAACAAACTAACAAAATTAACTAACAAAACTGTTGCTATAGTAACTGACCCACATTTTTCGATATTATCGTCGTTTTTGACATTTAGGTACTGGTTATATCAGCAATTATTATTACTAGAGTGCATAATTTATTAGTTGTTTTTCAACAAATTGCGCCATCACTACTACGGTAATTTTTTTAAATATTCATTGTTTCCCAAAAGTAAGGTTATAATTTTCAAAATTTTTAGTTACAATGGTAAAAATAAGTTTACAAATAAAGGCTACGTTGGAGCATATCGAGGAATTGTCTACCTGTCATCCAAAATTCAACTTCTGTTTCAAAATTAGATGCCTGGGTTGTGGAGAAGAGTCGGAAAAATGGCACGACATATCGGAATCTGATAATTTCAGTGCTACTGTTCAAAGTAAGCACATGAATAATTATATAGCAAAGTGTAAGCTATGTGGAAGGGAAAACTCTCTGGATATTATTAAAAATAGCAATGGTAAGAAAATTATCATTATTTTGATTTTTCTCTAAATTTCTTGTTATTTAGGCAAACTTACCAAAGACGATGAAGGTAAATTCAAAACCATCGTGAGTTTAGATTGTCGTGGAATAGAACCTACAGATTTTCAACCCGCGATAGGCTGGATTGCAAAAGTTGACGGTAGTTCACGAGTTTTTGAAGATATCGACTTAAGTGATAAAGAATGGGTTGAATATGACGACAAAATAAAGGAATCTGTAGGAATTTACGACTTTCAACATCAGTTTATTAAAATTAAATAACTCATTTTAATATTTTATTGCACATACATTTACAAAGAATTTGTGTAATTACAAATTAAAATAAAATTTTGGCTTATCCGTAGAAGGTTATTATAGTTCCCCCTGTTTTTAAAAATAAAATGCAGTTACATATATTAAACTGCCATTATTGCACAACTAATTTTACATTAGTGTACAGTCACGATATAACTGAAATATAATAAATGCGACACCAAGAAGTTTGGTGCAGTTGTGTATAATTGACTGCACCCTTTTTTGTACAAACTATCTTTCGAGTGTACATCAAACAAAATTAATTTTAGTTAATGAAAAAGGAATGCAACACCAAGAGTTTTGGTGAACATGTGAGTGTGATGTAGATCTACCATTAAGATCCAAGATCTTCACATTAAATTTGACACCTACAGCAAATTTGTAATTGACGAGTGAAAGTGTGTTAGTAGAAAAATAAAAGCCTCTCTTGATGACTAGCGCTTAATAAATGCCACCCTCTTTTGATACTTAAATATTGAACCACGGCCCGTATGCATATTATGAGTCCTGCAATATAAACCGTCAACAAACCAAAAATATAAAAATGAGATGTTAATTTACCAAAAACCATAACCAACCACCACAACCATCCGTTTTCTCTGGAACCAAAATCGATGGAATGTTTAACAATCAAAGTCCACTTTGCTAATGATAATCCAAAACCAGACAAAGCTCCATACCGAGCCGCAATAGTGTTGCAAAAACAAGTCACCAATAAAAATCCAATCCAGTTAAAAATAAAAGCCACTGAAATCAGTAAAATACACTTTAAATTTCAGGGATTCACACTCGTTATTTTAATTTTGTAATGGATAAATCTTTTTTTTGTTGGGATTTTTAGATCTTTGTTTTAACAACTTCTAACTTTTATTAAGAATTACTTAAAATATTTGATGTTTCTATCAAATCCTATCTTATCATATTTCTATTTTCCAGTCACATACTTTTCCTCATTGCTAAGGTCAAGCATATGGGAACCAAGTGTTTGTGCACACTGCCAGCAAAAGACAAGGAAACAAAAAAATCTTATTGAACTCAACGTCAAGTGAAACCGCAACTAACACGATTCGAGCATCTTAAATGAATTTATTTCATTCGGATTTGCTTGTAGTGTGCACACAAGCACTAAAGGTAATGTCGATTCTGAATGACTGATGCTAATTATTGTTTTCATTCTTAATTAAAAATTGATAAAATTTATGATTATTCCTATTTAGAAGGAATTTGTAAAAAGGAATTTTTTACAAACTGTAAACCAAATTTGAACTATATTATTTAATTATTTTTCCTATCTGCTGTTTTTCCTACTTAATTTGAAAATTTAAAGTAATAAATTGGTAAACAAATAACTAAAAAAGGAAAATTGAATAATGTAATATGTAGAAGCAATGATAATAATCAAATAAACATCAACAATCATTCCTCAATTAGAATTTTAAGAAACTTAATGACTCATTATTTTATCAATAAAATAATTAACTGATAAGAAGTTTGATAATAAATTTATGCATCAATTGTTTAAATAATAATGAAGTTTTTTGCAAATTGTTCGATTATTTATATTTTAAAATTGAACAGAATCAAATTTAAAAACAGAATATAAGTAAAAGAAGGGACCCGTATTGCCACTTTAGAAAAATTTAATTGATTTTAAAAATGAAGATTGCTTGAGAGACTCTTTGATGCAATTTTTTTATTAAAGCCATATATAGGGCCCCGTTACAGCTAGAAACGTCTTGTACATTACGATTTACAAATAATAGGGCTAGAATATTACTTCTTTTTAGTTTTATGCAAAATTTCAACCAGTTTAATTTAATTTCCCTTACTATTTCAAGTATTTCAACAAAATCGAATGCATTTTCAAGTTATTAACAACAAAACGACAAAAAAACTTGTTTCTGTCTGATTTTTCTGGCAGAATACTTAATTACACCGATTAAAGTTATTTAATGAACAAGATTCGTAAATTTACTTAATTCTTATAATAATTTACTTTTTAAATTTGCAAATGCCAAGGATAACATTCTATTTGTTAATTTGGTATTATTCTTGCAAATTCATTATTCTGACATCACCATTATAACTGCTTCATACAATAATGTCATCTTTTAATAAAAAATTAGCATAACTTTTACCACCTTCATAAAAATATTGAATTTTATGTAAAAATAATTCTAAGAGCAAAAAAATTAGATTATTTGTACCAAAAAATGCAGTGTAAAACATAAAATCCGTCCCAAGAAGTGTGGTGTCAACATCATCTTGAGCTTCCGAGTCGATGGCCAACAGTTGACCCAAAGTTCTAGTTTCTCTCAACTAAAACTGTCAAAATTAGAGTATCAAACGACAATGGTTTTGTCCTTACCCTTGGTACTTCAGCAAGAGGTACTACCGGTAGACCCTGAGCCTCGAGATTTTTCTCTCTTTGAACATCTTCGTAGGTGGGCAATTTAGTTGCAATTTCGTAAGGTGGAGGTGCCATAAAATCTGGTTTTGGTGGTGGAATGTCATCCGCACTTGTGCATGGTACAAATGTTGGTGTTATTGTGGCCGGCGTATTTAGGTGACCCTTTAAAAAGCGAATAAAATACACAAACACATAAATAGAGCAATGTTTACGGTTTCTGTTTCAAAACGTAATTCCGGTGTTGGACGAGTCCCTGGTATTCCATCCATTTTGTAATATGAGAAAAAGAACACTAATCGTATTATACTATTTCATGATTATCTCAGCAATATTTGTAAGCTTCTAAAAATTCCAGATGTTATCAATGATTTACAAAATTATTACGTTTACATATTAAATGTCAAAAGCTAACTCGGACTAGTGCGCTGAACGGCCAATAGCGTTGCAGTATTTTTTGACGTTTTTCATTACTTCCAATAGAAAGCGCGGTTTGGGAGATTAGAAGCATAAATCGATTTATTATTTTAGATTACCACCAATGTAAACGTACTATTTAGACACTGTCAGACACTGTCAAGCGCGTAATGCTTCCTACTTCCGCCGCAGCGCTACCGTCTCTTGAATTTTTTTTCTGGATGTATGCAACAGTTTAATAAAGTTCGTTGTGTTGTGTGTATCTCAATTAAAATTAGAATTCGCGTGTTGACCTCTGTCATTTTAAAAGTTTAATGTGTAGTTAGCTTTAAGTGTAAATTGCAATCATTTCGGATTATTGGGACTTCCACGTTCGGACTAAAAGTAAGTTTTCAAAAACTTTTCTTCAGTTGTCAAGGTTAATTTTCAACTTTTTTTATTTACAAACTTTACAAATAATTGTCAACAGTGTTTACTTACCAGGAAATCTTAAAATCGATTTTCTTTTGGTACTAATTTTTTTAAATTGTTATGGTGCACTAAATTAGTGAGCAGACAGGAGGTCAAAAAAATAATAAAATGCCTAATTTGATAGATACAAATCTTAATATTTAAAATGTAAGTAGGTACGTACACCGTTAAAAATTAACAAATATAGGAAGGAACTCATTATTTTGATTTATTATTTTTTCAATGGTCAAATTTCGTTACTACTAAAATTTGTATCTTTTTAGTGAAAAAGCCTTTTCAGTCAAATTGCGTCTTAACGAGGGCCAGGGGTCAAATCAGGAATTAGACTTTTGTGCTAATTACATAAATGTTTAAATTAATTGATATATACGTCATGCATTGTTGTCATTATAAAATATCTTAATTTTTGCATAACTTAGCACAAAGTAGGTGCCAATAACATACCAAATTAGTTTGCATAGTTTACCTTTTTATCGTCAATTTGCTACATCAACAATTTATTATTATTAATTGTTCAGGAATTTCAAAATATGATCGTAAAATCACGAAACATTCAAAGGTTTTGATTTGAAAATATAAATCTTTGATACTTTATAATCGCACTAAAAATTTAGTGATGAAATTTTCTCTACTAAATATTCTTGCTAATTTTACAAATGTTTTGTGACTATTAAAAATGGCTTAATTGTATAAATTTCTGATGAAATTGTTCATGTGTTACGTTATTTCTGCATTATTATTCCTGAACTTCACGCACAACGGCATAGTTCCTGCACAATGTTTTGTGAAGTGTGATTTCATCCAAAGCAATGTTTACTATATTTTAAAAAACGGTACCAAATATTTTCTTGAGTGTTGAAAGCAGAATTTCAGTTTGTAGACCACAAAATTTGTAACGACAATCATTTTTATAATACCCACTAGTAAAGGCCAAGGAAAGTTTCCAGAAAGCATCGAGCGAGTTTGAATTTTATACAGAGTGAAACGTGATTCGATTATTTTTTTCTGCCTGAAAAAATTGTTTCCAATAAAGTTTTTACGATTGTGGAGGAAACTCGGTAACCGTAAAAAGTATAACTTTTTTAAATGGAAATTTTATATTTGCATGACATGATGCGGGTAACCACCTAATCGATTTCATATTTTGCAAACTTGACCTTTCAAATTTCGAACAATAAATTTTTAAATGTTTTTCTTGGCAACTTTCATGTTTCATGAGAAATCCGAACACGTAAACATTCCTTCTACCTAAAAAATTTGATGCATGCCTGTCTGGAGACTCCTATTTTTCAACTGCAAGCCAATGCGGTACTTTCTTGATAATTTCTTGACGCGCATGAATAGACTAACGAAATTTCCACGATAAGCGTAATAATGTACTTTTAAAAAAAGGTAAAATTAAATTGGGCAATTTAAAAAATCTGTACCAAAGAAGTAAACACCAAATTTACAGAGTTTCTTTATAGAGACAAATAATAATTTCGCTAACTTCCAGTTAAGCACTGTAGCGAAAACTGTGAGAAACCATTAAGTAATGCTAGTACGTATCTGAAGACTTCAGCACTTGTAAAAATAAAATTATAAGGTAATAAACTACAGACACCTGAAAATTAAATTTAGAAAATTAAACCAGCTCTGATCCCATTTCTTAGGGGGTCGTCCTGATGGTCTTTTCCTATTAGATCTCTTTCTCTTTGAGATAATCTGAATCTGTTGAGAATTTGCACAGATATCCCTTGGATTATTGGGAAAATTATAAAATTCCAGTACAATAAATTATGATGCATGTATTTTATTGGTGAAAACTTGGTTGATTTTAGTGCGAAAATGTGTGTTGTGCATTTTTAAATTATTCTAGAATACTGATATGGCTCTGTGATTGCAATCACACATTCCAGAAGTGCATTTTAATTATGTTAAACTACATGTGAGACGTCAGACGTAGAGCGTATCATATTAATTTTTATTACGTATGCATTTCAATTTTGTATTAAAATTTTCAGATTTACTATTAAATAGGTCTAAAATTGTCACACCTACCACACATGTAAAGCCACCGGTATCTTTATTGAACGAATCATTACGAATAAACCGTTGATATTGAACTCCAACATTTGGCTTTGACCATTCTCGCAGTCATTGGATAAAATTTAATCGAAATTGAACTAATCACGCTCGTAGCAATGCTAGGTGCGAAAGTGGAACCTGACTATATCTAAAAGTTGAGATTGTGGTGATTCCAGCCAAACAGTGAGTCACATAATTTTGGTGTTTGCCCTTTGAGGAGATTTGCCCGTGACTTGGAAGAACTACAATCTTAACTATTAACTTCTGATTATTTATATAATATAATATTATACAAATAATTATAACAATGATGTTACATAATTTTAACAATTGTTTCTATTTTTTTTACAAAGGCTTGGATTGCTCTGCCACTCTTCTGGCGATTAATTTTTAATTCTGGTTTAGTTTTAATTCTTCTTAACTCGGTTTGATTTCTTTCTCTTTGGTCTGATAATTTTTGTGCTCTGCTTATTTATTTCTCGATATAATTTTTCTAACATAAAATTTCAAATAAAATTACACTTTAATATTAATTAAAGTTCATTTCAGTTTGAATTATTTTTCATGTAAATTTGAATTTCATCGGTGCTCATCATGGCAAAAACTTAATTATAGGCTTGAACTGAACGCCTCCAAAATATATTTTCAATTTGTTTTTTTATTGGAGTATGACATAATTTGAATTTTCATAAGATTTTTTGACCTCTAGAAGTTTTCAACGTATGCCCAAGCGATGCTAATCATTATTTACGACAATATTGTTGTATTGTTTAACAGTAAAGGTTGATTTTTGCTATGGTGTTTGGATTTTGTTAAAAACAATTACATGCACTACAGATTTTACACTTTCTGTACATAACCATTAATTCGACTGGATTCTATTAGAAGAGAATAATTGATAAATGGTCGTAACGCAGCGGATGTTGCTCGGATGTTTAAAACAACCATTATAATTTCATTCAGAAAGTCAAGTGAAACCAATTTTACAGAATTTTTTTTATGGTTTTAAACAAAAATAATTTCATCAAGGTTTAAAATGTTAAATAATAAAACACTGAAAATGGAACAAGTTTTGCATGTTGCAGTTTGATGAGCTTTTTAATCTGTGGTCCAGTTCACATTGGTGTCAAATTAACGTACTATAGATTTTTTCGTTTTACTTTTCGAAAGGTTATTTATGTTCAGAAAAAATTACAAAATTTTATTTAGTTTACCCACAGGAACAATTTTCAATATTATACGATGTGCATCGAGAGTAAGGCAGGGACGTCTTTGGAAACTACAAAACAAATAATATCTTTTCAAGAAAGAACAAAATGTTTGCTTACATCATTGTAAATACAGTTTCCATAATTAAATACGTAGTGAGTTTGCCAACTACAAAACAGATAAAATTAATAACAAAGTAAAACGCCTCTACAAACCTGATAACAAATTCAAGTTATATTGTGTATACGTAATAATGCAAAATTATTGTTTCGATCTTCTTTGGCTCAAAAAATTGGTACGTACTTCTTAATGGTGTTTGAGACTTTTTTATTTTCGCCATAAGCGCTAATTTTTTCAAAATAGAAATTTTATTTAGTGCCTACCTAACTACCAAATATGAATTATTACTTTTTCCGGTAACGTGTTCTTCTTTAAACTTTCTAGAAGTGTTTTTCTTACTCATTGTCTTCAATCATCATTGTTTTTAAAAAGTTCTGTCAGTTTAACTGCACGTAAGTTTGTAATAAGTTAATTGTATTCACACACATGTGATTATTGTTCAAGCATTTTTAACAGTAGGTAAGAAAAGTTCTTTAATGAATTATTTAATTAATTAAACTCGAAGCCCTGTCATCCAGTACGTGTTTGCTATAGTTGCTCGGCCTTCGGCCTCATTAATTTGCCCCTATCTAGGAAACTCAATATTTTTAAACAAAACGAAAAAAGTAAAAGTTATTGTGACAACATATACCATGTTTTGAATTTACTATCTGAGGGCTACCCCTTCGTGTCTTTGAAAAGTTAAGTAAATTCAATGCATGTCCTGGTGATAATTGACCACATACATTTGTAGAAACTACAAGAATAAATTGTATAAACTAAATATAATATTATGCATTATTGTTATACAGTACTTTGTCTTCTGCAAAAGTATTACAGTGTTTACATTGTTGAGTAACAATAATAAAAATGGCATAATTGCTCTTATTGGTACAATTGAGAAATATCTGCGGATAATCTATAACTTGGAGTCATCAAATTTTCTAATAATGATAGTATTACTTTCACCTTCGGGCAAACTTCTTTTATGATCAATCGTGATCTGAAAGTTACATTTTCCAAATATCACAACACATAATAAAAAATTGTTATAACAATGGCGGTTGTTGCGTAACAAAATATTTTCTTGTGAATTGGATGAAATCTAAACAGCACTACATTTCTTTATGCAGGTGATATATCGAGTGTACGATGGTGGTACCAGTAGCGGATATGCATTTTGACCCACTTCCTCAAACTTCGGCTAGAGCCCTATAAGTTTTAATGCGGAAAATAAAAGCAAGACGTCTGACAGGGTATCAGTTTAACTCCCTGTACATTTTATTGATGGTTTGATAATATTATAGTCGAATATAATATAATGATGCGTGTGTGGACGTCAATGACCTTAAAGATAATAATTTATAATTTTAATTATTTATCACTTCCTAATTTATAAAATAATATGTAAATTTTTTATGTAACAATTGTCTACTTGTAAGTTATTTCCATATTTTAATTTAAAGTTTTACATATTTTTTGTTATTCTGAACTCCTGTTTTACAGGTTTTGTTAAAATTTTGTCTATTAATGAACTTTCTCCATGTAATTTCATTTCCATTATATTTTACACACTGCTTCTGGCACGAATTTTGCAAAATTTGTCATTTCAACAACAAAAATTGAATGATAAAAAGTTGCGACCTACAATTTAAATAAGAATGAAAAATGTTTTTTTTAGCCCCACGATGGTACGAAAGCTTTTAGTAACGTTTTGGATTATCCCACTGGATAAGACAGTAAATTCACTGAAGCTTTTTAAATATTTATATCCGAACATGCTTTTCCGAATTATTTTTGATGTTTTTTACCTTTTTATTGACACGAAAAACACTTTACAAATTAAATATTACCCTAATTTTTGTTTGAGTTTTAAAGTTTAAATTTTTAGGTTTGCTTTTACTATAAAGGTTAAAGTTACGTTAATTTCGTTCGCTTTGTTATTTCCTGCAGGAAAAATATTGATTTTCTAAGGAGAACTTAATAATGAGTATCAACAAACGCGAAGGTAAAATTTTAAATAATTCTACCTCAAAATATTGATTACACGAAATAAATTGACTGCAGAACAAAATTATCCCGCAATCGCTGAAAGGCCATGGAAATGTAATACTTTCCAATGAAAATCTTGCTTGTGTAATATTTGTGCGTTTACAAGGTGAGCCATAGAATTACGTTATTTTTTGTACAATTTGTAAAAGCTTTTATTATACTTCCTTTGGATGTTTGTATACATGGTTTTTAGAATCAATATTCAATCCCTTCCAGGTGAACAATAGCTCTGAAATTTGGCATATATGGTGTGTATTTCCGATAAGCTCAGGCTTAAGCTCGGTTGAAGTAATAACAGTATTCCAACCGCATGTTTTCGTAAAACTATGAAAAACCTGTTACAATAGTTTTATTTAAAAAAATTTATGGCAGATAATGCGAGAGCAATGATGACATTTATCCCGGGTCTTACACATCAGTTAATACCTTGACTGACCTGTGCTTATTTAGGTGATAGGTATATTAAAGTACATAAGTATATTTGTGAACGAAATGAAAATCGAAGGAAAAATCAAAGATTGAAAAATAAGAAAAAGATCATAATTATTAATATTAACATATTAATATTTTTATAATTTATTAATAAAAAAACTGTATAATAACCAAAATTATTACACCAACGATTTCCGACGCTAGATTGTCGGGAATTTAATTGATAAATTGGCCATTGGATTCTTCATTTCAATGGGTTTTGCGAGAAGAACCATTTTATCGCTCGAAGAATTCTTGTAGTGATGAGTTTTCCCGGAAACTATTTATGAAACGTGCACTTGGATGTACAGAACCACATTAATATTTTTATCTTCCATAATGAAAACAATGCTCAAAAGTGAACCACATCGGATCCACACAGCTTCAGCATCAAAAGTGAAACACATCGGACACATAACTTGACCATCACAAAATTTTTTAACTAATGCCAACTAATGCATTATTTTAAAAACTTAACAATCAAAATATTCACAACGACGGTCTTAACTAACGGCTCGTCGAGGGAGTCAAACCCATCTCCTGGTTTCTGATGTCCAGGAATAACTGAACTTAAAAACTAAAAATCCGACCTACCCCTCTTTCCTTAAAGGTTATCAAACAAAAAAGCTACTTACGATAACATCAGCAAAAAGCAAGAAATTTAAGAAAATATAAACTGTTTGAACCTGGGAATGAAAATTTCTACACCAACGATCAGCACATTTTACAAAACTAAGATGTTTGGGCAAAACAGTTTGACAGTTTCGGATCACACTCTGGCTAGCCTTTATTTTCCAGTTCTTAATCAGCGAGTATTTCTCGTTTAGATAACTTGAAAAATAATGAAAGCCAAATGGCTTGAATATAATCCAAAAAAAAAAAACGAAAAATTTTTTTTATTATACCACCAAAACGCAAAACAAGTCGCTGAAGATTTTAGCTTACAATTTGTATAGGATGGATTTTTTTTCGAGCGAATGCCAACCATCTAAAAATTGAACAATGTAATAGCTTCGAAGGAACTTAGTCCAAGTATAATACTCGGAAAGAGGTTTATTTATCCAAATGACTTAATACCACCGAAGTAGGTTATCGTTGAAAACAAATGAAATAAACCGGTACATATTATGTATGTACAATGAAATATTACAGTAAGCTTATAATTTCTACTAAATATCGGCAATGTTTATAACACAAAATGTGTTTGGGCCTAAAAATTCCCAAACTCGAATTTCTATTTTTTTTATAAAAAATTGTTCTCTACAAAATTATTACACCTTATTATTTTATCTTGATGTATTGATATGTATTTTTCAAACCCCAACAATTTTAAAAATAAAATTTTCAAAAAACGCTTACGTTTTATCTAGCTCAGTCGGTTAAATTTATTTGCATGAGATTCTAATAAAACAAAATAAAGACCAAATTTTGCATCAAAATAAACTATTAAACTCATTATAAATATTAATTTCAATTTTTTCTTTATAAATCCTTCTAAGTTGGTTTTACAAATAGTGACAACTAAATTTAATTTTTCAATTGTACATAATATTATATTATACTTTTAAAGTCAATCGTCCAATAAATTTACAATAAGAACTTAATTTGTACGCTTACGAATTTTTAGTTTTATACGGTTTTATTAACCCTTTCAGGCCCAGCGTACACTATTGTAGTGTACATACGTTTTATTAATTTTTTTACAATTTTCAATTAAATTAATGCATTATTGTAGTTTATGTTGCTCATAGAGCATTCTTTATATTTTATTGGATTCCTCGTGTTTCTTTCACTGAATAATAATTGTTATTTAACATATCAATTTGTCACCAACTTCAAAATAAATTAATACAACGTATATGTACACTATAGTGTACGCTGGGTCTGAAAGGGTTAAATTGTTTAAGACCACTATATTAATTAATTAACATTTCACTAACAAATTTTTTGCAGGTAATTTATAGATATGAGTAGTTGATAGTTTCGGTTTATATCACACGTACCGGTGTACATTTAACGCAACTTTCAAAACGATTCCTTGCAATAAATTATGTCGATCCTTTTATTTACAAAGTCTTCCTGTTGCAAATAAGTACAGCCTTCGTAACACTTTATTTTAAACTAACTTTGATTTTAAAGGCTTTAAACGTACAACAAATGGTTTATAAAATTTCAATAAATAAAACCAAATTTGATCTACCTCTCAGAAAATTTATATGACAGTATATTAGACCGTCATAAAGACATTTTCTGTCCTATTTTGATTTTAGTGTGCATTTTCTCTTTTTGATTCATTACTTCTCTTTCTCAGCTAAAACTTAAGTTGATAAATAGAGTTAAATGTGAGTAGTTGGAAATAACCATTAGAATGAAATGCCGATAATTGAGAAACTGTAAGTTTCCATGATCCAAATTCCGATTTCAGAAAACTCCCCGATTTCTAAAATTGACTCTTAATTTGAATGCACGAACTTATTTTGAAGCAGTTGCAAGCAAAACAGATTATTTCTTATTTTTATTTTTAAAAGCGTATTTAGCACAGATCATTAATTTTACTTCCCTGTGCTGTAAAAATAACTATTTGATGTTCAGAAAGGTGGTGATGTGATGAGGCTAAGGTAACTTTTTTGTATAATTACTTTGAAAATTTTAACTACCTTTTTAAAATTTCAATTATTTATCTAAGAACATGAACATAGACGTCTCGTCGGTCGTCGGTCATATCTTGTAGTCTTTATAAAAACGACGCCAAGTTACGCGACAGCTTTTGGGAATTCTTGCTTAGTCATATACATACACCCGAGAAATCGACCCTCTCTGAAAGGGTTTTTAAATATTTATAAGTTAAAGTTGTTTTATAAATATGAATAACAATATTTATACCCCGAGCATTCCATTATGAAGTTTGATGATGGAAGCTCTGTGAAATGTAATTTTTGTTTTATTTTCCTGGATCAAACAGAAACTCAGCCTCATATAGAGTTTCCACCTTTAAAAATTAAATCAGACCTGGCCATACTGAGCCAAACCTGGTTTTTGCGGTGCTCAAATTAATTTAAAAATTCAAAGTTTTTTGAACAAAATAACTTCGCTACAGCAATTTATTATTATTTATTGCTTATTAATTATTTTTTTCTTTTCAAGATTTACAATATTTTGAAAAGTTAATAAATAACAACTAAGTAATTTTAAAAGTTCAACGAACGGTTTATTATACAAATCAAGTATGCGACGATAATTGATTTATTTTATTTATTTATTACAATCAGGTTTTTTATGTTTTCCCTAAAGGCAATCAGGCACACGGATTTTTATTTTATTTAAAAATTCATATTTTCAATAACCAATCGATGACAATCTCAACTAAATTGAACGTTTTCCGCTTGGTTTTCCGTTATAACGACACTTGACTGCTCAAGTATTGAAAAATATTTGCTTACAAAGTTAATTTACGGGTTTACAAATGTACAAAATACAAATGCCTTAGAAACAAGTTTAACTGTGAACATGTAAATCGTCGCACTTATTGTTAGATTCTATTTCAGATCAAGTTTGATTTCTAATTATAACGCCGGCTTAGTCACCTTGTTCTCTGCCATATTTTTGAGTGAAAAATTGACGTTGTCAAAGACTAAACTTCATTTACATGAAGATTAGTTGCATTGTAAGGTAAGAACCAATCAAATTCAAGTATAGATGTATACTTCAATTTGATTAGTTCTTACAATACAATGCAACTAGTGTCTTGGATGCGAAGGAAGCTTTAAGTAAATGGTTGATTCATGTTTATTCCGTAATAAAAATTTCGAAATGACTACTTGATACTAACTTGGGAAATTAGAAATTGGCCATTAAATTATTCGCTTTAGTTATTTTTGGAACTTGGAGCTTTAAAAGGATATAAAACACTCCTATAATTTACCTAATGCAATATCGTGCTAAGTCGGGATTGACCTACACATTAATTTTGACTTTCTGTTGTTTACATTGAGGTAGTTCAGTTAAGCGTTTTAATAATTAAAAATCTAAAAAAACTACATGATCGATTTCTTGGAGATTTTGGTTCTCGACCATGTGGCACATCCAGAAAGAGAATATTGGATCAAGGAAGAGATAATCAAGTTTTGATGATTATTTCAGGAGGGGAGTATTGTAGCAACTCTATGATTATATTAGTTACCTCTCTTATTATTCATTTGACGCAACATGTATAATTGTATCTGACAATGTATGATTTATACTTAGTATCTTGAAAATGCAAATAATGTAGATGACATCTTCTTGGCTCTTGCGATAACAACGTCGGATGTATTTGAAAGGAAATAAATCACAAAGTTTTCTGCTACTTTCTAATCTACATACATCTTGTGCATCTGACCATTACAAAGAAAGAAAAATTAGATTAATACTAATTTTGTAGTTTTGATTAACGTCAGGTTTGATTAACAAATCTTATACTATGAATTAGCAAACAGAAACTGATTAAATAGACTGCATTTATAAATAATTTTTGTATTAAATGGTAAAATTAAAGCTATTATTTAGGAGGTAGTAGTTGATCTAGTAAATTACATTTAACAGCATTTAGAAAGTGTATTGGTGGTACTTATTAGTGCTTTTTTAAAATCTAATGGGTAATTATAATTACAATAAAATATTAATCTATTAATTTAATATTACCGTTTCGATTTATCTACACTGTCCATTTTTTGATTTATAAACTAAAGAAAGCAACTTATTAACATTTTATTTTTGTAAATGTTGGTTTTCTCAAACTCAGTAACTCAATCATTATTTTTAATTTTCACTAGGAACAGGCCAGTCCTTCGGTAGCCAGCTGTAAAAATTACACAACAGAGATATAACTGAAAATAGTGCAGACATTGCTCTAAAGTCGCTCGACTTAATTCTTACGGTTGACTTCCGAGGGCTTGGCGTATTCGTAGTAATATAAGATGTGCGACATTTTTTTGTTACCCATTAACTCACCTTAATGAAGGAATAGCAAAATTAATAGCAGAACAATAATTATTAGGCTCTAGGCTGTATTTTGTTTGGGCTATCATAAGCAAGTATTAAAATTGTTTCTCGCCATTATGAATTTTGAATTGGTACGTGCAATCGGCAACCACATCTAAGGAATGCGAAATTGTTTTATTATTCAAAAAAAAAAAAATAGAAAGATTGGCTTTAAAATAAATAAATAATGTCGAAGTGTCTGGTTTCACTCGAGTGTGATTTAATGTTTCCTTGTAGAAAATTGTCTAGGCATCGACTTCGTTTTCCCAATGCCGAACCTTAGAAAATAGTTCTGTATGGATTTAGAGTGTAGAGTTGTATAACAAACAAAAAAATCACAAAAATGTCCGGCTTTATTTATGATTACCGGAATTAATTGATTACTAGAGAACCTCCGGCCGTCCTGATCTTGTAATTTTCAATCGTTTCTCTACATCTACAGTTGTTAACAAAATTTAGCATTCTTAAATCATAATTTTTCTAATTGGACGATACCAATCTTATTGAGACCAGAGGATAAAGAATACCCCCAGAGTAAAGTCTAAGAGTATTCTATTATTTGTAAACCCCCCGAATGTATATTTACGTTTTATGTTTATGTAAAACCTTCATTTTTATCCTCAAATATTTAATTACCTCCTCCCCATCACGAACTTTAACTAGATCTGCCCTTAGCGAGAACTGCACAAAGCTGAAATCTATACGCCATTTTCTTAAAATACATCCTTCTAACAGGACTTTTTGTACAGCAGAGTACAACTTCTATAAATATACTTGATTTATTTAAAATGATTTTTCGGTTCTTCAGGATCTAGTTAAGTAGGACTATTTATAAATATAAAATTATGACCAGCCACATACATGTCACTCTGTATATTATGGCTTACTGATGTTAAGTTGATACCAAACTATTTTACAGCAACATCTATTTGCCTGATTAAGTCAAACCGTTTATGTATTTATTTTAATTATATACATCAGGTTTTTTTAGAATTTCACCTACTGAATTATGTAATTCCATAGTCTGAATTTTAGACAAATTAAGAATCAGGTTCTCTGCAATCAAATTTCATGTTTGTTTGCCGAGTTCCCAGATTGTAACTGCCACATTAATTTTTGAGTTCCAAATTTTCTTGGTGAAGCTTGAACTTCAGTATTATCGTATTTTATTGTGTAGCTCCCAACACGGAATATGAAATCTAATTTAGCTTGATGCAAAATGGCAACGAAAACAATAATTCAGTCAATAAGCCAATCTTATCTGCTGATAAATTGGAGGAACCGTTATTGTGTTTAATGAAGTTGTACAAATATTTTCTTCCGTTGAAAATATTGGTTTTATTAATATTTTTTGATCGTAGAAATTTTCCATAAGAAAAATAGCTATTTTGAAGCTACCAAGGTTTTGTTTTATTTTCCGCAGGCTATTAGACCAAATTGTTTCTTTGATTGTTTTAACCAAATTAAATGATACCAAATACATCATCTGGCCAAATGATTGATTAGTGAGGAGTGTAAATTATGTTAATAGATTCTTAATTATGTAACTTAAATAAATATTCTGTGAAAGTAGAAGAATTTAATACAATGCAAATTATAAAGCTTGTGACGGTTCTGCTTGATGCTAAATTATCAATCAAAGATTTGGTTGGTTAAAACTAAAGTAGCTCGAAAGCTTATAAAAGTCATTAAGAGCACAAGTTCTGTTAAATGCCATACCTACTCTTAAATTTGCAATTTTACAACCTACTTACTTTATTGCGTGTTGTTTTCAATCAAAATTAAATTGTGAGAGAAAAAGCATTTACAAGAGAAATTGCACTTTTTGGGAAACATTTTTTGGTCAAGTGACAATTAAACTGCTCCACTTAATATTCAAATTCAATGCGTGGTTCCGTACCATTATCTCGATATTTAAATTTCGAATAGAAAGTTGGAAGGATATTCGTGCGAAGGGATTCTCGATTTAAAATTTGTAAGGGAAGGTCGGGTACAGAACTTCAGGGTCTAGGTCACGTTTTATCGATCCCGGGATGCTGTAAACGTGGGTGCTTCTGAACTTCTGGAAATTTCTGTACGCATTATTATTTAACCCTAAAGGTACGTACTCAAAACGTTAGTTTTATCTTATCCTTGTTACAGTTTTCCCTATCGTGCTGTAAAAATTTATAATGAACAAATTTAGCAAAGTTACTTAATAAGTGAAAGTTGCAATTGGTAAACTTGGTTACTACTAAATAGAAATGACGAAACGATGTTACAATTACGTCTACTTATTTTTAATTATCTTCTAAATAAATTTGGATAATGTTTACGTTATGTTATGCTAAATTGGATGAGTGTTTTGTACTTTTAAATCACTTACATAATTTTTGTATTTTCTCGTCTACCTTGAGTTACTAAATCTACGAAAGTGTTAACTTTTTGTGAATTTGCACAAAAGTAGGTACTTTTATTCATTATAATTCAATTTATCTTTCTCTCTACTTATTTTGACGCTAAACCGATTTTTTATTGTTTTTGGGAATCCCCCATTTGTTTTTGGCATGAGAAAATAGCTTTCAACATCAGGGGTACCAATCCCGTCATTGCAAAAACTTAACCTTGACCTATCGAGGAGAAATCGTTTCCTATCTTGTTTTTCGTATTGCAGAACCGATCACGACGAGGACAATAATATTGGTTTCATTTAAAAATATATTTGTTTGTAATTAAATTACCTAGAAAAGGATAGCGCAAGAGTAGATTAACAAGATATAAGCATTTATAATGTCAAATTAGAGTGCAATAATAGTTTGGCTTAGTTTATTGTTTTAAATTTTTGCAATGCCGGAGAAATAGTACCCCCAATGCAGGCGGTGGTATTCAATGTCCGAGGGTTGTCGCCGGGGCTTATTCATTGCTAGCGCATCAGTCAAAACGACCACGATTCGCCATTTGCAAAAAATGCTAGAGATATCGCGTTAATTACTTTTATTCTTGAGGAAATTAATTAAATGCTTTTTTACAGAATGACTTCTTCTGTTGTGGGAAGTCATACAAGCGGATCTGGCCCTTTAAGTCTTATGTCGTGCGTGCGAGAATCTTCTCCTCAAGATTTAATTCACGATTCCGAAAATGATAAAATTGGTGAGTGCATACTTAAGTTTTTTATAGAAAGAGCATCACGTCGCGCATCGTCTAAATTTCCTTTGAATCAAGTGGATTTTTATTTCATTCCATTTTCGTTGTTCATGCTTGATCATCTAATTTTCCATTTTTCTTTAGGAAAGACAGAATGTTTGGACACCGTATCATATGTAAATTTTTAAGTGTGGTAATGTAATCTTGCGATATGTTTTCCCATTACATTCAATTTAATCATATTTACCGATGAGTGATTAATCAAAAAGTAAACAGATATTAAGTTTCATCATTGAAATTTGTTTATTTTACTAATCAGTACTATAGTATTATTATTTTTTTACATCCGGATTTTGTCTCTATAAAAGTGCGTGATATTTTGATGTTAGGAAAATCTATCTATGTTAGGTAACAAAAATAGAATAGTGTCCTTCCCGTTCGTGTTCAAATCCCCCAGGACAACGTTATTATACAATAAATCTCACTCGAGATCATAATTCAGTCGATTTCATAGCGGATTTTTATACCCGAAATAAAAAATTTCCTAATATGAACAAACTTAATTACGTTTTACTCGTTTTATCTATTTTACAGTTTTATCTTCTATCAAAAGTAAATAACGTTCAGCGGCAGTAATTGCTTTTAACCGTAATGGACCTTCTAGTTTAATTATTTAATCGCTATCAATATTATTTTCTAGGTTTATTTATGTTATTCGCAAACATTTATTTATTTACAGTTTATCTCTAAAATGATTAGGGGAGCAAATAATTAGACATCAAGAGTTTAGCATTAGAAGAAAATACACCAGGTATACTTTGAAGAATACGAGTCTGCACACTTGCAATATTTAAATGTAAATATTACAAATATTCCATGTATATGAGCTTAAAATAGTAATGTTCTGGTGGGTATTTTGCTTTCCGATGCATAATCGTGCTAATATTAAACCATAGTAATTATTTTGAGAGGTTCATTTTCCGCTTTTCTTCAGTTCTCGACATTTTTTTTGTGAATTTAATTATTATACGTATGTTTCCCCAACTAACAGCGTTTTTAACTATAATCTGATTACTATACATCACTAATTGCTATTTATCAAATTTCTCACGTCAATTATACGGTAATACAAGATATTATTTTCATTTAAGAAATTAATCGGCATAAATAAATTAATAAATATAGGTAAACAAATTTAACAATGACTAATTATTATATCGTATGCAAACCAAATCAAGGTGGATAATTTAAAAACAAATTATGATTTATATTAGTTACTTATCACGAAATTAAATGATTACATGAGACGACTGATCAGTATTTAAATATGAATTTGATTTTCAAGTATCAATGACTGGTTAATCAAAGATATTATAAGTATGTCGGTTTAGATGCAGTTTTATAATTTTAATTATTGACATTTGCAATATCGAAGTTTTATTCAATAATTATACTAATGGGCAAAACTGTTATTTATGATATTATCAGGCGCGACACTGATGATTCGCCAATGTGCGGTTATTTTAAAATTTAATTATTTTATTGTACCTTTCACTTTGCATAATAATCATAAATAATTAAGTTACCTTTACGTAACGAAGAAATACATCGAAGCTGAAGAGTATTGTAAAGTTTACAATAACAGAAGATCAAAAACTCGTAGACTTTTGTAATAACAAATTTTATGAAGGACTAGCAGGTCAGCTGGCCTTTCAACCGCCCTGACCTTCTGGTTTGCAAAATATTTGGAGAGGTTGCTATGGATTCTGATTATAGAGATATATAAAGGCAAAAATGCTATTCAAATTGGTAGTTTGTAAAATATCCTAAGTTTGCCTTAAGATTTCCTTTTGAAAAAGTTGAAAACTCAAACAATAAGCTTATCTATAGTATTTCTAAGATTGTCTTAGATTTCCTCAGATTTCCTTTCACTTGCACGCCAGATTTCTCCAGCGATTACCCCCGAGTCTGATAAACAAAATTTAGAAAATTTGTTTTTTTCACATTTTATCTGTTTCTCATTCCTACCTTTTTATTACTTCATTCAGTCCTACCCTTTAATGATCTCTTGTTAATCCAATATAAGGGTCATTATTTTATCTTAATCCTTCATGTTGTTAATTCATTCACGCGCGTCATTTTTGTTACTTTCCCACCTTCCGGTCAGAAATTTTCTTTATTGTAACTCTAATTGTATTTGTGTTGTTAATGGTCATGATTAGTACACACTATTTAGATGTATCTACTAATATTTTTTTAAGTACTCATTTGATTACCTTAATTTTCATTTTTGTATAACAAACAAATAAATTATTTCAAACGTGTAAATGCTAACCTATTTATTGCTTCTATGAAAATCAAAATAAGCAAATATCGATAGGCAATTGTTTTCTAATATCGCTACGTGGCAATAGTTGCAATTGTCTATTGAATTCTTCGAACTACAGAAAACAACATAAAGGAAACATTATTTATGTGTTTTAATCAATACTATATGTACGTCAATAAATTACTATCAATTAAGAATAATTGATATTGAAAATTCTTTTATGTAGGTATGCTTTCAAAATATAAAAATAAATTATATCCATTTTATTTAACGATTTTCATATCATATAGTTTTTCTCCAAACTAAACAAACGTGAGCTGTTTCGGTGACAATTTTAAACACAATAATGAAAGTTTTCCATACCAACATAAACATAACACAGCACTCTGCAACGTCAAGTAATATTACCAATCAAAAATTTACTGAAGCTACCAACACGGAAAAAGTTAATTTTTCCATCCTAATAAATCAACATACTATTTAAAACACTCTAGGTAAAAAAATAAGCAAAACACTAAAACATAAGTTAATAGTCCTTTAAAAGAACATGTAGCAGTCTTGCTAACTAGGGTTAATAATCGATTTAGATGTAAGTACTGTCTGGACTTCACAGCAGTATTTGTAGCTGCAAAGGAAGTGAAAACGGAATGGAGTTTAATTTCGGATTCAACATTTGAAACAGCAATTTTTGCAATAACGCATAGGTGGATGAAATTGAAAATTTTTGTTGAGATATTGGAGGATGTAGGAAAAATAGTACTACATATTAAGGACAATACTATTTGAAAATTGTCTTTCATACATTCATGTAATTTCTGTACTTGGCTAATTAACTTACGCATTCGTGTGAAATGTGTCACTTGCACACTTGTTACGTAATATACTATTTTAATTTCGCAAAATAGTGGTGAGTTTATGCAAGCATTTGATAAAATATAGGAATGTAGTCCTGAATGTTGGTAATAAGGAAGACCCATCCGCCAAGTTACATTAAATGCGAATGAAATAATTTGGCAGAAACAGGTAATCCTGTATAGTTTATAAACTGTGGAAAAAGTTGTAAATAATACCATTTTTCGTAAGCTTCAAAATTTATCAATCAGTACTTCGTATGTTCGACAGATTAAGTTTCCAATTTTTCCGTACCTGCTGGTCTGCACGAGTTAATAAATTAATTGTTCTCATAATCAATTAGAATTTTCGACGTAATAATTTATTTTATTATTATAAACTATAGCATGGTTGGCTTGATAACAAGATTTAACGGCAATTTTTGCAGTGGTTTTGAAGGTGCCACGGTTTAATAACGTGGTAGGAGCTTAAGCGAAAATGGTTTTCTAAATTAATTCAAATAAATGTATTTTATTATTATTTGTTTATGTTACGCTTTAATTTACATGTTCTAGTTGTCAAGATATTAATTAATAGGTAAGCCATCCAAAGGAACGCGGTTGTATATCCACATTGCGTTCGTCGAATAACATGGATTATACTGTACAGTTTCTCACTATCTATATAAATTACCAATTTATAGGATTAACGGTATATCAAAATGTGGGTGTACTTTAAATACGGGCTATTCTGAATGTGAATACTACAAACAAATAGATAAATACGATGCACATGTAATTCTTTTCTATTCTAGCATGCGCTTATCTACTTTGTGCTTTCAGCGAAGAACATTGTTCCAGCAGACAATATCATGCAATGAATTGACTGTATGCTAATCCTTGCCAACATGCAATTAGTTTTCCGGTGATGTAAGAAAAATTCCGGTAGAATATAGGATTCTGTTTTATTTACTTGGGATATTCGAGATTAAAGCTTGGTAGTAATCCCAACAAATTTCTAAGATCCCTGGATGTGCTAAGTGCAGGCATGAGCGCACATACAAACACATTTAAATTAAATTCCATAAATTTCTATTATCGAAATATGGTTTCAGGCATTTGGATATCTCTACAATATGAAAATCGTTTCACCGATGTTGCTTTTCATGATGGAAATTAAACTAATTTTGGTATTACGGAATCCATCGCTTGTTTGCCATCAACTTCATCGTAGTAAATTAACATAAGACAAGAATCACTTTGCATTTTTAATCGCATACTCCAAGTCTAAATTACTTATATTAAAGGAAAATAGCTTTTATCGCCATCTACAGTACCATTGACAAAGTAACTCGATATTCCCTAAAATACTAAAGGGGTTTAATCAAGCATTACATTATTAATTTTGCATGCTTCCGATTTTTATTGGATGAGCCAACGTTACTATCTTACTCCAATTTGACACATTTTCCAAGTGTACGAGGAACGTACTAAATATATTTGAAATAAAATTTATTTGCTACATAAATTTAGCGTGATCTTTATGTCGCACTCTAATGGATGAAGTACTCGCCGAAATTTATTTATTCAATTAATTTTATTGCAAACCGAAATCGCTAGTAAACTATTCTTTAATTTGGCACTTACATCTGTGATATATCATGATAAATTAACTAACCACTTACGTTGCAAATTAAATGATTGTGTTCATCATTATCAATCAGACTTTGACTTCTTTGTATATTTATAACTGAACATTACACGCAGGTTACCGTTGAATATCACTGCAATGCGAAATATCCCATTTTTAAAATCATGTAAATTTAACGTGTGCTATACTTTGCTTCAATTAGTCTATTGACAAAACATCACGTATGGAATTGGTATAATTCTTGTATAAAAATAATAATTTCTCATTGTTATCGCGCATCAATTATTTCTGTAAATTCAATCATCTCGTTTTGATTTCATATAAATCTAAGGCCTCTTTCACATGAAACGTGTAACGAGTTGAATCTTACTGGCTGAACTACAGAGGGAGGAATGGTTCAGACTTATGATAGGAAATTAAGTGTACGTCGGCCTTTCGAAAGTCAAAATCGTATTGGTAGAAAAACAAAGACATGTTGCATAAATACTGAGGTTAAAGATGAAAATGTGATGATTCCGCCCAAATAAATCAAAACGAGGCCTATAGTTTTTAAATTTATCTACATTTGTACATCATATTTCTCCAGCGAATAACTACCCGATTATGTTCTTATTCGGTGTCTTTTTAGGCTAAATAGTCAAGACCATACAATTAGTGTGAGATTTTCGTCCGACTGTAATCGGATCGTGTCAACGTAGCACTGCCTTAGATAACTGCCAAATTGTTTTGAACGACCTAAAATCGTATTCCCACGGAACACTACATGGTTGAACGTTGCGAGAAAGCGCTACCAAAAATTTAAATGACGATTGCAGCACCAACGTAGGTTTCAGAAATCATAGCGTACAGAGAGGTGTAAATAAAAGTATAACATCCAATATTCAAAACGTAAAAATTTGAAGCAGTACCTGGAGGATATACTCTCGTTATGGGGCTCAAAAATTGATTTTTTTGTACTATACTCGTTCAAGGGAAAATCTATCAACCCAATCGCTTTCGCGGCGAGGGAATTCAATAGGGATAGAAATTAATTATTTTTAGATAAGTTTACACTACTTAATAAATAAAGTTTGCACTAGAAACGATTAAAAGCCATCAATAGATTATCAATATCAAGTACTTGAGTTTGTTGATATTTTTGGCATTTGTATACATAATAAATCGTTGAGAAAATTCTAATTACATTGCGGAAATGTGTATAATTAAATTTTTGACCCGTGTTAAGTGGATATAAATTTGTAATTAATTATTTTCATAATTCACAATGAGTAATGTACGTATATACTTTTATGGTTTTTAACTTTGATACAATTGTTTTAAACAATGAATGCTATTTTTAAAGGTAGAAATACACAGTCCACAGAAGATCACGCACGACTTGTTTATTTAACTTTTTTCTTTTCTTATGATTATAATAAATATATAATTTTATGTACAAAAACTGTTAAACATTTACATAATTTGATAATCTAGGTGCACAACTACTTTGGAGGTCTGCTTGATTGTACAACAAGAGTATCGCTCCCGTAGTGTTGTGTGTGTTTGGCCTTAAGAAATAATTATTTGTTTAACGTGGGAAATTAACAAAAGTACATGGCGTTTGGCCAAAATTTATTTAGAATCATTTCACCAAAATAGATTTATGTTGTCAGATGTTTCCGGAAGAAAATAAAATTGTCGAAAGTAGTGTTTTTAATATATTCCAGTGCAAAATTACAATTTTTTCGAACTGATTGTTATTGGATTTTAAAAGTTATGCAAGAGTGATGAAGTAAAATGGTGCAATCATTTAAACCGATTTCCATTGTTGTAAAATCGGGTCGTAGGTTACAAATAAAATTAGTTTGCTTCTGATTGAAACCAGACGATCGCGTTCGTGATGAGACGTAAAAAATATGTTTTGGGTATTTTGGTTTCGTACTATTTTCCAAATTTTCATTTGTGCTGTTTTTTCAGTGACGTCCAAAAAGAAGTTTTGGAATCCACGGAAGTGGTTCAAAAGAAAGAGTCACAAAGTTGCCGAAGATGCTTCGCCCAGTCTGGATGTTTCGGAATCCATGCTCAAAGATGTTCACAGAAGTAGGTCAACAAGTGAATTATCTGAAAGCGATGAACCTATGCGAAGAAGGTAATAAATATTACACGTGCATGTTGGTATGGTAAAGAACAATTTATATTTCAGAAGTGGAACACACATGCATCCTGGACTCAGCGTATCTCACGACAGTATTTTTCATTCTCCAAACTCCGGTTCAGAGTTAGATTTAGAAGAAGCACAAAGTTCATCTTCGTTATCGTTTCATCATCCCACACAAACAGAATTAAGATTAAAGGTAGGTTTATGTTTTAATCGATTAATCAAACTGCTCCAAAATTGAAAATTTTGAACTTTTAATTGGCAACGTTCATATTAGGTTTCATCGTAAAAGTTTTATGGTTGTTTAAATATTTAACAACAGCAATTTAATCAACTACAGTTTGATATTTTATGTTATCTATAAACTGAATCATAAATATTTCAATTCAACGCTATCTTGGTAGTTTTTTGATCGAACATTATGAGTGGTTCATTTATAAATTTCAAATAAGATTCCCTTCACTTGGACCGGAGGTGTTTATACGAATGAAGGATGTGGAATCTTGTACATTTTTTGGGTTTATGTTGATTTATTTAGTTTATCATGTCGTGAGGAGATAACATCATCCACACGTGTTTCTAAAATTTGCCTTCCTAATGCGGTGTTCAAAAATTAGTTTAGTCCTGCAACAGGTTTTTCCGATATCGAAAACTTTCTTCTTTTAGCTTTTGGCTCCATTTTAGTTTCTGGATTTGTCTCTGAAAGGTATATCTGGATATTTTTATAAATTGCTTAATTAAAACTTGCAGTTATTTAATTTCTAATCACCTGCTGCACATATTTAATTTACAGTTGATGTAATCCAAACGTATCAACATTCACACGAACATGATGTGTATTTATATCAAGGTTACTTTGTGGATATAACTCCAGCACAGTTGTACCTACCTATGTATGTAGTATGTGTTACAATATACTTTCCAATGTTATGTACATATTAAGTTCAATGTACAAAATGTTGAACGACCTTGGCGTTTCATGTAAAACCTTTTCCATTCCAATTATTATCGTCTGATTCGTTCTTATCTAGGGCTTCTCTTAATAATCTCAATTCCTTGTGGCTTTGGCTTCCTTTTTCTTTATCGCGGATAATTATATCAAGTTGTATGAACAAAACAGTTTCGTGTTTACATGACTCATATCGTGTGTTTATTGTATTGAATAGAAATATTTAACACCGTCATAGGCAATTTATTCAGGATCACCTACACAGGGCATATCCTCAAAGAAAACGTTTTCAATATTTATTTTAAATTACCGCAAACATTGGAAAATTTTATTATTTTCATTTCAATAAGTTGACTTCCACAGTATAGAAATTGAAGAAGGTTATTTAATTTCCTGCTTGATCAAATACTTTTAAATAATAGAAATGTCCCATTTCAATTTCCTTGTCAGCCCGTACTTATGCAAACTATTCAGTTTCCTCATTTTCCAAAATGTTATTTATAAATTACCTATGCATTTTATGTCTGGTAAAATAAAATGTTGATTTTATATCTCAATTACGTGGACGCGGTTTAACGAACAAAAATAAACCAGGAAATAGTCAAATTTTATGTATTTATAAGTTTGGTTTTTTACATATTATAGGCACTGTTTTGAAGTAGTAATTTACTTACATTAGTAATTTGGGGTTGTTGTTCGAAGATGACCTTATTAAATATTTACGAAATGCTTTTGGCTCGACCCTAAGTGGTCCAAAATATGACACGAACATCGACGACTATTACCTAAATGGATTATTAAATAAAAACAACTACTATTGATTTTTTTCAATGTACATTTTTATGTTTTACCCGGATATCAGCAATTGCCTTACCAACAAATTTTCTAAATAAATGTAAAGTGTAAACAGAACCACCGGTTGGTTACGCTAAGTTGAAACGAACAGGGCTGTACTAGGCATATCGGACTAGATAGTCTAGACTCGAGGGTCCAGGCGAACTTGAAATTTGCATAGATTTAATACAAATTCTTTAATATCTGCCATAGAAAATAATTGAATTTTATACACGACGATAAAATTTAATTATCCAGGAACGAAAAGAGAACTATTCTTTGAGAATAAAAATCACTAAAAACAAAACTCCTGATCTGGCATCTAGTATTTTATAAAGATCCAAAAAAAGAGCCAACATCACGAATTGCGGTCATACCATTATCTCTCTTATGAACTGAAAAAATAAGAGGAGAAAAGCTTCACAAAGAAAGATCATTGAAATGGTGTAATAATATCACATGTAAGAAATAAAATAATCTAACTTTTGAAAAAATGAACTAACAATAATGGGTTTGAAGGCGGATGGAGATATGAAAATAAATATGGAAGTAACATACAGAGTGCAACAACTTGAAATTTGAAAATAGGAGAATATTAATTTAAGAAGTTTTCAATACCCAGTACTGAAGGGGATTAATAGAAATAGAAGAGAGGAGAAAATAAAGATGAAGTTAAATCAGAAAACAGCTTTCCGATCTAAGAAAAAGCTGCTCAAAAACATAAGATGAAGTAGAATATTTATCAATGTCTCCAAAATCGTTTTGTATTTGAAATTCCTTGGAATTTCAAGTCCTCTGGAGGAAAACTTTTCGAGATTATTGTCTTTTTTAAACCTCTATATTTATAAATTATAAATTCGAAGTACTATATCTTGTGATAAGCCGGAAGAGGAACAAATGATAGGGTAAAAAGAGATTAATAACGAAAATGAACGATCAGATAATGAAAATACTGGAAAACAAAGATACTGTTATGGTTTGGCGTCTAAATGCCGAGATACACAGTTTGATTCCAGAGAAATAAACATTTGATTTTGGTCGTTTACCTTCAGAAGACATTGGCAAACCATAGAGGTAATGCCAAGAATGTATTCGGGATCAAAGTGATAAACCTATGTTTAATGGGTTTCAACCCATAAACCTGAACACCGCACCGGTTCAAAAGTATATTTACCCCGAAGTCCCTATTATGATGTAATGAGCGGCTACTATTTTAAACAGTAGGTTTTTTGATTAGGTGCACGTCTTGGCTATGGAAAACAAATTCAGGTGTGAGTTTGGGCGCCAGATATAATAAATAAAGCAATAAATAAAATATTACACGTACTTTAAATTTTAAATTCTGAGATGATAAAGATAAAAGTGAGATGAACTGAAGGTTCCGTCTCACAAAGCTGTTTATAAATTGAACTTAAATCAGTACAATAAAAAAATTTGTAATTGAAGCAGAAGCAACTTTATGACTTAAAGCATTTAAATCCAATTTTCCAAAATCTACTAATTACATTTAATCAAAATCTTCATTCGGCGCATATTACATCCCCAAACTTCGGAAAATTGAACATAAACACAAATCTCGACTTCCACATAAATTAATCTAATGAAATTTTTAATTAAGCTTTAAAACGTCTACTTCTTTCCGCAACTTAAAACTGAATCGCCGAAAAAATTTTCCCGAAAATAATGATAAGCAAATTCTGGTGGTTTTCCCCAAACCAACTTTGTTCCTCGTAATCAAATAACAAAGGTATACTAAACTACCTTATTAATTTATTTTTAAAAAAACTGACCCGTCAAAATCGTCAGATTACATACAGTTCAGGAAAAAAACTAATTTGGAGCCATTAATGGCTTCTCTCTTGGACATGGTTTTAATTTTTCGCTTTACTAACAATTTTTAAACTAAATCCACCTGGTATAAATGGAAACACTGTAATAAGCGAAAATACCAACATCGTAATACGAACAATTTCTTATCAGGCATAAAATTATAGTTTTTGATTTTGCTGAATTTTTTTAAATTGCACTAAATTTTTTTTATTCAGGTCGCTTGAGTAATGCTTTCCATATTAAAATTTTATTTAAAAAAATAAACACGAAAATATAAAAAATCCTGCCTGGCAATTTAGTAGTCACTTGAAGTTTCGATTGCTTCTTTCAAGCATCAGAGATGCTTTCAGAAAAAATATGGTTTCCCGGTTACCACGACAACACAATAAAAAATCAATCTTAACTTTTTAAAACTTAGTTTGTATTATTATAGTGATTCTTTTGATTTAAAAAAAATTACTACTAATTAAGGAAAATTTTCCTGCTGGATAGGCCGTTATATATATACAAATAACCGATAAGATTTGCGGTTTTTATCGAACAATTATATTTTCTAAATGGTTTTAATAAAAAAGTTTTCCTGCACCCATACTGTTCAATGTTTTCCTTATTCGTGAATGATTCAACTTCACTGTGAACTTCCTGCACACCTGCATTGGACTTATTTGATCGTAACTTTGATAAAAGTGAAGCAGTTCAGTTATTATGATTTTGGAAACTTGGATTTCGTTGCATCATTTATCTTCTCTGGTCTTTCACCAGAACTATTAAAATTTTGAAGTAGATTTGGGTGGAGAAACTTGTTTTGGGAAATGTAAATGTCATTTTAAAATTGGACGCCAAAAAACTACGACTGAACCCAATTTCCCTAAAATGGTACTACCTTTTGGCCTAAATAACTTTCTCTGAATTGCACGTAACAGGATGAATGATGTCACGTGTAAGAAATTGTTATCGATAGCAATAAAATCGCGTCAGTTGACAGTTTATAACAATTATGAATAATATTCCAAATATAATGGTGCATCAAATGGATTATTATAATTTCCTGCTTAATTGGAGCGTGCACTATTTAATTGTTTTCATTATCAGAAGCAACCTATGCTGTTATTGATTTTAGCACGTAAATTAAAAATTTGAAGTAGCGACTTGGAGGGGTTTCATTTGGAAAATCGGACTTACAACTCAATGACTAATGTTGTCCATTGTTACTTTTCACTAGCTTATGTTGCCAGTCGATGCCGTTACCCAAGACTTGGAACAGGTCACAACGAAGTTGTCAGACGAGTTTTAGTCTTTCGATGTATACATGCTCGACATTTCAAACTACTTCGATTTGCAATTTCATAGATCAGTTGATCTTTTGAAGGAATGCAAAATAGAACTGTGGTGTATAAATAATCTTGTGTTTCGCATTTTAACTACAGCGCCTGGCTTTTCGTGTTGCCTATGGAGAGGTGTCGGTATTTTCGTCAAATGTCAGTTGCGAGTCTTCTCGAGTGGGTTACAATTTACAAAAAACATTTTGTGTTTTAATGAAGTGGTTTACATTTAAACACATTCATATTTAAACTCAGTTTCCGTTTTTCACCGAAGCTATGACAAAATTTCCTTTTGCGGTTTGTCGTCGTTTCGTTAAGTGATAAAAAGTGTTTCTCAAGTCTGTGCGTGCCAAAGTACGGTGCCTTATATTCTAGTGATATTAGCCAAACTGGCCCATTAAGTTTATTGCACTTGAAAATGAGATGTCGGAGCTGTTAATGGTTACCTTGAGTATAAATTCCTGCTGTTTTGTGATGTATAAAATGTAAAATATGAAAGTTAGATCAAATTCGGGCGGAAGATGTTGGGGCAGAACGGATCGTCCTCACAATTCCAACGTGTTTTGTAGAATATGGGTAAGACTTGATCATTTTCAAGATGAAACGTTTTAAATAATTAGCAACTCTCATGAGTCAGCACGTATCGACTCGATTTTATAATAAATTTAAGGGTTGTATTCCTTCCCTAACTTTGTTTACCTATTCCCAACTCATTACTTTTTTACAGTAAATGTCACAAGACACGGAACATCACGTAGAAATATAGGGTTCAACATTATCCGTTTTATTCAACATGCAAGTGGCTCGGGATCCCCCGAGCGTATTTTCAAATTTCGTATTTTGTAGTTCCGCCGTTATTTTATTTTCAAAAATTGTATAATTTCTGTCCAGATTTCCGTTAAAAAAATCAATGTGGGCGTTTTTAAATTATGCATCACGTTCCAGTTTTGGTTTTTGCATTTATTAATATTCATATTTTTGAGAGTTTGCAAAAATGGATGTTAGCTTGTGAGGAATATATCTAATTGAAGTTCGGTAACAGTAAAACGCAATTAAATTATTTCTGATTTTAATCTATTTTATGTACCTATTCCATAAGCTTTGCCACAAGTAATAATTATCATGGACTCGTGAGTTAGGATGAACCGATATGATTAAATTTGGTAATTTTCTTTGTGTGCCATTATTTATAAAATAGTGAGTCAATATGTTTTCTATAGTTGTAAAGAGTAGGTTAGTTTATATGTTTACAGTTATTAATACTTCCAATGCTACTTCGATATTTTGTGGACATGACCTAGAAACACGTAATTTAATGTTTGGACCATTTTTTGTAATACTAATTCATTAAAACGATATTATCAATTTCAGACGGAATTAAGCGAGAGATTGAGACTGAGGAGAGGTCGCGAAGATGTGAGCGAGGACGACGAAGGCTTTCCACGCAGTCCTTGTTGCAATTCACCAACTGCTACCGAAGGCCTACTCGAAAAGACTGCCGTTAACGTAAGTTTGAACAAATTATTCCATTCTGCATTTTGACTTCAAAAAAAGGACTTATTATATTGAAGATAATAAATGATGTATTCCAAAAAGATCTTCATAAGATTTTGCAGTTCAAAGCTTCTAAATTCTAGTAGTGCTAATATCGAAAAATGGACTCGTGAAATTTAACTAACGCTGATAGGCACATGCTCGGCTATCAACTTTGTTCTTGAAGGAAGACATTAAAATGAAGCGATTAAATATGGAAGAACTCTAAATATTGATTAATTTTTATTAAACTTTAAAGTTTTGACTTGGCATAGTAATTACGTTAAAAACTCATTCTGCTGACGGTACGAGGGTTGCAACATAAATACATGCAAGAGTGTGTTTTAGTGGTAGGGACTGGCATCAGTTCACTTGTAGACGTGCTAGTGCTATCATCATTGAAGTAATTTATTTAAAATAGGATTCGATTAATTATAGCCGAATTTAAGTTGAAATCTAAGATCCCGCCTTTCGAGTTTGGTCACGCCCCAGGGATTTTTTTTAAATTGTTGAACACTTCTCTAAATGGGCCAGTAGCGTTCGGAGTTTAGCAGAGTTTCTTCTTCTTAATTTCTGATATTTAAATTAAATTTTCATCTTCGTTTGTCCTTTTCTCTTCGCACGGACCTTTATTTAATTATTTTTTTATTATGTCAAATATTTTCAAATATTTTATCAGTTTTTTTTTTATTAATTTTTCTAATATTTTTTTTGCCGTTTTACAACTTGATTTTTATTTTACAATTTTTTTATTATATTCCACTATTTTAAAATCGAACAAAGAATTCCTTAAAATGAGGTACAGGCACTCACAAAAATATTCGGCCACTCCTATGTTACCAATGTAAATGGAAGATTTTGGAGCCGTTTTTTGTCATATAAAAATCGATTTTACAAAAAAACTTTTCAGATATTTTTTGTTGCAAATTTCATTGCCTTCAATTTTGTTCCTATACATTTTTCTATTTTATAGAACCGTTTCCGAGATAGAGATGACAATATTTTTTGCATTTTACAGAGTCTTGTTTAAGTCGCTGTCAGTCCGAAACGGCGCGACCAACTAGATAAATGTATATAAACAAATTTAAAGGAAATGAAATTTTCAACAACAAAATTGCTTCAAAATGTTCAATTTATACATTGGTAACATAGGACTGGCTGAATATTTTTGTGGGTGACTGTATATGCTTGGTTTTCAGTCCATTCATCGTTTCTTGAATTGATAAATATATTCCGAAAAACTCTCCACTACTTAATCAACGTTAATCTAATTATAATTCCTCTCCTTAATTAGATTTTCTATAATTTTCTTTATCTTCCAATTAACACTTATCTACTGCTTCCGTTTTATATTTATTTTCAGAATTATTAAATTATTCCCAAAATTAAATACCTTTTTTCAAAAGCAACCATACATACTTTTAGTATAAATCTAAGACAATTGAAATATCGTACCTCTAGATCTTGGGTCAGAGTCTTCGAATTACCCAATATAGTTCGCTCCAAACAATTTTACAAATTTTTATCTACCTCCCTCTATACAGAAAAATATACAAAAATATTGAAGAAGTGAGAATTATTTTTTCTCGAAAATCCAAAATGTGGATTTCAATTTCTAAGTATAATAATGTAGATCAAGGATGCTTGCATTATTTTTATCCAAACCTTGAAACTCGCTATAATTACTGCTAGTGTTTATTTTGGCAAAGATCATTCAATTTCTAGATTTTTTCGCACATACTTACTATCAAGTAATTATCTTGCATACTGTACTGTAAAATTGCCTTTGGATAATTTATATTTCTTGCAGGCTGAATTACTTTACCACCATAACCATAGATCATTTCTGCGCGATTTAATATACATTTTTCCTTTCTTTAACAAAAACTTTTTTCTAATCAATTTTTAAATTATGTTATAATGACACCTAGCTAAAAACCTTCTAGACAAACTGCTCTATCATTCAAAAGAAACCACATCACTGTCGGACCACAGACAAATACACTGACGGACGGACAGACAGACAAACTTACAAATATTCTAAAAATATCATCGTTCTTACCTACCTTATCTTATCTTGCTAATATAACCTCACTTTATTTATACCAAAATTAAAACTAGTTTTAATAAGTATTGATTAATTCTTTCATATCTGTAAATAAATTAAGAAAAACGTTGCTTTTATTTAACCCTTTGAACAATCAATCCATTAAGCTATTAGTTTCACTGTGTAACACAGGGCTTTTCTTGCTATCATCTCTGAACAAGTAAATTATCTGCCCCTGAGATATTATATTATTTTCATTTTATCTCATTTATACCACTCTCGTTTTGCCTTGACACGGCCCTGAGCATAATATCAATCGTAAAATATTTGATATACCTGTCAAATTGCACTCAATATCCCACACTTATAAATAGCGCTGCAAAGCGCGGGTGTCGTTAGTAATTTATTATTTTTTCCCTCCAACTCATTAAAAATTCCCCTTTTCTCAAAAAATTCACTGCAACAAATATTTACTGTAAGAATTTTGTTGTATTTGAGCTCGTTTGTCCATTGCTTGCATTGGTGCGCATTATCGAAATGGTTTTACTAATTCGGAAAAATGCCACTGTTAATTTTGATCGTAGGTATAACTGAGCGGAGTTAACAGTCTCCAATATTGAACAATTTGTAACACCCTGTATATTAAAATTTTAAATTAATTTATACAGTACACTAATGCAGTTTGTATTCAATTAAATGCATTGCATTGGCGAAAATCCGAAAAATTATCAATAGCTAAAAGGAAGTAAAAATTAAAAAGATAATCGGTGTTTCCAATAATAATTATTATTGCCAACCAGGAAGACCCAAGTTGACGTAATGGTACAGCAGGTTAAACTTATCTTTATAAACTTCAATCTTGATAAACAGCAGGATACTGATAACTGATTACCATAATTCCTTCAGAACATGATTGATTTACACATAGACATCAAATATCAAGAAACATGCGATTACGGCAGTTGCTATTTTTTTTTTATAATATACCGTTGTCAAAATGGATAATAAATACAAAAAAAACGAAAGCTTTATAAATTTAATCGGCAGTACCGGGCTTAAATACAATTTTTATTCATTTAATTCAATTTCAAAGTATGTAATTAATTAGTTCTTGGTGAAGTAATTTAAAATTGACCTTAAAATCTCAGCTTTTGTCGTTGCCGAATTGACCATTTGACACGTAATCACCAGCAGGAGCTTGGAGACATACCAAATCTCTTTCTTACTGCCAAGTTAACAAGGCATATTGGTATCATCTAGAATCTTGCCATTATGAAATGAAATCTCCTCTGGCTCGAGGACGCTGGAAATAGTAATGCAAATTCTATAAATGGGACTTGATATCCTGTTTTAATCAAATCTTGTCGTTACGTGGGTGTTATGTGTTCTCTTGGACCACGGATGTTCAACTCCCGTACGTACCATCTCTTAGGTACTTATGTGATCTTTCTGGGAGTCTTCTAGAGAGACTGATAGATAGATAGAGAATGATCGATATTTCCTATTGGATAGTCAAACTTTTAGGAAGCCGGGCATAACACTAACTTATAAGGGTATTATAACTCCCATTCCTTTTAACATGTGATTTAAAAAAATTTTTTCCATTTTTTAAACCTATTTATGAATCAATTGGCAAGTTTTAGAATTTTGCACTCCACATACCGAAATTTTGTGGTAAGAGACGAGAAATATTGAAAAACCGGAACTGCGACTATGTAATGTAATATATTAAAAGCCCGTTCATTGAAACAGATAACGGCATCCGTCACTATCAACTGAAAGGTTGGCGCACCAACAAATACTATTTTTGGGTAATCTTTGTCAGATTGTGCTGTTGCAATTCTTGATATGTTCAACAAGTCAATTTCAATTTTCACAGAAAGTTAGGCTAGTATCAGATGTGTCTGTAACCCTGTTTTATTGTTAATGGTGACAATCATCTACAGCGGGACCGACAGATTTATGTGTTGTCCGAAGCACTGAGACAGTCGAAAGAAAGTTGATTTGAACCAGGATCTTTAGTTGATGAACATTTCTTGAAAAAAACAAGCCATTATGATTTTAATTATAAAAAAAATTCAAAGATTAGTATAAATTGTATAAATTTAAAAGTTCAAAGCAGGGATAGGCCCTTAGGATAAAAGATAAATTATTTTGCTTAGATATAAGAAAAAACTTGCATAGTACAAAGTTGTACTTACGTACTTGTATATAATAACAAAAAATTATTAGCAGAGAAATATTTTAATTGCTTGACTTTCAAAGAAACTAATTGCACCAATCGACTCTGGCTTGTCTTAAAATTAAATTACATCCTCATTTAAACGTTGTCTCGTGGCTTTCTGTATCTATAACTCGATATAATAATTATTTTAAAAAATGCTCCGAGCGAAATCCGTTTGTTGAATTTTAAAAATTTGATTTAAAATTTTGCACAATTGAATTTTTTTTCAGATTAAAACTTATTTCAGCCTTGTAGGCAAGCTCGGCCATTGCTTGACCATGACATTCTTTGAACAATCGCCTGTGGCGTCCCTAATTCTAACTATCTTCAGTTAATAATTTTTGCATTTGATATTGAATCCGGATTTGGCAATATTACCGAGAATTGCACGCTCTTCATGTTCAAAATTATTTTTGTATTTGGAATGATCGCATGCAAAAGGAAAGGAAGAAAACATATAATCAAGAGAGCTGAGCGAAAAAATTTCCTAAGTAATCTATTTTCACTATCTTTCTCTCCAGTTTCGAGTCTTAGGTACGAAAGTTTTTGTTTTTCTCCCGTCCCCAATTTCCCCTCAAAAAAAAGATCTCAATTTTTTTCCTACAGCCAAAATTTTTCACATTATTTTGGTGTTTTATCAAATGCTTTGTAGTTTTTGATGCAAATTCTTATAATCTACAATTTTCCAATCCTACTAAACTCGAAAGTTTTATTAGGATATTTTATGCCAGCAAGGATTCTATTTAAATAATTTAAAGAAGGGATACTTCTTCGCATAAGAAAACAATAAATTATTGTAAGATTTTTTTTTCTCAAATCATCTTGAATAAAATTCTAAAATATAATTAATTATAAATTACGTACTGTGTTCCCTAATAGTTTAATTATAAATTACATAATATTCAAAACTAGCAAGAGTAGTGAAAATAAATGCCCAAAATGGGAATCGAAACCAGATTTACGAATTGCTGATATACTCACGGTGATGCTCCCTTGTGAGTAATTTACGAATTAACCACTACATTTCGAAACCATCCAGATTCAAGCTCTACAGCCTTAACTCAGAAAACGGAAAACAAATTAATAAAAAATATGTCTCACTGGAGTATATATTTCTTGACCGAATTTTTTTCAACGTGGCCGAAATAAAGGGCATTTTGCCTTATCCTGGACCGTTTAGGGGGTATTGCCACTTTTTCTGTAAAGTAGAGTTTTTCAACCTTTCGGTGACCGCGGACCCTTGACCAAAAATATTTTTGACATTTTAATGATATGGGCGTGAAAAAAGTTAGCTATTGTAAAATTTATTATTTTCACCTTCAAACGAATATTCCTCGAAAGGGGAGGGGGTAATGAAGTTAATTATCCTGTAAAACAAAACAGAAAGGGGTCAAATTAACCAATTTTTGAAAAATGTTGTTTTATCTTTTTACTTGCCAAGACTTGGCTAGAAAATTTTCAGTTACTTAGCTATTTGAAAGCGAAGATGCTGACGCTACCGAATAATGCATAAATCAGAGCCGTGCGAGTCGCCCTTTACGTAGTTGTTTTTATAATATTGTCTCAAATTAATATTAATTTGAAATTAATTCTTTGTCGCCTTACTTAAAATCGCATAATCGAAAACATGCTTTCTTTCCTTATGATGTGTCATTCATAATTTAGTTATTTATGCATCAAAGCACTACAAAATGAATTTTTGTGTGCGTTTCGCATAATTTTTTTAATTTAAATTTATAGTAACGGTAGTCTATCTATTAACAAACAGTATTGTTCCTATTGCATAATTTCCGAAAATGTTATTTGGGTAAATTTTATAATTTTGGCAATTAAACAAGAATGATGAACAATTGATAATTGCTTAAGTGCTGAACTATAATTTGTGTAATTATTTAAAATTAACTGGCTGCATATAATTAGGCAATAAATAATTTTTACATGAAATGTGGTACCTACTACCCACATTGAATTATTTTAATGTAAATTATCCATTTTTTTTTATCATGCCGGTGAATAAAAATCTAAAAAAATTATGAAATTCTGGTTTTGTTCTTTTAGTACCAAATATAGTTTCACATTATTACCGATGTGTAACGCTCATTAGCTTTTGAATATTTTGCAATTTCCTCACGTATATCATTACATCACGCTTACTACAGTTAATCATGATTATTGTTGTTAATACAAAAGAGAAATTTAAAATCATTGTTTAGATTTTTAAGTGGTTAAATCTTGAATCGAGGCTCTTCCATACGCATAAAGGTATTCTCCGATTATGCACACTCTGACTTGATTTTTAAATACCTAATTTGCATCTAATTTAGGTTTTCGATCCAAATTTGACCAGTTACTTCCTAAGCAAGATTAATCTGCATGTTCATTATTGAAATTAGTTATTCCAAATATTGCAGCTGCTTTTCTAAATTATGCAAAACAGGATCGGTCCCGATACGCTCTCTTGTGGAACAACTTTAAATGTCTCAAAAATTGGGATATATCTCGATATTGACGTTGACGAATCGATAAATAGGTTACAATCGACACATTATATAACGCAGAATTAGTATTTAGGTAGGAATAGCGAATCCTTGAATTGGTTTTCCACATAATCCTAATTGATTCTCTAAAGGTCATGGAAACACCTACAACGTTACCCTTATTATAGCGTCCTAAGTAATTGATTTGCAGGTGTTTTGTTTGACATTCTCTATATTATGCATTACTTACTCTATAACCCAATTATTAATTTTTAACGACCTTCGTAATAGAATTATTCTATTTCGAGAGCTCATCACTGCGATGCACTTTCGATAAACAACAATTGGATTATTGACACGAGTTTTTTTTTTAATATGAAAATATTATTAGAAATTTTCTTTTTGACCTAAATTTTCGACAACGCCAATTTTCTAATAAATTGAAAAATGAACTGGAGAATCACATATACTTAACAGATGTTAATTGAAAGTAGCTTAGGAGGAAATGAAATACCGTAAAAGTTGAAAGCGCATTATGCAAGTTACATAATAATAGTACTAGCTTCTGTAAGAGGCGTCCTTCTCTCCAATGGAAGAAAAAGCTTTTAAAACACATTTAGCGTATTTCGTTCGTAGCTGCGGGCGGTTATTTTTTTGTTCATTATACAGTGATTACATGAAGTAGTTTAAATTTCAGCACAATTTTGTTAAAAGTTACCGAAATGTGTAAGTTTCGATATGGCAGAAGTTTTATCAATGGCATTCAATAAATTATTTCAATATCGCAAGGTATTTTATTTATTAATTTTATTTCTAGTTTGGCTTTCTTAATTATTCTCATGGGAGAAAACCTTGAAATATTGTCTTGAGTGTTAACTTGTCGTTTTCTTTTTTACATGTGCAATTTATCTTGGGTTTGAATATATGTATAAAAACTAGATTATCTCAATATTTAACAAAACCAGGAAGTTTGTATTTATTTCGATGTGTCTTGTTGAACTTTTAACAACTCAATTTCATTTATGGTAGGTGCAAATTTTTATTAAATAATTACCTAAAATGTTTAGAAACTTGTTGCACTTGGTATGGGAAATTGAGACTAAATGTCACATTGTTAGCAAAAAAACTTGTTAAAACCGTGACGCAACGAGACAGCATGCATGTAGTTAAAATAACATCAAAATTTTTATTTTGACTTTGTATTATCATGAATATTCTTTTGCAGAATCATCCCAACAAGTCACACAGTACCTGCAGTGATGGATCTCTTCTTAGTATGGGTAGTTCCGAAATGGAAGAAGTGAGTGATTTTGACATTTTTAAAAGTTACCTTTCCATATGGTCCTATAGTTTTAATTCTTCTTCATGTTTCACATTTTTTATTAATGTGCGGTTGTGTGATTATCCAGATTTTATTCCGGTCCTGCTGCTAACTGCTCAAGAATTTGATGTGGGAACATCAGGTGTATATTAGTCACCAGTACATAACGTTTTTATAATCCTCCTCAATATATTAATACTTATCAAAGTATGACTCATAAGTAGTTACCAATATTGTGAAATTTAAGGTGCATGGAATTTTGAATTTCCTCCGATTTTTAATCGTCACAATAAAAATTACATAAGTATTTCATCAAGAAATTTTGAAGTAAATTTATGTGACTCAATGGAATTCTTAGTTTATATTTTGAAATTTTCAATTACCTATGGAAAAAATCTGTGCCGGTCGTGAATGGATTAACGAGATTTTAATGGTAATAAAAAGAACGTCTAAAAATGTGCAGTTGCAAAAGAAAAGAAAATCATCGTCGAGTGAAAAGCTAGAATCAAAAAATTCTACAGAAACCTTCCCCGGGTGAGGGTGGTTTCGATCTCTTTCGCGATTGTGGACCCGCATTTTTTTAACATATTTCTTTGGGATGTGTATACGATATAGAAAGACCTATTTATGAAGCTATAACCTCAACTATAATTTTATTGTTCTCATAGGACGGGATAATAAAATTTAACCAGATCCTTCCGTGATCCTAATATTGACCTTTATATACCGACGAATTATAGTACAATTTTTGGTCGAAGCTTAAAAATATAATTCATGATATTGCGATTTTTATTAGGTTTATTTGCAACATTTTCACATACTTGCAGGTTAATTGAGTGGACATAGTTTCTGTCCGGTCCGTTGGATTAATTATATCATCAAGGAAATTGATTTAATTGTGAAGTTATATTATATCTTCATCCATTACAATTTTGTTAGGGAATCAAAGCTGCGCAACATTTATGCGAAAAGTTTTATTATTTATAATTGATTTATATCTTGAACTAATTACTGGTGTACTTTCCCCATATTTGTAATTTCAGTTCTAGTTGTTTGTTCCTCAAAAATTATCTAACGTTTTTTCTCATTTCTATTCCAATAGAAGTTAAATTTCGATTCTAATGTTAACTGGATCCAGCAGGTAGACACTTGGTCAGTGAATCATATGCGATCTACTTAGCTGAAGCTAAACACTTCCTGGACAAATCGTTAACCGTAGTGGTTTCTTACAGATCGATTTTGGATGTTTCTGACTTGACCAAGGTTTGAAACGCTGTTTTCTGCTTCCTAGGCGACTTTAAGTCATCGTGCTCCCGTCTGTCAGAGCTCATTATAAAAAGTTGGTCGCCTATGTTAACCCTAGACACATCACAGACGAGAAGAGGAAAAGGAATTTGGAATTCCTTTGAAAATGATTGGAAATCACTAGAATTCGTTAGAAATAATTAAAATTCTTCAGAATTGTATTTCTTGTTCGAAGTTTCGTTGGAATTCATCATTTGATTCGTTAGAATTAAAAATAATTTTAATATCCTTGTTTTTGCAGCAGTTTGAATCGTTTTGAAAATATCAGACGCATGCGTGAATGCTATTCCAGTGTGGGTATTTTGCACTACGCTTAGATTTGATTGTTTCAAAATGTTATTTTATTTAGCTTCCCTCGTATTTAACTTATATATCTTTGGGTATTTCAGTATCATTCTTGATTATAATTCAATTATATTTTGGTTTTTGATTTGTTGCTTGCAGCTACTTATCTATTATCCAAATGATAGAGGCCCCAAACATGTTTGCTTTTGTAATTTTTTATTTGTTATCATTTTTTACATGCAAGTCAAAAGACAATAATAGGTATATCTATTTTGGTGATTTTGCTTTTGATATAATCTTTTTCCTCATTGTTTAAAATTGATATAAATTTGTCTTTCCATACATTGGGGGGGGGGGGGGATTTTCTCTTAATAATTTAGATGGCCTTGTGTTTTTCAGAATTTGAAAAATATGGCAGAATACAAGATTCATAATAATATCTTCTGTAATCGGCTGTAGATTTGCCAATCCAGATTCAGTAACAAAAACAAAATTTTCTATTGTTCAATCTCGTTTACATACATAGTATTTATTTTTTAATAAATTACCTAGTTTAGATAATTAAAAGGAAGTGCAATTGTAAATACCACACAACCGGTTTCATGTGACAAAGACTTATTGAGAATACTCGGTCTATTGTGGAATTTTCTAACAGTAATGCTAACCTATTAGTGAATCCCGCAACTTCCAGTTTTACGTCAGATAAGATATTTGAAGATTTTTGTTTTAAATTTAATTTTGAACTATTTGAAGGAGCCACATATTAAAAGTGTTTTTTTTTCTCATTTAGGATTCGTTCGGCCAACATTCATCAAGACATTCGTCAAAACTCTCACTTTCTGATAAGAAACATCTCGAACAAGGTTGGCAACATCCTAAAATTTTTGATAATGAAATTTTCAACTTCGATTTTTTTTAAGATTTGGAATGGCAGTTAGAACCTGACAGTGTTTCTGTACCTCTAAACCACAGTGCAGCACACCACAAGGTTTCCGTACGCCCCAAACGAACTCATGGCGCACCAAGAAGAAAGCGAATGCAACCAGTAAGCCCCCAACTGTTTTTCCAAACTTAATAAATTATTCCTTAAATTTCTAGATCACTGGCACCGCCTTACCAACCACCCCAGAAGTAAATGAAGATTCTTCGGCCAGGAGTTTGAGCCCGGAAACTGTTACTAAAGGTAAGGGTTGCATTATTTATTTTAATCTGATGATCACTTCAATCAGGTTTTTGCTAATTACCTAAAATTAGTAATTTATTGTTATTACAGTAAAACAAAATTATATAAATTTTTCCAGTGTATAAACAAAGTATAAGCTTGCAATATATGCATGCTTACAAAATAATGAGAAATATCTCGTTACAAAAAATTAACTTATGCTTGATTAATATAACTCTTAAATTTATTTGATTGTACGTTATTAAGCTCTATTAGGATTGCTTATTAACAAATTAATAACACGTGCAACTTGATGTACAGAATGGGTCAAAAGTAGTGGACGTATTGAGATTTCAGTTAATTTTGTTTGGTAAGTATTATTGACGTTACGCTTTTTTCTTATTCTGTTTACATCCCTCAGGGTAGTCGTATGGTTAAACCATCGACTTCCTGATTTTGAGTTTCAACGATAAATAAATATTACTTTAAATTTTTTTTAAATTAAATTATTTTCAAAATTAAATTAATATACCGCCCCATATTTATACCTATATATTTTCATTAGTTATATTACACTCTCATGTACATAATACAATTCCTTACATTACTTGTTCCAGTGGCGGATCTAGTTTATTTGGGGGCGGAAGCGCCCCTCTAAATTTATAAATAAAAATCAAACTAAACGAACATTAGTTTCTGGTAAAGACATCATTTACCCCAAAAATTAGAAATATTTCTTCTATTTCCTAACTTGAATACAAGTTTTTGGAATTCTTTTTGTTTAACCCTTTCGGGCACGGCGGCGCGGCATTCGTTTAAACGAACACGAAATGTATGTAATCTTAAAAAATGAGATTATTCAAAAAATCTTTTAAAAAATTATAGATTACTTAACTTTTTTTCTGAAAAAACAAAAAGTCGTGGTCAAAAGGGTTAATGTCTACCATAATAAATTACAATTTTTGATTATTTTTTTTAATTGATTTAATGTTAACAATACTTCATTTGGACAATTTAATTATTATTATTTTCTGCTGAATACATCTGCTACAAAATTTAATTTCCAGTTTTATGTTTAATCATGAAACTGTATTCTTGTAATAATAATGACCATCTGCTAATTAGAATTTTAGTTTTATTAACGCGAATAAAACAATTTATTAGTATATTTCATAATTCTTTAATTCTATTGTTCAATATGTTTTACTACCATCTTGATTGTTTATCTCATAACAGTAGTCTACCTTATCGTTTTAAATTCATCCATTTATATTATTTCTTTATTTTTTGTTTTATTTATCTTATCCATCCAGTATTTTTATATTTTTTTAGCCCCACGTTGGGCGCCATATTAGTTAATGTATATTACTTACACGTTCAACTAATTATGAGCTTCATTAGTTTCTACGTAGATCCGCCGCTGATTGATCTATCCAAATTTCATTCAATCTCCAATACATCTGTATTTACTATGTGCATATTCAAAATACATTACGCATTAAGTCTTGGCTTATAAAGCATGTTAAGCATGGCCCTTTTATTTGCAGAAACAATAACAGAGCTTTATAGCAGTACTAAGAAAAGCACGAAAACGGAAACTCAACTAAAATGTTCCTCTTTACCTCTTGGCTTAGTCGGTCCTGCTGACGAAAACAACAAGCTAAATCGCAGTAGATCAAATGCGGGTAGCAAATCACAAGATGCTTTTGCTATCCTTGGGGAAGAAGATGAAAATCAAGACGATAAAAAAGATCAATCGATTTTTGCTCGTTTGTTTTTACGACGAAGTGCCAAAAAGAATAAAAACAAAGAACCGGCGATAGTTCAAACCACTCATCATAGCAAAACTCTCGAGAGTTCTACATATTCCGCAAAATTCACCGATAAACGACCTATTGAAAGCAAAAGTAGAAGTATTCCCAGGACTGGGCCGGCATTTAGACAACGTGTACAACCTATCGATATACCAGAATCGTCAGATATTAAATTGGAACCAAACAATTTGACACTGCCTGTTGAAACTTCCAACAAAACCGTTGCCAATACACCTCCCTTCCATTTGGAATTAGAAACTCACATCAAACAACGAAAAACCTCTTCTTTATCTACAAGTCCTCCTAAAATTCTTTCATCTCCGAAGCTACCCAAGTCTTCTATTGTACACACCATCGCTTCGCAGTCTGCCGACATTCAAATGCGTCATTTTGAAGAAACGAGGAAATTTACTACAGAACACAAAACAAACTCGATTATTTCTGATGATTCAAAAACTAAAATGAGAACTGTCGAAGAAACCACAAGTAAAGTAAAAATCGTTGGGCTATCGTCATTACAGCAACGCGTGCTTCGTCAAGACGACGATTCCGTCGATAATTCTTACAAATCTCTTACAGATTTTATATCTACTGAGCAAAGTAACAATCACCACGTAACAAAATCTCATAGTTTTAGATCCAAAACGAAGGAATTTGCTAGCATAGATCCCAAAACATTTAAAAGCGAAATATTCGAAAACATTCCGTTTTTGGCTGCGGAAAAAAGTGAAAGCACTCATATTATTAAGGCACCTTCTTTAGATAGCGTTAAAAAAATCAATTCCCACGAAATCGAAACCACAAATCATTCCGATTCGAGCGAAAGTTTGGACTCTATAAATTCGGCCAAAACAAGTTTAACTGAATATTTGGATAGTCTGAATTCTCCGAATAGTATTACCATTTCGGGACCTAGTCATACATCGGTAGTAAACATTTCGAACGTAAAGGACACCCAAATTGTCGACAGCGTAAAAAAATCGCAGCTTGTTACGCTTAATTCAGAAAATGGCGAAGACTGCTCGAAAGAAGAACAGTTGTACAAAGATCAACCAGTTTCGGTAACTAAAATTCAAGTTAAACGCGAATCAACTCAAATGTCATCTCAAAACGTTATTTCGCCTTCTCTTCCGGAGTTTTTAAATTTGCATTTGAATAAAATTGAACACAAACCTCCAACTCCTACTAATGTAGTTAACGTAAGTTCCAATTCGCCACCAACAGACAATGAAGTTAAACCAAAGACTGTATTTAATTTTGAACTTTCTTCCAAACTTGAAGATTCTTCTTCCATTCTTAAGTTTAGTCAAGAAGATATTGAAGTTGTCGAAAAAGACATAAACAAGGAGACTTCCGATCCGCAATTGAAGGCCACATCAAATCCTTCGACTCCAAATGTTGTCATTACGTCAATGACACCTCCACCTTCTTTCAGAATGTATAGGAAGCATTCGGAATCGTCATCTCACGTACGAAAATCGTCACTGGTTACGACGGTATCTGATTCAAAACCTAAAGTGAGTCTCCGCGCCAAATCCAACAGCGTCGACATCGTAGACATTCTTAAACGAGATTCCATTTCGTTACAAGCAGACATGAAACAGAAAGTGTCTTCCGCTGCAGATCTCCAAGATAACTTTTCGTCTGAAGTAACTTTACGGCGAAAATCGGCAATTAAACAAGGAAATGATGATGAACCGGAACTAATGAAAGTTTTTGCACGTCGTTCTTTAAAATTGAAAGATGGAGATGACTTTACTCAACAAGTTTTGGAATTGGAGGACCAAATTGTTTTGGATAGTTTAGAGAATAACTCAAATAAAGTTAAAGATGGCAGCGATAAGGAAAATAACGTTACCGATTCTCCATTGGAAGAACGCAAGCGTTTGTTCATAATTAAGGAGCCGGAGAAGCCTAAAGAACCTTTGGTCGAATCTAAATTTGTCGAAACAACGGAAGTGGTTTTGAGGAATCCCAAAAATAATCGTTTTCTGGCCTACCAACAGAAACCAACCGCTCTGAATGTTCCCAAAGTGAACGAAATAAACAACAGTAGCAGCGAAAAAGTACCAAAAATTGTAACAGTTGAGAAGCCTAAACCTGAAATAACAGAGAAGATTTCAAACAAAACTTGGAATGTGCAGTCATTGCGAGAAAATAAAGACGAGATTGTGTTTAAAAAAATAGCGAACGACGTAATCACTAACATTTCGACAAAAAGCGATTACATTAACGAGGATGAAGATTATCCTTCGCTTCCCAAAAATTTTAATCAGAGAAAAGCTGAATGGGAGAAAAGGGCGCAGGAAGCTATGAAAAAGAAAGTACCGTAAGAACCATGTAAGTATTAATATTCAATAATAATTTTTTTGCTATTAACTGTGTGCTCTGCAACTAAGCTTGTGCTATAATTTCTGTTTTGTGTTCGTTGTTTTTGTTTTTATTTTATTGGCGAATGAACACTGAAAATGTTTTCTTTTACTTTAATAGTTGCATTTTGAAAATAATATTAGAAGTAGGTACTGAAAAGTTTGGCGTTTCGGGAAATATTTCGTAGACGTGAGAAGAAAGTTGAACTGTTATGTCAACGTTAGGTTAGGTTAACTATAACTTAGGGGAGTATGACACTATGCAATTTATTGAACAAAAAATTGTAAAATTTCTGCGCAAAAGCTTTAAACTCTTTCTGCAAAAATTGTACAATTTTTTGTTTAATGGACATATTATGTTTGTAATATAGTTAATTTCTTACACCCCCTTATAGCCACTTTTCTCCAGCTTGCCGCTTGTTGTAGGAGAAACGTTGTTCTTTGCATGTTGATTGTATTGTTATGCAATGCTTAAATGAACTGATTAGGCACACGTCTGTTGAACTATTAATGGAAGAAGTTATAGATACGAAATATTAAATAATGGAGTCGTCTTTTTCGGGGGATATAAAGCAAGTAAACAGTTAATAGAAAATTATTAAATATTATTAAATACTTGCAACTATTAAACCAAGTAAATATTCTTCAGGTGTAAATTTGCCATTTAAATAATTGAAAACTTAATAATTTATATTTTCAGATTATAGCACAAGGAAGGATTTCAAATGGAAATTTCGTAAATTTCGTGATAGATATTTCAAGTTGAAATAAAAATGATTGCAACTGTGTAAATAGTGAGTGTGTCATTAACATTAATTTTGTATACTGCATGATCCTCTGGTGGAACAGTTGTTTTTGTATATTTGATATTGGTGCCATGTGATATATTCGGCATTAATATGTAAGAAAATGTTTTATTTGTACATTTTTTTTATATTTTACTTAATTATGTTAAGTGCCTTTTTAATTGTAAACTCAATTTTTTATATTATATTTTATTAGAATGTATAATAATTTTTGATCGTTGACAAATGAAAAGCCTTTGAGAGATTTTGGTGCTTGTAAAAATAATATTTTAACTTTTAAAATTTATTTCAGTGTATTTTATATGCTGTTCAGTAAAGATGTATAGAGTATATGTAATTGATATTAATGTTGTCATATTGCAATAAAAGTATATTGTTATTAGATAGAAATTTACGGCTAAACCTCACTGTTGCGAATTTTTTATTTCCTCTAAACTTCTTTAACAGTTAAACCAGAAACTGGTTTTTAGAAGTTTGCACTATTTCATCTTTTTTAAAAGTTTTGTACAATCTATTGTCTCATAATACTGCAGCAGGGCTTTCGAAATTTTAAAAACCACTTAGAGGTGGCCATGACGATAGGATATAGTCTGCCCAATCTAACTCCATTACATGAATTATTAGGTAAGTGTCTACTAATATGCAGCTCACTATGTAAGGGTAACTGTCCAGTGGTTTTGGTCAATAATTAATTAGCAGAATTTGAGAACAGAGATCTCTGTGCAGTTGCCAAATATACTATTTTAACCTGCTTGAATGGGAACCAAATCGAACCACAATAGCAGAGCTTTAAATAAATTATTCTGAATAGACTGACACCTAAAATTAATCTATTTTATCTGGATCAACAGGTAAGTGATTCTGAATTGTTTATGTGGTATGAAAATACTACCGGTATTAAAGCTACCGCTGTGATTTAAATGAATTCCACCAAAAGGACCACGAAAGAAATGCACTGTAAGAAAAAAATTGTATTTCAATTCAATTAAAATCTTGAAGTCTAAAAAAACATTCTAAGCAATAAATCATTAATTTCATTAAAATTCTGACTTGGAAAAATCCCTTCTATCGCCACTTAAAAATTGGGCATTAGTCACTGAACACCCTGTATAATTCACATCCCAGTTAGTTGCATAAAACATGAAAATACAATGTAAAGCGCGTAGGTTTTGTTTTCCTATTACTATTTTATCATTGGGCGTTTCCCTAATAAGTACTTATCTATTTTAAAAAATTATCTTTCATGAACGGTTTCAATTGTGTAGTTCTCCAACTCACTTGCATGTACAATGTCGACGAAAGGTGAAAAATTGGTAAAAGGTAAATACATTTTCTTTAAGCTGATCAATTTTTTCTGATTTTATTTTGTAAGCATTTTGAATTTTTATTTCTCATCCAATGCATCTCAAATTTATGACGAGGTATTCACGTAAACGTACTCACGTGATTCCTATTTATGTTGCCGTGTAAAGTCAAACGGGCGTACCCGCGTAGCTAACTGCATTTTTAAGTTTGCTATAGAATCATCGACGAAAATGTTTATGAGTATAAAGGCTCAGAATGCAAATATACATTTTTTTTAACAATGGTTTATTTTGATTCCAGAAATCCAATGATTGCTAATTTCTATTTCCTAGCAAAGCTAAAAATGCAGTTACACTCTTCTGAATGTAGTATTCATTGCTCTGATTTATACAATGCAACTGCACGAGATACAGCCGCCTCGATGAAAATAAGATGATTAATTGCGTCATATCTGCTCAGATGCATTGTATAAACTCGCACTTACCAGGAGTCGAAATTTTAGATAAAAAATATTTGAACTTATAAATCAATCAAGGGTAAGGGCACATACTTGCTAGATATGGAGTGGCAATTAGCATTACGCCGGATTCGTTGCTGGAATGCAATGTCCAAGATAAACCTATGGGCTAAAACTTTTAAACGAAATAATATCAAAAGTAAGACTGGAGATAGGCGAGGGCTTTTACCAAAATCTGTAGGGTCAGTGGCTCAGCGAGAAATTTGGATCCGTGTACGAAAAATAAAAGTAGATTCTTTATTTATGGAATCTTCTTATATTATAAAAAATGAATGTTTGTTTGTTTGTTCGTATGTTATGCACTCTTAGACGCTTTAACCGATTTGAATCAAACTGGGTGCACTTACTCAGTAGGACTTGGGAAAGGTTTTAGTGCAAGAAAATGTTTAAAAAGTGGAGAGGAGAGCGAGATCTCACGTAAGCGGGAAGCAAAACTAGAAAACGTTCGAGTACACGCTGCTGAAATCCGTTCATATGAAACAAGGTTGGAAAATTTTTGAGTAAGCAGACTAATGCAAAGTATTTTATTTTTAAAGGGACCCCGGGTGAAGCCGGGTATCCAGCTAGTAATAAATAAGTAAAGGGTATTTCCTAAAACAATGGACCAGGCCATGTATAGTGTCTACTTTTATGCCGACTTAGGTTTTTTCTTGTTTGCCTCCTCCCACATCCTCTGCTTAAATTTTCACAATAACGTAGACTTTCAAAATTTTTGAACAAAAATTGCCTATGTAAACATTGCATAATTTAATTTAGTTAAAATATTAAATAATAATAATTTGAATGTTTTTTACGTTCAGTGAAGTAGTGAAGTTTAAGTTTTTGGCAAAATCAAGTTACATTTCCTTAGGAAGTTGTCTTGGCTTCATTCAAATTAATTGCATTATACACTATAGTATTTAAGGATAATTAATTTAAAAGATAATCAAAATGAAACCATACTTCTTCTTCTGCTTATCTGTACACTGCTAGCAAGGTCGTATTTAGGGGGAAGGGGGGATTCTAACCCGAAATTATTTATCAATTAATAATGTTCAAAAAGTTCGACTGCAATCGTAAAAAAATCAGAATAAAACAAAAACATTAACCCCCCCCCCCTTAAAAATTTAGTCTAAATACGGCCCTGACTGCTAGCACACAGCTTCTTTTTCTCGTAGAAATATTTTACATAGATTACAGCTGCTTGAACTGAATCTTTCAGGATTCGAACAGGCTACCCTTATAATATTAGTTGTCAGCTCCCTGTCAACACTTTACAATCTATTGTAGAACATTTTTACCATCCTGAAAATTTGATAATACATTTTACTTACATAAAAACAAATAAATTAGAAAATTTAATAAAATAATGAAAAACTTATTTTTCAAATATTCCCAATTGCGATTATTCATAAAATAGGTACTTTCGCAAACCGTGGGGGTATAGCTTTTGTGACATTATATTTGTTGGGGGGTTCCAGAAAATATGACGAAGGAGGAGGGAAGGGGTTCAAAGTGGCGAAATTTTGCGTGACGTATTTTATGAACTCAATATATCTTGCTCGGAGCTTTTATTAAATTTTTGAATAAAATATAATATATTTAAACAATGTGCCGCGCTCTCCAGCACTTCACGAGCACTTTTAAAATATATTTAATAAAATTAAAATAACACTTTCCAGCATTTTCGAATAAATTTAGTTGGTCCCTCTAAATTTTTCAATTTTAATTTCTTAATAAAAATTTAAAAATAGTTAATTCTAAAGTGGTGGGGCTGCGTCAAGTTGATCTAAAAATCTTTATTTGTTAATAAAAAAAAGTTAGCAAACCCAGCACTTTTAAAATAATTTACTACACTCGCCAGTATTTTACGAGAATTTCCAAATGAGATACAAAGGATTTCAAAATGAAGGAACCAACCAGCACGTGCTTTCTCGATTTCTATGCTCTGCTGTTTTAGGTTTAGGAGATGATTTGAACAAATGAAAAACTTTCTCACAAACGGCTGCTCATAGACTTCGAAAAAATACGTACTTGATTCATTGTAGTTCCCATTCGTCCTGTGAAGGCCCGATCCTGCTGATTTAGCTTATAAAGATGAGATTAGCACCTCTGTTTGAGTTTGAAATGCTGGACTTTTATAGGCCAAATAAATTGATAACTGTAAAAAAATGAACGGGTTTTTTTTCCACTGATGGTCAAGGTTTCCTATAATTCCAAATACCGATTGTACCGCTGGTGTGGGTAGGTAGACTGGTCAAAAATTTATTATATAAAAAAAAGGTTCTCGTTTAGCCCCCCCAAAATATTAGATTTAGTTGCGCCTATGAACATGCAACATTTTTAAAATTTCGTCCAATGCTTTCCATTTCCAACCAGTGGGTTCACATTGGCTTAAATTTTTCTTCCTACCATCGGGATTCACCCACAAAAAATTTACAATCTGGTACTGTTAGAACCTTCCCGAACCATGGAATAAGTATAAAACACTTCATTTTGGGAAGGTTTTCCCAGGAAAATTACAGCTTGGAGGTTTGCCATTACATTCCAAGCGTCTCATTCATTGAATTTTTACCATGGAAACGTTTACCAAATTTATTTTTTATTAATAGCAATTAACAAAATTTACTACTGCGAAAAAATCGCCTACGGTAGCGGTGTTATTTCTTTGATTCAATTTTTAAATCCTTTATTTTGAGTTCCATTGAAATATTTAAACCCGGTGTCGACGCTGTCGATGATTTTCACTTCTAAAATTAGAAAGATGACTACAATTTTTAAAATTTATTAGCAGCGCAGTTCGATAAACATTCGTTTCATTTGAATTAAAATTAAAAGAGAATGCATTATTACCACGTTCACGGTACCATAAAGTTAAATATTTTAAAAGTAAGCCAATTACACTATTTTATTTTAAAAATTGTGCAAGCGAGTATTGTTTCGAGACAATTAAATTAGATTCGTTAATGCGGGTGAATAAGGAAGAGAAAGGGCAGAGCGGTTATTATTTGAAACTAGCGCGAACAGGTTGGCCAACATACGAAGATGTTTATTCGTTTGAATATAAATGTCTCTATAAATGGTGATTACATTGCACTTGATACGATAAGAGTAGGGGGCAAATTTCATAAAAAATTCTTCGGCAGGTTTGCGTTATTTTAAATCCCCCTTACTCTTCACTTCATTGAAAAATCGTGCAACAATATGAGTTATTTTGTAACCGGAAGTTAACTGACCGATTATTAATTTAAAAAACAACCAAAAGGGCGTGTGGTGATGCAACGATTATGTCGTTTGAACTTTGTTTAATTGATCGTTTTAAATTTAATTACTCATCGAGCTCGTAAATAATCAATGAAACTATAAGTGCCATATAATCGTAAGCATGCTTACATAATTTATTTTGTTATTTTGTAAAACATTTTCGTTCCTAGACTTGACAATGGATGAAGGTATACTAAATGATCTGTTGGAATGTTCTGTTTGTTTCGAACGGCTAGATACGTCGAGCAAAGTTCTACCATGTCAACACACGTTTTGCAAGAAGTGCTTGGGCGGAATTGTCGAAAAACACAAGGAATTGAGATGTCCCGAGTGCCGAGTTTTAGTGCCATCCAAGATAGAAGACCTGCCTCCAAATGTTCTCTTAATGCGTATTTTAGAAGGTATGAAAAATTCCGTACCCAAAAAGCAACCGCAACGTTTAATTCGCGTCGTAAATCACAATACTACACAAATTCATCAAACCGTTGATCATCGGCATACACCAGTTAAACAATCAAATCAACATTTAGTACATGGACATCAACCTTATGCCAAGGCGCTTTATGATTACACATCAAATGAACCTGGGTATGCTTTAAAATGTCGTTACAAGTAATGTTTTCCTTTTGCTAAATTTGGTTTTTATTGCAGAGATTTAAATTTCAAAAGAGGTGATATAATAATTTTGAAGAAGAGGATCGATAATAATTGGTATCAAGGAGAATGTGGTGGAAATCAGGGCGTGTTTCCATTAATTTACGTTCAGGTAAGATAATTTTAGTACTTGTTTGCTGTTTACTTCAATTTTGATTTTTGCACAGATGATAACTCCACTGCCTAGCAATGTACCCCAATGTAAGGCTTTATATGACTTCCGAATGACGAACGACGACGAAGAAGGCTGTTTGACATTTAATAAAAGTGATATAATTACCGTAATACGTCGAGTCGATGAAAATTGGGCCGAAGGCAAATTGGATGATAAAATTGGCATATTTCCATTGGCCTTTGTTGAACTGAATAATTTGGCACGCTCCCTTATGAAATTATCGACCAAGTAATTGCGAAATATTTAAATATATTAAAATTTTTATTAAAAAAAATTCTTTTAGCTCACAACCAGGTCCTTCAAAACTTGCACCTCCAACTCCAACATCCGATGATAGTACCCCGTTAATCCCAACAGACCACACTAGAGTAATATCTAATGTTCACGTACAGAATCGAGCAGTACAGTCCCCTTTAGCAAACCAAACCACACCAGTACCTCAACCACAACCTATACCTAATTCTGACTCAAGTTCCACCGTTAGTTCTGCAAATTCGTCTAGTACCACACCTAACACATCTTCTGGTGGTACGTCATCTAGTTCAAGCACCGCACCTTCTTCACCTGCTTCTCCACCTACCAGAACCCAAACAAATGTACCACCAAGAACTACGCCGTAAGTGAAACTCTTATTTGTTACAATTTGTTGTAAATTATAGGTTTTGTTTGTAGGAAACCTGATTTAGTACCAAACACTAGTGCCATTGTAACGACTCCTCAGCGTACGCCGACAAATCCACCTGTAGTCTCGACTCCGTCTTCGGAACCTCATTCTTCACACCATCACCACCACCATCATCATCGTGAAAAACGTCACAGTTTCACCTCTTTAAGTACACCTCAGCATCATTCTAGTTCTCATCGGCACTCGGCTGAAATTCTAAGTACGGAAAATGAAACACAAACCCCACCACAAGCCAAAGCGAGTCCGCCAAGTGATCCAAATAATATACAACTTCCTCAAGCATACGTTGCGCTATATCCGTACAAACCTCAAAAATCCGATGAATTAGAATTACGTAAAGGTGGAATTTATATTGTGACGGAACGCTGCCAAGATGGTTGGTTCAAGGGAACTTCAAATAGAACGCAAAAGTGTGGAGTCTTTCCTGGAAATTATGTAACTTTAGCAAGAGGAGCACCGAGAAGTCCTCAAACTTCAACAAGGTCCGGTGATAGTTCTACTGATAATAAATCAGTTGTAAGTTACATACGTAACTCTAAGACCCAACATAGTGCCAACAGCTTACCTCCAGACTTACCTCCAAGGTCTTCGAATCCTGCCACTGCCACAAATACTATTTCGTCTAGCTGGCATGGACAGCAAGACAGTGCTGCTGTGCCTTTAGGACGCAGTAGCAGCGCTATCATGTCCAGCATTGCTAATTCATCTCATATGCCTACTAATTGTGCTCCTGTTGGCAAAACTGTCGAAAAGGTTTGTTTTGTTTTCGTTTATTGTTTTTCTCATTCTTATAAGATGATTGAGCTGTGCCAAAATTTTCTTGTTACATTTTATTTTAGATCTTTTAGTCATAGCTGAATCACTCTGTATATTTGTGCGTCGCTTGATTAACAAAAGTAGCGATTTTGTTTTATGTCATTTTATGTGCGCATTTGTTTTTTAATATTTTATTGGTGCTTGCCTTTGACAGCAAAAGGAACGCAGAGAAAAGGGTACTGTGAGTCTCATGCGTCGCTTAACAAGTATTAAGAGGCCTAAATCGCCACGTGCTTCATCTTATTCTATGGATAATCCTGTATTTGAAGATAGTTCTGTTGCCATAAATTCGCCTCATCCTGTACATGTCAGGTATTGTACATAAACATTTTGTTGCTTTGTTTTTCTCTTTTTGTTTTAAAATTGCTTTGTTTTTATTTTTGCATGTTTCAATTAAAATTTTCGTTTTGTTTAAAACAACATCATTTCAACATCTGTTCAGTTTTTATAGTAATTTAACATTTGTTTTCAAAAATTATATGAACCAACAAAAAATTTAAAAAGTAAAAACATTTCATTTAAAGGTAGTAATTTCAAGAACTCGAGTATGATACAACCTAGTTTGTCTCGAAAACAGTCCAAGATATCAAAAATTTTGAAGAGATCAAAAGCATTTTTAATATCTTACACCTTTTTCAAATTATTAAAGAACAACTGGCTTGGACCATACTCGAACTCTCGTGGTTTTTACTGTTGCACAAATGTTAAATTATTTTATTATGTATTTTTGTATTAACGTTTTCACAAATTTGTGCTTATGTGCATGTAAATGTTGAGCTTGTGCACGTATGTGTGTGTCTTAGGTCTGGTTCATGTCCAAGTCAGCTTCTACAAGTGCAACCTGCTGAAAATCACAGAATATTTGTTTCTACCTCACAGCGACTTAAACATAAAGACCGTCCCAGTGTTCTTGCGCACAACTCAAGGTGTGTTTTGCACTCGTTATCTTAGTAGTTCCTCATGATTTTATTTCATCAAACTTCTAACTATATTTTTTATTTCCATTACTGTGCTACTATTACTTCTTGGTTATCACTTTCGTAGTTTTTATAGCATTATTTTTTAACCTTCCATACAGGGTGAGCAATTAGTGTAAACTTCTTCGATAACTCTTTTACAGTTAACAGTAGAAACAAGTTTCTAACATAATACTAATAAGTGCACAAATTAAAATAATTTTTTGATGTCTATGGTAACTCATCGGAGTGGCATAGTGGAAAATGTAAGTGATCATCGCTTTGAACCCCCACATGAACCTGTTACGTGAGTAAAATGGAATCTAATATTTAGTGATTCCCAAAATCTAGTTTTCAATATACAGAATATTCAAATGTTTTGTGATAATGCATTGTTTTGGTATGATTTTATTTTGAAATGCTAAAAATGCTATCAATCGAAAGAAATTTTTTAATTTCTTTTAAACTGTTATTGTTTTAAATTAACTTAGTTTTTGTGTGGCACATGAGTTGGTAAAGTTAGTATTCTTTGCTCAGTTAATTTTGCTCCTGGCTGCACCTCATGCTAATAAACTGTCTCACCGTGAAGAAAAGTGAAACTCGACTGCCTTGTTTGCCTAATACACTGTTAAAATAGAACTCATTGGTTAATTCCAGCTTGAAATAAATCAACATAAGAAAATAACTGATTTAAATTTCTTATATTTAGCAGTCGAGGAGTTATTATCACTAACTCATCCTGTATTATTTTACTAAACACTGGGTCGGATTATTTTTATACAAATTGCCCAAAGAAAACTTAAAACATTATGTTAATAAAAAATATTATTGATAAATAGGACCACCGAGAACATGGCAGGAAGTTCAAAATCAAACCAGAACGTCCACCACCACCGAAAATCAAACTCATTGGATGCAGGAAACCGCAGTAAAACAAGCACACAGACTGTTCGAGAAAGATTTAGATGCATTGCACCATATCCTCCTAACAGTGAATATGAGTTAGAGTTACAAGTTAATGATGTAATTTATGTGCATAAAAAGAGGGAAGATGGTTGGTATAAAGGAACTCAACAAAGAACAGGTCGTACTGGGTTATTTCCTGCAAGTTTTGTCGAAAGTTTTTGATGAATCTAATTTATTAGTTTTATTGTAATTTGTTATTATTTATTTTTAGATTAAGTTGACTGTTCGTGTTATTATATTCTAATATTACTAAGG